>OX352471.1:36764213-37309213 GCA_947093115.1 Brenthis daphne | reverse complement strand
CGAATTTCATTCATTTACATAATCGACTTTGACGTATTCATATCAAATTATAATTATAGTCCCAAGGCCGTATTAACAAAACACCTGAAAAAACGTGTCATTTGTAATTCTAATATCTTTTGAAGGGTCAAGTATCTCATTACAAATCTTTTTGCAAAACAAAATTATTATAATTTTTATGCGCTATTCGTCTGTTTACATAAAGCCAGCTAATGATGCCTTCAAGAAACCCATCAGAAAATATATTCGTTTTAATTTGAAGCGAAGTTAAACCTAATTACATTTATATTTAAGTTGCTTGTTATATCTTTATTTAATTGTCGAAGGTCATAGGTTCGATTCTGCTGAAGGGTAAATGTTTTACGTCCCGTATGAGTTGGGCACGGGTTTGATTATCGGCTAAGAAAATGTTTTATAAATAATCAAATAAAGCTTTTAGCTTTTATCAAAATATTTCCTATTTCTTTAAACACAATTCTACGCTTCCACCTAAAAAAAAATAACCGATTATAATTAATGGTAATATTTTTTATTCATAGATTACAATTTAATTTTGTAAAGGAAACTTTCTAAATAAAAATGCTAAATAAAGCGAAAAAACAAATAGGTATATTATAAATAAATAAAAACAAATAGGTATATTATAAATAAATAAATTACATATTATATGAAACACAATGCGTTTCTTGAAAACAATACCAAAGTGACTTTGTAAAGCCAGTCTTTTGTGGCTTACGTTCTCATAGACACAATACAGGGGATACCTTTGTAGTTCTGATTTTACACTTAATAACCTTGTTGTCTTGGTTGTTACGTCATCATAGTTGATCGATATCTTAGTTATATGTTTAGTCTTAGAAGCAGTGTTAGATCTGTCAATTCTCATGGGAAATACGTGCATACACGTATTTATAAATATAAATTTGTTGGGACATGGTAAGCTACGAGTTTTGTGCTATGGATACCAGATAGTTGATACACAACACATATATAACTTTAAATACATACATATTATAGAAATAAACAGTAAACACCCATAAATGGAGTATAAACACTCATCACACAAATGCTCATCACACAAATGAATGTCCTCAGCGGGACTCCAAACCGCGACCGCTGGCCAGCAAGTAGAGTCACTACAAACTGAAATTAACATGTCATTAAAAAATTACAAAGCTTATTACATTCTCACTATATAATTTCTTAGAGATTTCCATTTTAAACAAAAAGCTTTATATATCACAAAACTGGCACTTTGAAACTGTCCAAAGTTTGATCATAAAAGTCTCGGCACTCCGAGATAAAGATGGCCTTGGTTTGTGAGGGCATAACTTCTCATTTTACTGCTAAGTATGGAGAAACTTAAAAAAAATTACACGATTTTCTAATTCAAAGACGCAGTTTACAGTATTTTTTATTTCGCTTAGTTTCTTTTACTCATTGCTTAATTACAAAATAACAACTTTAAGTTCATATGACCGTAAGTCGTAATAAATAGCGAGTAATAATATATATGTATGTAAGAAGGCTTAAAAGTACAAAACGTGTTGTTAAATTATATTTGCATACTAGCGACTCACCCTCGCTTCTTTCGGGTTCGTTCCTAAGTGATTCTTTAAATTGACATATATTTTTTATTTATGAACCGATTGAAGCTTATCACAATGCGCAATACCACAATTACCGCGCACAAACGCACAGACAAACAGACTAAAATTCTAAATATCTTTGTTTTGGGTTCTATTGCGTTAGTAAATACCCCCAATAATAGCTTTTTCTCAAATATTTCCATGTACAGACTGCGATTAGACTTTTATTATATATTGTTACATGATCAGTGTAAGTATATGTACTAGGTAATTAAAATACATTAAACAAGTCAGTATCTCGGCTTTGCTCGTATAAAAGTGTTCTCTATACAGATAGACTATATTAAAGTGTCTGTTTGTAATGTCGAAATGATGATAGCTTTTTACCAAATGCATATGAAATTACATATGGTACTTGTATATATTATTATATTCAGGCCTTTTTAACGTCCCACTGCTGGGCACGGACCTCCCTTCAATACAAGAGTGATCAGACCTCGGTTATTTACTTATTTAGAAAAACACATTTTTTTAATTTTTGTCTGTCTGTCTGATTTTGACGGGCAGCTGATGTCAAAAGGAGTAGCTCAGGCTACTTTTATTTTAGAAAAAGAATTAGTGTTTCGCTCAAAAAAAAATAGAGACGCACCCGAGCCAAGCACAATAATATCATCATGATATTTACCTTCAACATTAAGCAAATGGTGGAAAGTTATTGGCAATTTTATTTTAGGTACAAATAGTGGATCACACTCGGTCCGCTCGAGTTCGTCCCTAGTTGCATTTTAACGGTTAGTACAGGTTAGTACAGATTTCTCAGAGATGAGATATTTTCCCATCATATTATCATCAAAATCCGTTAAGTGATTTTCTCATGATGCGTTTCCAGACAGACAGACATACAGACAGAAATCATTATTTTATTTTTTCAATAAACTATAGATTCGGCCTCCGTATCGATAATAATGAACTATTCTACATATTCCAAAACATATTAAATGTACAGATTCGGCTCAGAATTTTAGTATACATACATACGTAGATGGACGTTTTCTCAGAAATATGAAGAAAGTAACTAAGTACTTGTTTCGTTTCCTTATTGTAAAAAAATCATTATATACTAAATAATAATTCTACTTTGCTTTCCAGTTTTCCTTAAGGTTACTTACCATTAATTAGTGCCAAAATTAATTATAAGATTTTAACTCGAATATTCAAATTTTCAACTCCAAAATTACTAAACACTGTCACTAATTCCAGATGGCCTTCAAAAGTCCACTCAATCCCCATGAAATTTGATTTTAATCAAAGGTCGGTTTAATTTGAAAGTTATTTAATATTAAAGATCCAATATCCGCTGTGAATCCGAAGTGGTAATTTATATCTATTTAATTATTCCCCTTTGCGCGATTGTCGTCTTTAAGCAATAACAAGCAGCTCTACATAGAGGTATATCTATACTTATATAATAAATATGAACAGTTTGTTTGTTTTAATGCGCTAATGTATGGAACTACTAGTGAGATGTTAATTTTCTTTTTTGCCTTTCATAGCCAAATTCTTGAGGAAGAACATATTTCTATACTATTATACCACTTCTACTATAAAAATTTACAATTCAAAAGCCCTTGTAAAAGTCTATTCAAATAAAGTATATTTAAATTCAATTTGAAAAACGAATAGGAATCAAACTTGCGTCCACTATTTTATTAATCGTTGTCGCCAACGACCTATCGGCATATAATTTACACGAAAGATAAATGTTATTGGCATCCATAGATAAAGTACCAGCTACCCTTATAATTCCCTCGTGCTAACTTCCCAACCCGAAAATAAACCTAGTTATATCGCTTTGAACTTCATAAAGTATTTATAGGCTATATTGCTACAGCTTTCGCTTAATTATTTAACCTGACTTTGCTCGACATGATAAGACATTAATTGAATTTGCAGTGAATATTGACTAATAGAGATATATGTAGGTATACAATAGAAATAATTTTAAACTCATTTGGTTTTCTTATGATTTACAATAATTATTTTCTTTTGAAGGGTAGAAAGTGATAAGTCTACTATATTCTCTTTTCTATATCAACACTATGCTTTAGAGCCATTCTTAACGCCTTTCCTAAAGCATGAATGCATATTTACCTCAAGTAGGAATAGAAACGACGACTTTTTGCCATAAGAACCTTCCAGTCATATGTCATACTCCATCATGATGAACTATTTTTTTTTAGATGGTTGAAGATTTATGTTTATAATAAACTAGCGACTCACTCTCGCTCCACTCGGGTTCGTCTCTACATACGGTACGTTTAAACGGTTAGTATAGATTTCTCAGTGACGACATATTTTTCCTAAGTAAAAAGTATCCTATATGTTGACCCGAATAACCAGCTATTATCATACCAAATCTCTTCAAAATCTGTTCTATGGTTTTCTCATGACGCGTTCCCAGACAGCAGACAGACAAAAATTCAAAAAACTATAGATTCGGCCTCTGCATCGATAATAATGATTATTTCAATAAAATTTTCCAAAAAAAATTAATGTGCAGATTCGACTCATTTCATATATCTAAAATGTAATAGTGCAGTGCTGCATAGAAAATCTGAATAAAGTATGGATAATTTTCATCATTTTAATCATGTACAGGAACAAATTTTCAGTGAGTTTGTACCTATGTATAGTTTTTAAGCATATTTGAAAAAGCTTTAAAATTAAAAGCTTCTAAGGCAAAGTTGTTCTTAAGTAAACAACTCGATTGAATAATCCATGGAATAATGACCAGGATTTAGTACTTAGACCATTTTATCAAGATAAACTGTTGAAGATGCAATTTGTCTTCAGTTCAAACCACAAGCTTCACAAGTGAGATATAGCCGTATCAAATATGTGAATATTGTAATGCTAAAACTACTAACTTATGTACCATTCATATTTCAGAAAGTGGTTGTTTTTTTAAGACGCAGGTCGTTAGTTGGAGACTAGTATATGAAGACATATTACTGAGATATAAAGATATTAAATGATACTCGTAAGTGGGGTTATATCTGCGAATGTACGAAAAAAACAACTAAAATTCATACGAAGTAATTGATACTTTCTTAGATTTACGCAAATAATCAGCTTTTTAAATAAAAATATCTTTCCGGATATAATAACTTTTGAGACATCCAAAACCATATTATCCCCTGTGACTGTGTCTATAAAGAAGATGGAACTTCGGAAACCAAAATAAATTCGCGAAAAATCCAAAAAGACAGTTTTCCTTAAAAACAAATCTTTATTACAAAAATACTAGCGGCTCACCCTCGCTACGCTCGGGTTCACCTCTAGCAAGACAAAAACAAACCTATCCCACGGTAACCGTATATTTTCCCCGGATAAAAGTAGCCTATGTATTCCAGACTATAATCTATCTTTGTGCCGAATTTCATCCAGATCGGTACAGTCGCTCTGGCATGAAAGATTAATAAACATACATCCATACTCACAAACTTTCACATTAATAATAGTAGTATAGGTTAGGTACCTACTATTACATTATTTTTCTTTTACTAGTTATTACCCGTGACTCCGCTTTTGTAATTTGTTTATGTATAATTGCTATGTTCTAAAGGCTGTAGAATTATACTAGATAGCCTATATGTATGTATTAACAAAAACATTTTTCAAATCTTACGAGTACTTTTGGAAATAAGCGCGTTCTAACCAACAAAAAAGAAACAATTTCTTCAATTTCTTCTTTTTTTCTTCATTTATGCAAAATGTTACAACTCGAAAATAAAATATTCGCAGATTTTTAACCGACGAAAAAAATGGAGGAGGTTCCTTTTTTATTGGATATGGTATACCTCAAAGGCATGGGGCCTTTAAATATGGAAAAAATCCACCCCTAAGTGTAAAAAATAAGGGATGATTGATTGTTCACCTACTGAATTTTTAAAATACTTTCTTCTTACTTTGCTACAACTATGTCTACGCTGAAGATGAAAAAAAACTTAAAAAACACGACTTTTATTTCGCGGGTTTATTTTAATTTTTCTAAAAAAATAATCTAAATAAATAAATACATTAGCACATAGCACCATCTAGTAAGCTACGAGGCTTGTGTTATGGATACCAGGTAGTTGATACACTACACATATTATATAACTTTTAAATACATACATATTATAAATATTAACACCCATGACTGGAGTACAAACATTCGTGCTCATCACACAAATGATAGCCCCTAGCGGGACTAGAACCCGCGACCGCTGGTACAATTAGTAGGGTTACTACAAATTGAGCCAAACGTGTCGTCAAAGTATTGTATTCTAATTCTAATAACAGTTAAGAGATATATATTAAACATATACATATACAGTGTATATATATATATATATATATATATATATATATATATATATATATATGTTGTGTAATGCTACTGTCATTTATAAGTGCCTATATATCATGTCCAGTTTCAGCCTCATTAGATGAGCGCTACAATCCGTCAGCAAGACGAATCACATCCTTATGAGATGCTTCATATACGTACTTAACTCTATACAGTGTTTAGTTTGGCCAAATTATATAAAGCTTTATGTGGATTTGTCAGGAAGAGCTTAAATGGTATGTTAACATATTAAATCTTTTGAAATGAAAACCTATTTATGTTTCTAATTTAAAAAAAAAACTACACTCAACTATCTTTTATACATATAATAAAATTGTAACTAAGCCGAATCTATACATTAAATATTTTTTGGAAAATTTTATTGAAATAGACATTATTATCGATATAGAGGCCGAATCTCGAGTTTTTAGAATTTTTGTCTGTCTGTCTGTCTGTTACCGCATCATGGAAAAACCACTGCAAGGATTTTGATGAAATTTGGTATGGTGATAGCTGATTATCCGGGCAACATATTGGATACTTTTTACCTCGGGAAAATATCTCATTTCTGAGATAAAATACAAAAACTGCAATGTAAGAGTATACTAATATGTAAAACCTAAGAATTTGGTTTTTGGACATCTGAACGCAGGCGGAGCCGCGGGCAATGCTAGTTTTATATCAGAATAACATTTACTAAAAAGCTTTTGGAATCCATTTCAAGTTTAGTTTGGATTCAATAGACGAACTTAAAATAACAATTCTAAAAACTTTGATTCTGTACTATGTCACCTCTTATAATCTCCGGTCACGTAGGGGTTCGAACAGCATTTATCTATGGGAGCTGGCATTCATTCCAAGTATTGTTTTTTTCAAAGTAGCGATGCACGATGAGACTAGTGTGTACAGATAGATAACACCTTTACAAACAAAAATTATTCGCGATATTGTGGCCTAAGCTGTCACGATTTTGAGATATTTTTGAGGTAAACATCGCAATATTAAAGCTATTACTTGATATACCTAATTATTATTTGTATAGCGGGTGAAGAGTTAATTTGCTTCCGTACATAATAACACAATACCTGAGCGGCCGAACTTCGCTTGACGTTTTTCGGAGAAGATATAAAAACTAAGATTTTTCAGAAAATACAGCTATATATACATAAACTTAAAATGCAAAATCTTACCACAACTAAACACAAAATTTGATCCAAATAGTTAGAGCCGTTTCCGAGATACACAAAATTTTACATATATAATATGTATACAAGAATAATGCTCTTTTTGTATTATAAAATAACAAAATCATATTTAGGGTTCCGTACCCGAACCCTATTACAAAGCCTCTGCTGTCCGACCGTCCGTTTGTCACAGCGCTGTATATCATGAACCGTAATATGTAGAGAGTTGAACTTTTCACAGAGTATATAATTATTTCTATTGCCGCTATATCAACAAATTAAAAAAAACAAGCAAAATTATTTTACGTTCGTAATTAATCATCGACGTTGATATACTACATACATAGAGTATAAGTCATATTAATAAAAAGTACATGTACGGAACCCTTTGTATCCCAATTCGGCTCAGCTTTTTCATGATTGTCATGGTTTTTACACAACCATTTAATGGTTGTATTTATCAAATACCTTGGAAACATAACACTTTGGTGCAACATATTGCTGATATTTTTCATTTACATAAATAAATAAATATGTCAGGACATTAACACACAACACCATCTAGTTATATGGTAAGCTACGAGGCTTGTGTTATGGATACCACATGGTTGATACACTACACATACTCGTATATAAACTTTAAATACATACATATTATAAATATAAACATCCATGACTGGAGTACAAACATTCGTGCTCATCACACAAATGATTGCCCACAGCGGGACTCGAACCCGCGACCGTTGGCGCAGCAAGTAGGGTCATTACAAACTGATCCAAACGTGTCATCAGAAATAATAATAGTAAATATATACCAGTTTTTATGTAAATGTACATTTCAAAATTTCCAGCGATACGAATAAAAGTTTATTATACTGTTTAGAGTTTAATTAAATATGGTTCTGGCAAAATGGGAAATAATGTTAACAATAAGTATATTCTAACACGTTGTATCTTAGCACGCGTGTATGTTGGCGTTCACGCTAAATACAGTGACAACCGTCAGGATCTTACGCCCTATGCACTTTTTACAGCTTTTTATTAACTCGCTGTTTTCATATCAGTAAGTTGCCCGTTTCAATATATGCAAACCATTTTTCAACCGCTTCCTGATATCCAATTAAGCTGAAATTTGGTATACTTATATAATTTCGGTGACTGTATAATATTACCGATTACTCGATGGTACTAACCATCGAGTTGATCTGACGATGGCGCTGGGATGTAGCAACTGGAACCCTCTGATGGCATATGGTAGGACTGTCTTAATATGAAGCCGGAACATAATAAAGGGTTGTTTTTTTACTTTTCATTTATTAACTACGTAACAGTAAATACAAAACAATAAAACAAACATAAAAATGCTTTATATCGTCAACTATTTTCCATATCGAATTTTAGATGGCAGTTTTCAACATAATACGTTGGTACATTTCAGTACGTAGAAATCGATTCCACCTAGCCTTTAAATAAAGGTTGTTCTAGATACAAAGCCACTAAATCAAACAGTTTCGCAAATAGCTATTAATATGTTTATTTAATTTGAAGTTACTCAGTGGGTATTGAAAATTGAAACAAAATCTGCTACGGGAATTTCCCCTTTTAGCGAGTTCATTAAAGATGTTATTGATATTGACTCACGTCAATAAAAGCTTTAATTTTCCACCAACTATTATTAACTAATCTTTTACAGCAACTAAAACTTCTAGATTAAAAGCATTTTTATATTGGGAGTATCCTATATACCTATATATACTAACCTAACCTTTTTTTTTTTTAACGTTGGGAAATGCATTTACGCACGACATGTGGGACTCACCGGCGTAATACAGCCAGTACTACCCACTAAAACCCAACAAAACCTTCCCCCGTCTTAATGGGGCGTCGCAGGATCGCTTACGCATTCAACTACGACGCCCCAATGGCAGGTCTGCCGAAACAGACCACCACAACCATGGGGTTGCTCCACAGTCCACTCTGCTATCAGAGAAGTACCAGGAGCAACCCGCATGGTACACCGCCCCCCGAAGAGGGCCACCTCCCACCGCCCACCGAAGTGGGCAACCTCCCTGTGCGTTTCTTAGCTTCGCGCCCGGTTAGATTGCCGGGCACTACTGAGCCCCCCCACCACGACAAGGTGAACGCACGTTGGGGGGGATACTAACCTAACCTAACCCAACACGCAAAAAGTACAAGACTAAATTGAAGCGTTTGTCATAGATACTATACATCTATACACACACACACACACACACACACATATATATATATATATATATATATATATATTAATATATATATATATATGTGTGTGTGTGTATAATAAAATCCTAACTGAGTCGAATGTGTGCATTAAATATTTTTTGGAAAATCTTATTAAATAGTCATTATTATTTATACATAGGTCGAATCTATAGTTTTTAGGATTTTTGTCTGTCTAGGAACGCATCACGAGTAAACCACTGCACAGATTTTGATAAAATTTAGTATAATGATAGTTGGTTATCCGGGTCAACTTATAGCATACTTTTTACTACGGCAAAATGTCTCATCTCTGATAAATCTATACTAAACGTTAAAACGTATTTAGGGATGAACCCAAGCGGAGCGAGGGTGAGTCGCTAGTCTGCTATAAAAAAAATCAACATATTCCCAGGATATAAATATTCTTACGAAAGAAATAATAGTTTCAGATTATTGTTGATCCTTATAAGCGTCGAGGGACCGCGAAGAAATACAAAATAAGTAGCGTACAAATCTAGAAAGTATACCATACAATACTATAAATAATATGTAAGGAAACTCCCAATAAACTACTAAGCAAAATAGTTTGAATAGACCCATTTTTTGGGAGCAACGATACCTACCTATATAAATACAAACAAAATCCTTAAAACAAGGGCAGCTTTGCGATATTTCTTACATGTGCTTTGTTTTGGGTGATACTAGAGATTACCAATCTAAGCCAAATCTCATATTATGTAGTAGTACCTATTTACTTTAGGTGCGTTCTAGTGCATCTCTAGGTACCTAGCAGTAACCTATAGGTTACTTCAGGTCATAGTCCATCTATGTACTAGCTTTCATCCAAACTGATCTAGCTCTTTTAGCTTAAAGGAGTTACTACAAACATTTGTCATTGTCGACACGTTTGGCTCAATTTATAGTGACTTTACTTGCTGTACCAGCGGTCGCGGGTTCGAATCCCGCTGGACGCATTCATTTGTGTGATGGACACGAATGTTCGTAATCCAGTCATGGTTGTTTATATTTACAATATGTATATATTTAAAGTTATATACAAATACGTAGTGTATCAACGATCTGGTATCCATAACACAAGCCTCGTTGCTTATCATAGAACTAGATGGTTATGTGTGTTAATGTCCCAACATATGTACCAACATATATATTCACACTCATACAAACATTCATATATATGTTTGTATTCATAATAGCCGCCTGATAAGCTCTACAGATTAAATATTTCCAAGCAATAAAAAAATCATAAATCCTACAAGTACGTTCCGAAAAAAAATGAACAAACAAACGGAGAGAATAATGTATGTATGCTTAAGCCTATATTCCAAATCAAACATCTATTTCTTAAGGTGTATAAGCATTTACGTACACAGATGTGGTATAGACCGACTCATTAGAACCAGGCTGGTACTCTACAAGACAAATTGCATCTCTACCGACGTTACATCTTGATAAAGCCTAAATTACACGTACCTGCGACTATATATGTAGATACACTTTTATATTAATACCTACTAGCGACTTACAAACATCAAATTCTGAGTCGAATCTGTACATTAAATATTTTTCGGAAAATCTTATAGAAATTGTCATTATTATCTATACAGCGGCAAAATCTATAGTTTTTAGAATTTTTCTCTGTCTGTCTGGGAAGGTATCACAAGAAAACCACTGGTCAGTTTTTCATGAAATTTGGTATGATGATAGCTGGTTATCCGGGTCAACATATAGGGTACTTTTTACTACGGGAAAATATCTCATCTCTGAGAAATCTATACTAAACGTTAAAACGCAAGTAGGAACGAACCCGAGCGGAGCGAGAGTGAGTCGCTAGTTGAATATAAAAAGTGTAACGTAAAGCTCATTCCCTAAAATATAACAAGGTAAGTAAGTAATTTTTTTATGAAAACAAAGAATTGTAAAATTTTATACAAATATTGTTTTATAATTTTCCCACTCATTTAAAGTGCGCAAATTTTATGCGGGCAAAGAAAATTTTATCAGAGTTCTTTTATTATACACGAAAGTCGGCATTTAATAAAACATTCTTTACATATAAAAGAGAGATTAGAAATAACAAAATTTCCTATTATGGTTTAAAGTAAAATTTGTATCAAATCCGTTAATTATTGAATATAATAATCGTGAATCTGAGATAATGTTAGATTCCGCAACCATTTTTCTGAGTCAAGTTTTAACTATCAGCAACGAATAGTTTGTAGTGACCCTAATTGCTGTACCCACTAGCGGGTTCGACTCCCGCTGGGAGCTTCATTTGTATGATGAGCGTGAATATTTGTACTTCATTCATGGGTGTTTATATTTATTTTATGTATGTATTTAAAGTTATTTATTATGTATAGTATATCAACTATCTGGTATCCATAACACAAGCCTCGTAGTCTCGTCTTACCATGGAACTTAATGGTGCTGTGAGTTAATGTCCCAAAATATAAAAAAAGGAATAACTAAACCCACTACCAATAGAGAACTATACACTATAGGGCCCTATTTAAAAAATAAAAAGTATAAAAAGATTTTTAAAAACAAGCTTTTATTATCTTACGAATTTATCTTCAGAACCTAACTATCCAGTGAAATATAATTGGAAAGTACTTATGATAAAAAAATATACAAGCCTAAATTTGGCTTTCCTAACATATACCATAAGGAAGCTTCAGACTCCATATCTTAACCCAATCAGATTAGCTTGAAGACACCATCATATTACATTGTCACAAGTTACATAAGTATTCCAAATTTCAGTTCAGTTGGGTACCATGAAGTGGTTGAAAATTGGTTTGAGAAGTTTGAAACTTACAATTTACTTACAAACGAACATTGAAAGATAAAAAAAAGCTTTTAAGCTCTTTTTACTAACAATACCCAGCTAAATCTAAATCGAAAGATTTACCATTACATTGTTAAAAAACAACTGACAATCATTCGAAAATCTATTAATCTATTAATATATCACTTTTATTACATGTAAAGCATTATCTATAAACATTTTTTTAAATAGCTAATCTGGTATTTTAATATATTGTTTAAATAAAATATTCTAGCGGAATTCTCAATAATTGTTTATAACTGTATATAACAAATGACATATTGTTTCTTACAATTTATATATGACCGCCTTTAAAATATAGCTGGTTAAATACTAACGAATTATGAAAATCGATACATATTTGACAATATCACGAAACATAATAAGAAGTCGATCAAAAATGACAAGTTTTCACTTATTTTTTGTTTACCTCAAGTTTTTAGTTATTTTTTATAATCTATTATATGGATATGTATATCGAAATATATATCAAAATATACATATAGAGCCATAGAGCATGAGAAATTTGTTTGTTAAAAATGATAAAAAATAATTTATACGTAATAACAATGTTAAACGTTAAATAACATTGCGTGTAAAATTTTAATAAACCTTTATATTAATTAATGCTAAAGTTAAACTTAAGTTAAAACTTTTGGAAATTATATAAAAACTTATTTAATATATATGGAAAATATTTAAATTTGATGCTCAAGTTGACTTTCTTAACTAACATTAAGTATAAATTATTTATAACAATTCCGAGGAGACGCTGGAGAAACAAATGTTTGCATAACTTAAAATCAAAGCTAACTTATTTGTGAACGTAACTAGAGTTATTTTACGATTATTTATATAATATTTCAAATTATTACAACAATTCAAATAGGTAACTTAATACAAAAATGATAACTTTTCACGTAAAATTTCAAACAAAACAGAAAACTCGAGCTTTGATATTTAGTTTTCTTTTTATAAAAACTTAAGGAGATTACGACTTACCTACAAACATACATATTAAGAGCACAATCATTGTTATAAGCACTATTAAATCATACTTCACATGATCACTTTACACTCACTTGTACTTTGAACGTGTTGTGTACTGAAAAGACGTACGCCCCCTGCGAGAGCTGGAAAGGTACTGACTGAAGTGATAACAAGTGGAATAAGGGCGCGTCCACACAAAATACTTATAAAATATCTTTTTTTTTAAATATGTTTCAATATTTGTGAATGGTTATATACAATTATGTAGACGTAATTAATAGTAACTTACTTTTTATCTATAAAATAATATTTTCCTTTTTTATTAAAAAAAATTAAATATATTTTTATTCAATTAAATTGTTCTTAGTATAGTTATCTTAAAAATGATAATCAGAAAAGCTTCTGGTTCTGACATAAGGAGTCTATTTTTTATAGATGATGTGTATAGATATGTCAGTCGAAGCTTATCTACAATTTTTTTTATTCTTTCTATTTAGTTTTTTCAAAAGACCTTAGAATTCTTACAATTACGATGCATTATAAAAATAGCACATATATATTTAATATAATATGTATATAGCTAGCACTTCATATTGTTAATAAAAAAGGTAACACTGGCTGCGAAATCACTTATTTATTTATTTATTCGGATGGATCTCCAACAGTGTATATTAACTTACATCTAACAGATGCCTGACATCTACTTAAAAAATATTAATTCAAGATTACTTAAATAAAAAAAACTACAACTTGATTTAGTATCTCCTTATTTTTGTAGTCGGTTAACAAACTTTAAAAAACATCATCGAATAAAAGATTATGTTTAATTAAAATATTAATCATAACCTCTGAAACTACCCTTATGTTGTAGTTATATGAAAATTAAGTTAACTTAATAAGACCTTGACCATTATGAATAAAGTCGAGCTTTTACTTGTCGCTGGTTATATTACATTTTTTTAAATATTAAATATTTATATTTAATTGTAACAATTATTTTAAGTAAATAGTAGGTAGCGTACTTATTTGAGTCTCGAAATGTATGTTTATGTGCTACAAGTTCAAAATATACTATTTTTTACTTATAAATGATACTTTGTGTTAATCCATATTTTTTTAATTAGCTTCCAATGATGAAATTTGACGTTTGAGAATTCGAGTGAATTATTTCCAACATGATTACCACTTATCTTAAAATGAAGGAAAACATCGTGAGGAAACCTGCATGTCTAAGAGAACTTAGCAAGATTTCTAAAGAATGTTTCTAAAGTCCGCCATGCCACACTTGGCCAGCGTGGTAGACTACAGCCTGATCCCCCTCGTATTGGAATGGAGCCCGTGCGTTAAAAATGATAAAATACACATATATCATACAGTTACATAATATGCAAATTTACAGCTTCATACATTAATATTTCATAAAAATTTTAAGGCTTCGTATATTAAAATTACAATCGTTTCCTCTTCTGTATGATATGAAGTCTTATGATATTCTATTATTCACAATTAACAACGTAGAATGTAACCTGAACCAAAAAACCTCATATTTAAGTATATCCGAGTCAATGAAATGAATGATACAATTAATGTAAATACAAAATATCGCCTTACTGAAAGCCAAATTCATAATTCATAGCTCGGCATTAGTAAATAATTCTGTTGTATAATTTACGAAAACAGATCTGACAATTAAACTCAATTATTCTCGTCCCGGCCTGAATAAGCAGATTGAGGCTTCGTGAGATTTATTCGTAAGATCATGATAATGTACAATGTACATAGAATACTCATATATACTTATATAAACGCAAAATAACTCTAACTCACTCAGACTTTGATTAAATCGCTGACTGACTGACAGACTAACTCACTGATCAATACATGAAATTCAGTTGAATGAGTTTAAGTTAAAACAGAGGATAAGGATCCGTAGAAACTCTCATATTATAATATGTACGTCAATTTAAATTATACTAGCATCAGCTGTCATTGAGTTTCAACCAATGGTATGTACAAGTATCATACAGCCATGAACGTGATCAAAATACTTCAACTTAATTGGTCAAAGCATTTTGTACGTGTGCATGTTCACTTTTATCTGCCCTAACGGAAACACACTAGTGACTTTTTTCACATTTACTGCGTACCAGGTAATATACTAGACTACATAATGGGTAGTCTACACATTGACTAAAAATGAACCGCAGATATAAACAAAGCAGTGAGAATTCACGTGCACGCGGCACTGAGTGAAATATCAAAATATTTGAACAGCTAGATCGAAAAGGGTTGCAGGGTAATGCGGAAGTAAGAGAAAATTCAATTTTCAATGAAATTGACTTAAGAAATTTCCTTCGTTACTTTACAGATGATATATATATATATACGAGGGCTGTCCGATAAGTACTTAGCTTCACCGCCCGATGGCGTCACTGTCGCAAGAGAAATTTACCATCGTGTAGTACATTTTTGTAGACGGCAACTGTAAAAATTTCAGCCGAATTGGACTCGCAGTTTTAATTTGACCGCGTGTGAAAGTAGGTATATCCGCGGAAATTAGAAACGCTGTGTACGGTGACTCTTCTCCTTCGATGTATATATATATATAAATACAAATATACTTATGTAACTGTTGCATATTAAAATGGCAATGACAATAAATGCACTCACCGTACACGGACATAAAGTCTCCGTTTACACTACCTTAAAATCTGTGAAAGTTATTGATGTCATGAACGCTTACTAGCAAAGATTATTATTAAGAACCTAAAATAGGTTGACGGTGCCTTTATTGAGTCCAAGGGGACGATCGTATTTGAGTGCTATCGAGAGTTCCATGTAACAAAAGCCCCCAATATCTTAGCCATACCTGTTGAAGTGATACCTTGCTTTACGCTTCGTCTTAAGTAAATCGAGATAAGAATCTAAATTGTTAGTATAAACAAACGTTTTCCTTAGTCTAAATTATACATTTATAGTAGAAACCCTTGGCATAAAGGTATTTTGTAGTAGAAACTCTTGGCCCTACAAAATGCGGCAAAGTGCTAAAAACTTTTCATAAGACAACACCTGCACAACATGAGGCAGTCGTAGCCCAGTGGCGACGCGCTCGCTTAGGTAACCGAGTAAAGCGGGTTCAAATCCCGGAACTCGCACCTCTGATATTTTCATGTGCGAATCATTTCCTACATGATTACCACTTGTCTTAACGGTGAAGGAAAACATCGTGAGGAAACCTGCATGTCTGAGAGAACCTTTTTTTTTTACCGTTGGGAAATGCATTTACGCACGACGTGTGGGACTCACCGGCGTAAAACAGCCAGTACTACCCACTAAAACCCAACAAACCTTCCCCCGTCTTAATGGGGCGTCGCAGGATCGCTTACGCATTCAACTACGACGCCCCGACGGCAGGTCTGCCTTTTAATTTTTTATTTTTTTGAATTATATTTTTATATTTGTTTAAAAAGTTTTTATTTTTCCATTTTTAGTGTAGAAAAAGTAGTAGCAAAGTAATAAGCTAGTACTTATTCTTTTTTTAAATTCAATAGTTGAAAATCCATCATCCCTTTTTTCTACAGTTAAGAGTGGACTTTTTTTTCAAATTTAAATGAGGTCAACTTTAAAAGCAGGTAGGTAGGGTATCCTATACCCTATCCAGTAAATAAAGAATCATCAATCGGGCTAAATTGTAAAAAGTTATACGTGGTCAAACATAAAAAATATACGTGTTGATATGAGAACCTCCTCCTTTTTTCGTCGGTTAAAATACGCCAAATGTTAATTTAACTTTCTTCTTCTTCCTACCCTTGTCCCAATTTTATTTGGGGTTGGTGCAATATGACTTTCTGTACCACTAGTACTGCTTTAAGGTTTTGGCAGATTTTTTTATAGCTGGCCGCGCTTGCTTGACGCAAGCCCTCCTCGGGAATATTATAGTTTTAAGACGGGATCCTGTGGTTGGATTAAGCCACTAGGACAAGTACGCCAATTGGACCCAGTTATGTAAAAAACAGCCATGTGCGTAAAAGTACCAACAGAGTTATAAGCATTTTTCTGTCGATAGTTGCACTTGGGTTATGATTTGTTTTTCCGGTTATTTTAAAATTGAACAATATTTATATAAGTATTGTTTATTTTTTATAATTATTTTATTTTTTATAATAAAATGCTTATAACTCTGTTGGTACTTTTACGCACATGGCTGTTTTTTGCATAACTGGGTCCAATTGGCCTAGTGATATAATTTAACTTTATTATATTAAAAATAAAAATACTATATTAAATTCTTTTCAGTATTTCAACGCTCGCGGCTTAAATATTCGTTAAAAACAGTACAACAATTTTAATAACTAGTGTTATTATTCCCGAGATTGCATGAAAAGTTTCAATATCATTGAATAAATAAATTCATTAATTCTTTCCACATAGCTTCGAATTCTGATGAATTGAGTCAAACAAAAAAAGATTATAAAACCTCCTTAAATAATAAAATATGATATAATATATTTCAAATAAAACTGTCCTTTCGGGTTAACGTCGGAAAACAAACTCAAAATAAATCCGCGAAATAAAAAATAAGTCGGTGTGCTTTGCTTTGTATCTGCTAGCACCGACTACGAATATATTTGATTAGGTATGTATAGTAAATGGAAACTACCAATCAGTTATTTTTTTACTATTTAGTGCTTTTTTTGAAGTCAGTTTTTATTTTTTTGGTTAAAAAGTTTTTATTTTTCCCTTTTTAGTGTATACATAATAGTAGCAAAGTAGGAACAACAACAGAAACTATCTTATTTTTAGAATAGTAAAAGCCTAAATTCAAATATCTCTTATATATGTTAAGTATGAATATTAAAAATGAAACCCCCAAGAATTATTCCCATATTTTATTTTTGAATGCAAGTTACATACAGATGTTCCAAGTGAATCGCTTATACATTAAATTCCCACGATTGAAATAATTAACAGAATGTCAACATCGGGACGGGAATGCAGAGTTGCAGTTTTCGGATACTTTAATTCTTACATATTGTTTAGTGACATACCATGAACTTACATCGAGTAGGTTGGACATTAAATTTAGATAATAAGTTTAATTTGTAATTTTAAAATAAATTAGTTTAAATTAGTTTTTGGTTTTTTTTCGACCTTCCGACTGTAGCTAACGTAACTTGCACGTAGACATTTAGTAGGTCAAAAGTTTCAAAACATTAGCTACCTATAAATAAAAATAAACAAGTTGGGACATTAACACACAGCACCATCTAGTTCCATGGTAAGCTACGAGGCCTGTGTTATGGATACCAGATAGTTGATACACTACACACATATAACTTTAAATACATACATATTATAATATAAACACCCATGACTGGAGTACAAACATTCGGCATCACACAAATGAGTGCCGCCAGCGGGACTCGAACCCGCGACCGTTGGCACAGCAAGTAGGGTCACTACAAACTGAGCCAAACGTGTCGTCAAAACCTATATTATTATAGACCATCTGACGTAGTAGAAGAAGTGTTGTTTCGCTGAAAGAAGGTTTTATTTTTCTTATCTGCCTTACCTTACTTTATTTCAAGAGAAAATGGAGAATCATCCAGTCTATTTAATGTTAAACAGTGAATATTGTTAATAGTTTTAGTCCCGCTGAGTTTCTTTTGCTACTTCTTCTCAGAACGGAAGGGTTCTTTTCAAAACTGGTGGCAAACTCAAGAATGCAGTAAAAAGTCAAAATAATTTAATACTAATTAAAAGAAATCGAAGTATTAAATCTATATGTATAATTTTATCTATTATGTACCTACATACCTACTTATCCTCTCTCTTGTACAACTACACATATTGTTGGAGGTCTATATTATTCACTATTTGACTGTGGAAGTCTAAACATAAATGTTCAAATTTTGATATAAACTTCCTTTATGGCAGTAAACGCTAATTCATATACTAACCAAACTACTATTCTATTTCTTAATGATAATACAAAAAAAAAACATTTTTACCGCCCAAGGACGTACTGTACTGAAGCCAAAGATCTAGAACCTATCATAGAAACTAACGATCTACATCTAAATGAAGTAGTTACGATACTTATGTCACAGAAAAAAACCATCTCGATATAAATCTGGCCAGAATTTGAACTGGTTACTTAAGTTAACAATTTTTGCACACTAACAACTAAACTATGAGTAGTATTCATGTGCTCGTTTTAGCTCTAAAAACTTAACATTTGTTTTTAAAAATTGAAGCAAAATCAGTAGTAAAATTGTTTTGAAGCTGAAAATGAACCTGCCATTAAACACAAATATATGCTCGTGAACATTTCGAATGGCACTAGAAGTACAATACCAGTACTACGAATTTATATGCGATAACGAGGGCGTAATAATATATTTTTCATAAGATTTTAAGGTTCCAAACTCAAAGGGTTCAATCAGATTCTACTTAGTACGTAGTATGTTTTTAAAACTGTAATAGTTACCTTACTATGGTTTAAGTTTTTTACAAAACGTATCGTAATACTACAGTGACTTTTTAACACAAAAACACAGGCGGTTTGGGGAGACGTATATACAAACAAAACAAAGAGTGAAATAATAATAAGTAAGAAAATATTATTGTATGACGTTAAAGGGATACGTTTGGGGATTCCCGATAAGAGCTAAACTTAGTAAATATCCCTCTCTTAACGTCATAATAATATCGTCAAATATCATACGTAAGATAGAATATGAGTATGGTGGTAAGAAGCGCTGCGCAAGTCCGACTTACACATTTTTTTTGTTTCGCAAAACTTTTAAAACATCCTTTTATTGTAACATTTAAAAAAATCGTTTTAGTTGTAGTAACAGTTTGTATTGTTAATCCCTCCGCGACCGCGGACACGCCGGCGTGTCAGTTAACAATAGATTTCTTAGAAATTTAATTAATTTCTTAGAAATTTATCTGGAGGTGTTAAATATAATATATTCAGAAATGGATATAAATTTAATTTAATTCTTTACTTTTGTCGCTTCTACGAGTGCCAGAAGTAAATTTCCTAATAGAAATGACTTTCCATGTAATAGATTCATGTATGTGTTACAGTCAGAACTCTTTTTCAGCCAAAAGTTTTGCCAAGAAAAAAAAAGTTTAATGCTGGAAAAGTGATTTGACAGTAAAATATACATTGTATTCTTTCAATAAAAAATTTGGAGAAACATAAGTAGTTGTTTAGAATTTATTAATAATTTCCATTCGATTCGATAGTCACTGTAGTTTTAAAGATCCAAATTACTATACATATCCTTGTTAGTAGCACATTATAGTGTAACCGAACGTAATTAACTTTATGGTTAAACTTTAAACTCAAGTTGAACTTTGAACAACAATTGACATTACAGAAACTAAATGTTATTTTACTATACTAATACATTGAGATAATTGCACTAATCTTTGAACTGGTATTGGAGTTTCTATGTGAGGTAATTAGGGAAACAATACGAAAGAAGATCTTCTGGCACACTGTCCATTTAAATGTAGGTCACAGATTCGATTCTGTACCTATATAGGTATTTCTGAATAAGGTTGGAAAAATCATTACTTTTGAGGGCTTCCGTAATATAAATGCAAAGGGCATCTAGGGACTTTTAAGATCACTAGTAAAGGATAAAGTTAAATTTCTGTTATTGTATTAGGAAGTATTATCAATATAATGACATCACAGCTAACTACTTTCTGTGAAACGTGAGTGCTTAAAAAAGGTAAATGTTTTTTGCATTTTTCCTAATTTTTGGAGAGTGCCCATCAATTTTAATTATACATAAATGGTTCTACGGGTAATGTGAAAACAAGACGATTTATCTAATGGATTTGAACCCGTAACCTACTTGAATACTAGACATAATTAAAAATATTACATTTTATTCATAAAATTAAGATAAGCGGACTTTAACATGAATCAAGATGAACGATTTAAAAATAGTTTCATAAGTCTATAAAAAACTACTTCAATATTAAAAGTCTTAACAACTTTGCGAAGTGCCAACTTTTAATTCGTGTTTAAACTCCTTACTGGGTTAAGAGGAAAATTTAGCAACACTGGTAACTCTTTTATATTGCGCAGACCCAAAAGAAGCCCAAATATATGTGAGTATTAGCCGTTATATTTAACGTTTTTAGCCTTCTTAAGCATTTAGTTTCATTACAGTATTAATTAAAAATTATATTGTTATTATTTTCAGTTTTTTTTTAATAGTGCTAATGTGAAAGTGTGACTGTTGGGTTGTATGTACATTTGTATTCAATGGCTAATAATGGCTATTTCTCTATAAAAATGAAGCTACCCTAGTGCAGAATACTCTAGAGCACATACACTTGTACGTGCAGACCCAAGTACACTCTCTATTTATTTTAATCTCAAAGTCCGATGTGGATATACGCCGACCGAATATCAGGTGCAGAACCGAACTCTTTTACACCGCAAACTTCCCAACTTTGAGCTGCTACCGAGGATTTTAAATACCGCTTGACCTGACCTTGGACTCGAACTCAGGAGCTCTGGATATGTCAGCCACTACACCATCAAAGCAGTTCCCCCTTATTACTATACTAGCGACTCCCCTCGCTTCCCTCGGATCCGGTTTGTTTTTTCCCCAAGCAAACTTTCATCCCCATTTTCACCTGGATTAAGGGATGATTTCCGGGATAAAAAGTATCCTATGTCCTTTCTAGGGTATCAAACTATCTTTTTACTAAATTTCATCTAAATCGGTTCAGTAGATCCAAAGATTACCCCCTACAATCTCACAAACTCAAAACTGTACCTCTTTATAATATTAGTATAGATAGATAGTATGGTTAAAAATTGTAATCTGAACTTGGCCCAAAGTATTGTAAAAACAGTAATAACTCATATGTTAAACGTCCCTAAAGTTAGGGTGCCACTAAGTGATATTCACGCTATATTTACACTTGGTGACTTTGAAATTATACTGTTCCGGAAATGATTGTAATTTAACTTGATAAAGGCATTCCAACTTTACAAGTTACAAATCGATTTAAGTTTTGAATTAACTGAAATGAAGATGTACTGTGTAGCTTCTAATGTCACTTGTTATTTATTTACTCGCAAAAGTGCGTTTAATGAATTTCAATTTCAATACATTTAAAGTTGATGTCGACTGTCAACATAGATGAGTGATGTTTCGAGTTTTTGAATCGATATCTTAATATTGCTGAAATTGTTTTATTACATAATTTTAGTAATATGTGTCAATGTTTATGAGTTTGTGTGTTTGTCAAACTGTAACGTCTAAATGAAATTTTATCACACACATGCACACACACACATGCACACACACACACACACAAACGCAAACTTATATATGTAATTAATTGTAAACTTTTATTTTGTTTTCACTCTGTTTGTTGACTTTCTAGTCTTGGTGGATGAGCGGGGCACCCAGTAATACGGGTCTCCACCTAGTACAGGGGCCCTTGCGACTATCTTGGAATGTAATCTTTTAAGTCAATAAAAGTATTTTTATTTATTTTATTTTATTGATATATCCACCAGTCTATTTACGCCGTATCATGTTAGCGTTTGCCCGCGGCTCCGCCCGTGCAAACATGTTGAAACAATAAAAAAAAATGTTATATTAAAAGGTTTTTTAGGATGTGAATTTTAGAGGGTGAGTTTATTCATAGCGGATGCTTATTCTCTATGAAGAGCTTTAATATAAAGTTCATCCCTAATTCTTCATCTTCAGAGAATATGTTGCCCAAAACTATGAACTAAAATGATCGTCATTTTAATGGAGTAAAAATATTTTGTAGAAAAAAAGACGATAGTTTTATCTATACTAATATCATAAAGAAAAAAAAATATTTTTGTTTGTAATTGATATTTTTATCCCGGAAATCATCCCTTAAGTGGGTAAAAACGGGGGATGAAAGTTTGTATAGGGAGTCGATCATTTCTCAATAATTAAGGGATATAAACATCATCACAAACAAGCGATCATAGGAACCTATGTAAATATATATACATTATACATGTACATAGGAAAATCCATGTATATAGGTACACTAATATATAATCTATTTATTCTATACTAAACGTTAAAACGTAACTAGTTAATTAAATAATAAATAATAATAAGTTATATGTGAATTATTAATTGCCATGTTCATTGAATAAAAGGTAACATGGCGTTTACTCAGATGTATAACACTTTGGGGATTTTCCCAGATTCTATACACAATTTTTCCATTTCACTTTTTGTTACATTTAAAATATGCTACGGATAATCTCGCGACAAGCTTTTATATCATAAAAATTGTATTATGTAATAAATTGAAGGCTTTGATTTAATTTAAAGCTTATTTTCTTCTTTTTAGAGCGTTCAAATAAAAGGTTGTTTTTTTCTTAAAAAATACTATTGATTTATTTGATATATTATGAGCAACCTAAAATCTAGATAGATCGCCATTTTTTAGATATTTTTGACACAATAGGTTTACTATAAAATCTTAGACCCGACGGAATTCCCACAGGAACTACTCAAGTCCACCTCTACGTCTTTAGCTTTAAAAATGACGAATTTACCTCTTAAATTCCTTCCCCTATCTTAATACATATATCCTTTTATTGATAAACTTTTGCATTTTTAAAAGTAGTCCAAGCAACTTACCCTCACTTTACTCGGGTGCCTAGGTACCTAACAGTAGTATATGTGTTAGTTCACGTCATAGTGTACTTGTGTATTCAATTTCATCCAAATCCGTCCAGCCGTTTCAGTTTGAAGGAATTACAGACATACACACATATACATATACAAACTTACATTAATAATAAATAATATCTATACTAATATTATAAAGGTACAGTTTGTGAGTTTGTGAAGTTGTAGGGGGTAATCTCTGGATCTACTGAACCGATTTAGATGAAACTTGGCAAGAAAATAGTATGAGACCCGGGGAAGGTCATAGAATACTATTTATAGCGGAAATTATCTCTTAAACGAACTAAATAAATAAATAAATATGTTGCGACTTTAATAGACAGCACCATTTAGTTATATGGTAAGCTACGAGGCTTGAGTTATGGATACCAGGTAGTTGATACACTACACATAATATATAACTTTAAATACACACTTATTATATACTAACTACTATGACTGGAGTACAAACGTTCGTGCTTATCAGACAAATGAATGCCGCAGAGGGACACGAACCCGCAACCGCAGGCACAGCAAGTAGTGTCACTACAAACTGACCCATATAGGTTGTCAAAAATATTAATGTATTTAAAAATTTTGACTAAAGGCAAAATCTGACGCAAAATTTTCATGTATAGATTTTGCATTAGCCTCAGATCATGAATAAAAAACTATACAATTTGTGCTGACCAGTCGAAACATCTCACAATTCCATTTTGAAACATTAACGTTCCCCACTGACTCTACATCTGCATATAGATGGAATGCACCCCCCAGTGACTCGTGTCATGTAGACCGAAACTAGCATTATTATAATATGCCTTATCAAGTTTCTTAATGTATATGAAATATGCATTTTATTTACATACTATGGAAATTGTAAAATTACGATATTGAGATATGTATATATTACATTTCGTTGATTGATGAAACTTTTTATCATAACTCTATACGTATAATAAAATTCTAACTAAGCCGAATCTGTACATTAAATATTTTTTTGGAAAATCTTATAGAAATAGTCATTACTATCGATACAGCGGCCGAATCTATAGTTTTTAAAATTTTTGTCTGTCTATCTATCTGGGAACGTATCACCAGAAAACCACTCGACAGATTTTGATGATATTTGATATGATGATAGCTGGTTATCCAGGTCAACATATAGGATACTCTTTACTGCGGGAAAACATCTCATTTCTATGAAATCTATACTAAACTTTAAAACGGGTGAGTCGCCAGTTTGTTACAAAACAATACTACTTATCACCTACTATTTTTTCAAAAACATTGCGAGTTTACCACACTTTTCTTTAGTTTACTTTGTTATTATAGTTGACATATTGTTTTAAACAACTGTGATTATAATAAAGAATACTTTGATTTTCTAGTAGCAAAATAAATGGACTTCGCCTGCGTTAGCTTTGGTTAACACACGTGTTTGTTACATTCGTTCGTGATTGTTAAAGTGTTTGTGATTATAGTTGTAATATCTGTAAATTAGGTTTTTACTAACTCGGTGTTGGGTATTGGTAAGTTTTGTGTGCTGTGTTTTTGTATATAATTATTGATAAAAATGGAACCTGATCCCCCGCCGGATCCTCCGGATCCTGGTGGCTTATTAGTACCTGTCGTTCCCCAGTCCCGTAAACGTCAAAGTGATGAAGTCACAATCGACTCATCTAAAAAAACTATAGTTGATCCAGAGACAGCTACTCCATCTATCCAACATGTGTATGTGCACCCTTCCCTATCAGGCCCTAAATCCTATTCTGAAGACGACAAGGATCCCTTTATTGTTTATGTTTCTCGAGAGACTCCAGACCCTGCAGCTGGTACTACTATGCGTGCAATTAAATTCGGCCAGTTTTTATATCACAATAAAGTACAAAATATTGTAAATGATGGCGTTAAAAATTTAGGCCGTAATAAAATTGAAATTCAGTTCTCTTCAGCATTAGCAGCAAATAGTTTTATAGCCAATCCTATTTTAAATTTATCCAAATACGTTGCTGTAATTCCAACATTCAATGTAACTAGAATGGGTTTGGTCAAAGGAGTTCCCGTAGACTGGGCAATGGAGGAATTTGTGTCCTCTTTGGAATTCCCTTCTGGTTGCGGGCAAGTTCTGAAAGCCAGAAGATTGAACCGTAAGACAGTGAATGATGGTATTGTTACTTGGATTCCAACACAATCGGTTGTTTTAACTTTTCGTGGTCAAGTATTGCCTCCAAAAGTATACTCTTACCATACCTCTTTACCTGTCGAAACCTATAATCTCCCTACTATTCAGTGTATGAATTGTTGTCGTTTTGGCCACATCAAAGCACAGTGTAGGTCTTTTTTTTTTTTTTTATAGTCAGGAAACCCTGTTGCCGGGTACCCGCCGCCTGGGGAAGAACGACGGGCTATGTGGGGCTCCTACCGTGCAAAAGGTGGTAAACGCACGGCAGCCTACCCACTAAAACCTGACTGTGTCCGCCACATTCGCCTCCAGGTCGGGGCCACGGGAACCAGAGACTCCTCCGCGAACTCTGGCTGGTGTTAGGGGGGGAGGCGGCGATCGTGGGCCGCTCTCCGGCGCCCGGTCCTCCTGCGGCGGATGGCGAGCTCGGCGTTGGCCTCTCTCGCCCTCTCCGCCGCCTCCTTCTGCGACATCACGTCCTCGCAGAAGGACAGGACGGCACCCCAGGACCTTTCGCTTTCAGCCATGGCGGAAATCACGGCCGGCAGCGTTAGGTCCGCCCCCACAACACTTCTGAGCGCCTCGCGCTCCTCCGTCCATGCTGGGCACTCCTCCAGCGTATGCTGGGCCGACTCGTCGAGACAGTCGTCGCAGTGGTGGCAGCGAGGAGAGGGCTCCCTCCCGGCGACCCGACACAAATACCCCCCGAAGCAACCATGCCCCGAGAGGATCTGCGTGGCGCGGAAGGTTAGGACGCCATGCCGCCTGCCCAGCCACTGCGTAAGAATGGGGCGAACTGCCTCCACGGTCCGTCGGCCAGCGCAAGGACGCTCCAGCCTGGACCTCCACTCCTCAATTGCGGCCTCCCGCTCACCTCCTCTGCGTGGCGCTGGACTAAGGTCCCTGGACGCAGGGTCTCGACGCCGACAATAAATCGACGCCAAGGAAAGCGCATCCAGGTCCCAGGGTAGGACTCCAGCCAGCACACACGCCGCCTCGCCGGAAATGGTACGGTACCCCCTGATCACCCTGATCGCCATCACCCTCTGCGCTCGTCGCAGCAGGGCGATGTTTTCGCGACCCAGGGCATCCGCCCACACTGGGGCACCGTACATGGCCACCGACCGGACAACGTCACAGTAAAGCCGCCGACACGAGGCGCTAGGCCCGCCCACGTTTGGCAATAGCCTCCCGAGAGCGGCCGCCAACTTCATCACCCGCGGGACGAGTGCGGTGAAATGGGCACCAAATCTCCATCGGCTGTCGAGCACGAGACCTAAGTATGTCATCGCACCCTTCAGCTCGATGCGCGTACCGCCGACGATGATATGAGCGTCCCGCGGGGGCGCCCTTCGAGGACCACGAAATAGAATGGCCTCCGATTTTTCCAGCGTGACCTCCAAACCAAGCCGCCTGATGCGCGCAACGACCTGCGCAACTCCTGCCGTCGCAAGGACTGCCGCCTCCCGATACGTGGCCTGCCGAGCCAACACAAGAGTGTCGTCGGCGTAGCAGATCACGCTCACGCCTCTAAGCCAGGCACCCCGTAGCACCCAGTCGTACCCGATGTTCCACAGGAGCGGCCCAAGTACCGAGCCCTGTGGAACACCGCACGACACCTCTCTGGTGCTCCAGCCGTCCCGCCCGGGAAAGGTCACGGACCTCCCCGACAGGTAGGACCCGATGACACGGCGCAAGTAGGTCGGCACCCCATGATGGCGGAGCGCCTCCCTAATACAGCTCCAGGGCAACGAGTTAAAGGCGTTGACGATGTCTAAAGACACCGCCAAAACTACGTCACCCTGAGCGACTGCGTCCTGTGCTCGGGCCTTCACCTGCAGTATGGCATCCACCGTCGAACGACCACGGCGGAAGCCAAACTGAGCGTCCGACAGGTCCGGACCTACTCCCTCCAAGTGGGCTGTCAGCCGGTCCACCACAATGCGCTCAAAGGTTTTGGCGACCTCGTCGAGCAGCACGATGGGGCGATAGGCGGAGACGGAATCCGCCGGGCGTCCCTCCTTCCTGAGGAGGACTAATCTGCCTGTCTTCCACCACTGTGGAATTATGGCTTGAGCCAGACAGGCAGTATATAGTCCTCTTAACTCTGGACTGAAGCTGTTGATGGTCAGGGCCAGTACCTTCCCAGGGATTCCGTCCAAGCCGGGGGCCGTTGTTTTGGCTCTCAGCCTTGAGATTGCCACGGCTAATTCCTCCTCCGAGACCTCTGGAGCTTGCTCTCCCTCAGCCTCTTCTCGAACGGCCGGACGCGGGACCATTGGAGGTGGTGTGTATTCCTCCCTCTGAGGAAACAGGTTCGACACCACCTCTCGCAAGACGTCGGATGGTAGCGTCTGCGTTAGTGGGGGAGCCCAAGGGCGGAGCTTATTCCGCACCATCCGGTACGGCGTCCCCCACGGATCCCTATCCAGGCCCTCCAACATCTCCTCCCGAGCCGTAGCTTGCGATGCCACAATTGCCACCTGCAGTAGCCTCTTCGCTTCGACGTAAGCAGCATACAGCCGGTCCTCTTCATCTTCGTCCCTGTGGACCCTCCGGCGATGGTGGGTGTACTGGCGTCTTGCGCCCACGCAGTCCTCGCGTAATCGCGCAATTTCCGCTGACCACCAGTACACCTGCTGCCTCGAGGGACGACGCCCGGAGCGAGGCATGGCTGTGTCGCAAATCCGAGTCAGGGTCCGTTTCACCCACTCGGCAGCCTCCACCACTAACCCGTTATTTCGCGGCACCCACGACGCTACCAACGCCGCCTCTTCCAACAGCCCCTTGTCTAGGCGTCTGAGCTGCCACCGGGGACCTTCCTGTCCCGAGTTTCGGCGGGGACCTGGCGGCACCGCCGGATGAGTGGAGATCTCAAACCGGATGTAGAGGTGGTCCGAGAGAGTCTCCACATCACCCAGCACTCGCCAGTCCTGAACACGGCGCGCTAAGGCCGGGCTCGCGAACGTGACATCCACGATGGACCCGCCCTGCCGTCGCACGCACGTGTTTGCCGTCCCCCGGTTGAGGACCGTCAAATTTGTGGCAACTACCCACTCTTCAAGCAGCCTGCCCCGAGCATTTGTCGTTGCTGAGCCCCACAAACTGGACTTAGCATTCAGGTCCCCCGCGATGACCACGTTCCTGGCCTGAAACGAGCGAGAGAGTTGCGCCACCTCATCGAGAAATTCTTCGAAATCCACGACGGGTCGGTTGGGGGAAAAAAAGACTCCCACGACCACCGTGTCACCCAGCAGTGCCGCGACGCACCCCGATCCCTTTACAATACGCGTAATGGGCGGAGCACCCGCGGCGACCTGGGAGACGATGGCCACCAGCCCGTCGTTGTCGCCCGCCCAGTTGTCGCGCGGCGGGACCGAATAAGGCTCCGCCGCAACCGCCACTTGTATGGACCACTGCACCAGGCTTTGGACGAACAAGTCCTGCGCTCTGGCACAGTGGTTTAAATTCCCTTGGAGAAACTTTAGGTCCATTATTGTTGTGTTTCCATGTTCTCCACCGACGCGTCCTTATTTTGGGCTGATCTCTCTTGCCCTTTGGGCCCAGATGTCTCCTTCCGTTGTTTTGGCCCCTTTTTCTGAGCCCGGACACACGCAGCACTCCCCACAGAGTGGTCTGCGCTCCTCTTCGCAGCCTCGCATACTGCGCAATGGGGTGTGGCAGTGCACTCGCTGCGCTTGTGCCCCGTCTTTCCACAACGGAAACACAGGCTGCTACGGTCCGTCTTGCCCGAGCATTTTGCGGCAACATGGCCTCCCTCCTGGCAGCGGAAGCATCTTTGGGCTCTAGGCTCCAGGAGATGTACCCTCGCCGACACGAAGCCCACCAGAATGCGCCCGCCGTCTACGACCTTTTTCGCAGCCGCGACTGGGCAGCGCACCCACGCCGTTCCAAGGCCAGCACGATCCCGGCGGATTTCTCCTACCTTTACTGACTCTGTCGCGCAACCACCCACTTTCCCGACAGTGAGGGCGAGTTCCTGCGGCGTCACCGAATCGTCCAGACCAACGACACGGATCTCCGCACACTTTGCGGGCCTGGTCACCTGGACACAGCCGTCTCCAAGGACCCCACGTATCCTTTGCGCAAGGGAGTCCGCTTTATCAGAGTTGTTGGCTCCGGGCAACTCCAGCATTCTTGCCCCTGTAGCTGCCACCTTAAAGCGGACGTCGGTAATGTTCAAGTCCGCAAGGTTGACTTCCTTCTTAATCTGGGCAAACACCTCTGTGTAGGACATCTTCTCCGCAGCGCCTGGCAAGAGCTTCAGCACTATGGCTTCCGATCGTGGGGCGCGCAGCTTTGGCGCTTTCTGCTTTGGCGTTGCCACCCGTTGCTCCTTTGGCGCATTTGCTGCCTTCTTCTTAGGCTTCTTCCGCGCCACGACATTCCACCCTTCCGTCAGATTGGCAGGAGTCGGTGGAGCGGGACGAGGCTCCTCCGGGTCGGCGGTATGGACCGGCTGTCTCGTCACCTTACCCTTCTTCGCCTTTTTGGGCTTCTTCCCCGACGGCGCAGGGTTCGCGGGAGCGACCAGCGTCGTCACCTGGGTCGTAGTCTCCGCTGCTCTTGGTGCCGTCCCCTTTTGCGGCTTGTCAGCTGCCAGCGGAGAGCGAATACGCCTCTGAGGAAGGAGGCGGTCCTCAAGAGCCTCAAACCGGGCATTCATCATGGCCCCCACCTGGACCATTATTGTCCGCGCAAACTCTTCCACGCCCGCCAGGTGTTGTGGCGGTGGAGTAACTGCGGGCTGCGCTTGGTAAGGTACTGGGCTTGCGTTGGCCCGGGAGGCTTCCACCTGCGCTTTTGGGGCCACAAACTCCTTGCGTATTACCTCCAATTCGATCTGCAGACGAGTATTGCTGGCCCTCAGATGAGCCACTTCTTCTGACGCAGTTCGCCTCGCAAGGGTGTCCACAGCCGAGGCTATAGTCCCCGCCGCCAACTTAAGGGCCTTTATATATCCCCCCTTTAAATTGCCAGACTTCTTGGCGACATTTTCAATGACCTCTAGGCTGTCATTGACCCTTTTCTTTAGATCAGAAGCCAGGACCGCCTCGGTCACCTCACACTCCAGGAAAGGCACTGATGAGACGTCTGATTGGCGTGAGCTCGCCCGAGTGCACACAGCTAGCGCCTTCTCAGCCACCTCTTCTTCGGCCCGCAACCTCAAATCTTCCCTTCTTGCCTCATTGAGGACCCTTTTTGCGTCAGCCAAACCAACGTACTCGCCAGTGGTAGCTGGCCGTCCTCGCCCTTTATTGGGGACCACCTTGACCTTGGGTCTCCTTTCTTCGTCCGACGACCCAGACCGACTTCCTTGGCTTTTCCTCCGCCTCTTTCGGGGATCTTTTAAAAATTGGGATCGCCCCAAGCTCCCCACCGAGCCCATCGAGACGGAGCTATCCCCGTCCGACTCCCTCCCGGACGCCCAGAGCCGTCCACCCGAGGATATCGAGTTCCTCCTCGACAATGTGCTTTCCCCCAGATCTACTCGGGTTAGCACAACTTGCGGCTGTTTCGCCACAACCTCCTCTGCTTTTTCAGTTGTCGCCACACGCGACACACTGCTCCTTAACGACCGAACGCCAGTCACTGGCCCAACCTTTTCTCCGCCCATCTTAGGCTCTACATCATCTCCGCCCGTCACAGGCACAACGTCTTGGGTTTTTGATTTTGAAATTGAACATTGCATATTGAATCCCACGAGTATGGGGGAAGGGTGGGTCCGTCCGCATAGTGCCCCCTGTATGCGCATAAGCCTACAATAACCCGCCTAGAGTGTCGGCCGGTACTCTAGCGGGGGAAGCAGTAGAGACCGATCTTCCCATCGGCCACGCATCCCCTCACGCTGCTTCTCCGCTTGGGATTGGGGTGATTTTTTATAGAGGTTTTCTTCCTCGCAGCCCGGGCGGTTAAGCCGAGGCTATCGGTCCCAGTTACCGGCCGCTAGACATGGCAACGACACCGGGTCCCGGGATTACGATTTGAGAGGGGCGTTGCACAAAGTGCTGGCCGGGCTGCGCAGTTAAGCGCCCGCCGGGCTCGCCCCACCTCCGCGCTTTTCTGTCAGGGTGTGCTCCCTTAGGCCGTGGGGTTAACAAACCCCTAAAGGCACGCCCATGCCTGCTGGTTTTGGTCCGCGCCGGTCGAGACCGGTACCACCAATGTGGTGGCATTCCCCTATTCGCCACCCGGGGGACGCGCCCAGTAGCAGTCCAGCAACTGCCCTGAGACAGTGTAGGTCTAAGCCGAGATGTTACAGGTGCTCCCAACCACATACTGGGGATGCGTGTGATATTTCTAAAGAAAACTCCACATGCTTATATTGTTCTGCAAAGCATTTTGCGGTTGATAAGGAATGTCCTGAGTTTGCTAGGCAACAAAATATTAAAAGTTTAATGTCGCAAGACAATATATCATATATGGAAGCTTCCTCTCGATTCCCCCCTGTAAGGCGGTCATATGCAGATATGGCCAAGGAAATGTTTTCCTCCCCTGCTTTATCTGTCTCACCATCCAGCTCTAATAATCCCCTGACTCCTGTCAGGAAATCTTATTCAAAAACCGTTTTCCGTTCCCCTCGTCCCCGTGCTCCTCTTTCCAAAGGGTTTGATAGACAAGCTCATCAAGCCATCACTAGCAATTGTCCTTCTACCTTACCAAATGGCTGTGCTCTCAGCAATAAAGGCGAGGCCGCCTATGATTTTTCTAAATCAAACCTTTTATTCAGTTTGACTGAAACTCTTGTTTCAATTATATCCGCTGGTGATGAAATTCCCTTACCGTCCAACGTTGCCCAAAACTTACTTCGTATATTTAACATTCTTAAAAATGGCCCCACTCAACTTCCTTCAGTGGAATAGTAAAAGTATTCGCTCTAAAAAACATGAACTACTTTCTATTATTGCCCTTTATGAGCCTGTCATTATTGCCCTCTCTGAAACATGGTTGATTCCTGGTTCCCGTTTCAGGATCTCGGGTTTTGCCTGTTTGAGAGATGACAGAAGTGACGGGTATGGGGGCAGTGCCATTCTTATTCGGCACTCCACTCCTTATTCTTTAATCGCTCTCCCTTCTTTTAGTCCACAGATTAACGCTGTGGCTGTAAGAGCTTTTGATATTTCCTTTCTGTCCCTCTATATCCCTTATCCTTCTTCTTCTCTTTTTCTTGAGCTACAGTCTATCATCTCTTCTCTTCCCAGTCCTGTTCTAGTCATGGGTGATTTTAATACTCACCACACTTTGTGGGGGTGTTATTTCTGTGATGGATTCTCTCCTTTGTTGGTGGATATGATTGATGATCTCAATCTTTGTATTCTGAATGATGGTTCACCAACCCGTAGAGTATATCCTAACCAAAATCCTAAGACTGCAGTAGATCTATCACTATCTTCTCCATCTATTTCTTCATTACTATCGTGGAATATTCTATCTTCTTCCCATGGTAGTGACCACTTTCCTATTCTACTCTCTTTTAATAATGGAAATCCTCCTCCCCCTCCTTCCAAACCCTTGCTTTTATATAATTTAAAAAAAGCTAATTGGTTAGATTATGCTTGCTCTGTTGATAACATGTTGGACTCCCTTCCTGAGTCTGTAAGTGATGCGAATATCATTGATTGCTATGATCGATTCCTTTTAGCTATTTTTTCAAGCGCTGACCTCTTTATTCCTAAGAAATTCTCCACACAGAATCAGTTGCCTTTCAATCCCTGGTGGGATCAGGAATGCAGTGATTTTGTTAACCGGCGAACACTTGCCGAATTAACATACGCAGCCTGTATGACAATGGAGAACTTTCTAGAGTATCAACGCAGTGATGCAAAGTTTCGAAGATTGGCTTATAAAAAGAAAAAACTTGGTTGGATCAATTTCTGTGAGTCCCTTGAACCTCGATCCCCGTCTTCTACTGTTTGGAGACAGGTTAAAAGGTTTCGCCGGGCTCTTGATGTTGTTCCTCATCAAGGCTCCAACAATCCATCAGAATGGCTTAATGACTTTGCTGACAAATTATCTCCTCCATTTGTCCCCTCGCACAACTTATTTCCTAGTCCAGTTCCGCCCTGCTCATCAGATGATATGGATGCTCCTTTCACTTTGGTAGAACTTGAAAACTCCTTAACGGATTTGAAGGACACCAGTCCAGGTGAGGACGGTATACCATACTCTTTTATTGGTAAATTGAATGAGAAAGCTAAAAGATATTTTCTCATTCTTATTAATGTAATATTTAAATCTGGCATTATACCGGAAGCTTGGAAATCCCAGATAATCATCCCAATTCTAAAACCCGGTAAAAATCCTTCTGATCCGAACTCCTACAGACCCATTGCATTATCATCAACATTAGCGAAAATAACTGAACGGATTTTAAAAAACCGACTGGAATGGATAGTGGAAAGCAGAAATATCTTAGCACCCTCTCAGTTTGGTTTTAGAAAGGGTCTAAGTCCTATAGATAGTCTCAGCATCTTAACGACAGACATTCGACTGGCCTATGCAAAAGGAGAGTACTTAGTTGGCGTCTTTCTGGATATAGCTTCTGCATATGACAATGTTCTTCTTCCGTTGCTCAGGCAGAAAATGCAACAGCTGAGTATACCACCGAGGTTGGTGCATTTCATATGTAATCTGCTGACCGGTAGAACCATATCTGTGAAACACCGGCTACTTACGCTACCTCCCAGACTTGTCTGGAAAGGATTGCCTCAAGGTTCGGTCCTCAGTCCTATGCTTTATAGCATTTATACACATGACCTCGAATTGTCTGTTAATAGTTTCTGTAACATCCTTCAATATGCTGATGATATCGTTCTCTACTGTAGTTCAAAATCTGTGGAGGACATTAGTTTTCGTTTGAACTCTGCTTTGCATTATTTAGGCCAGTGGCTCTCTGAGCATGGCCTGTCATTATCGGTGTCTAAATGTCAGGCTGTGGTGTTTACAAAAAAAAGATCTATTCCAAATTTTGATCTTCGTTATGAGGGTCAAAGTATTAATCTGGCTGAACATACAAAATTTTTAGGCGTAATACTCGATAAACGATTGAACGGAATTGCCCATGCGGAGTATATCAGCAGAAAGTGCGAAAAAGGCATCAATGCTCTTCGAGCGGTGTCTGGAGTGTGGTGGGGTGCACACCCATATACTCTTAAACTACTGTACAATTCTATTATACGTAGTCATATAGACTACGGCCTGTTTGTTTTGGACCCTTTTAACAAAGCAGCTTCTGAGAAGCTGAATAAAGTTCAATATAAATGCCTAAGACTAATATTAGGGGCAATGAGATCTTCTCCTACCAATGCCCTGCAGGTTGAATGTGTTGATCCTCCTTTACCTATTCGTCGCCAGTATCTATCCGATCGCTTTGTTGGTAAGGCATTACAATTATCTTCCCATCCCTTGTGGCCAAGGCTTCGACAGTTGGCTGAGATTAGCCCTGCGAATAAGCCATTTTCCTTTTTACTAGACAGTTTCCTTAAATTTACTAACTTACCACATCCCATCTCTTGTTTCCCTTCTAACCCTATCTTCTGCACTCCTTTCAATGCTCTAGCTATGTCCCCTTCCATAATTACAGATATTGGTTTGACTAAGGGAGCACCTGACACCAACACATCATTTGAAGCTCTGGTTCGTCAAAATTGGTTGGATCACCTTCTTATATTTACTGATGCTTCAAAGCTATCCCAGGATGGTTATGTTGGTGCAGCTTGCTGGATTCCAAAATTCAAAATTATTTTACAATTTAAGTGCCCTCCCTAATCATCGGTGTTTACAGGCGAGGCTGTTGCTTTGTTAGAAGCAATCCTGTTTACTCTGTCCCATAATTTTAAACAGACAGTTATTTTTACTGACTCTCTAAGCTGCTTAATGGCTATTAAGGAGAACCCCTTTCGTAGTAGATTAAGATGTTCCATAACTTTGAGGATTCGTGAAGCCTTGTACTCATGCAATCAAAAGGGATTGGCAGTATCTCTAGTTTGGATTCCAGGACACTCTGGTATTCCTGGAAATGAAACGGCTGACTCCTGTGCCAAAGCTGCGGTACAGTGTGGCTCATTAGAGCATTTTTCAAATTCATCACAAGACCTTTTATCTATTGCAAAATCCCGCTTAGATAAATCATGGAAAGATAACTGGAACTCATCAAAATCTTTTAAAGGTAAAAATTACGCTGCAATTCAGTCAGAGATTCCAAGACGTCCCTGGTTTTCTCGTTGCAAACAGGTGGAACGTTGGGTATTAACTACTATATGTCGTCTACGGCTTGGACACGCAAGTACTCCTGTTCACTTGGCAAAGATCAGAGTCAGGGACCACTCCCTGTGTGAATGTGGCCTTGACGAGGGCTCCTCTTCTCATATCCTTTTTAGCTGTCCTAAACTTCAGTATCCTATCTATGACATCCTTCCTTCTCAAGTCCCATTAATGTTAATTGTTTGTTAATGTTTGTGTTTAGTCCATTATGTAGATTTTTGTGTAAATATATTAAAAGTAATAAAATCAAATTGTAATTATATGTATAAATATGTGTGTATACTAACAAGTTTATCTCATTATTTTTGTATATATTGTGTTGTCTGTTGTAGGTCCTGATTTTACAACGAATCGCTCTGTTTCTACATGTAATCAGATTAGTGATTTTTTTCTTTTTTTTCTACCGGTCATTCTATATATAACGTGCATTCTCCATTCTACGCGACATTGGCGAAGTAAATTTTGCCCAAAGGCACTCCTAGAAGCCACAAACCTAAAGAATTGAATTGATTAGCAAAATAAATGAAGACATGAATTGTCGTTTATTTGACTTGAATAAACTCCAAAACCACTATGCCACATCCACACTATTATTCTTATTACACTGAGTTATTCTTTCATTAATTTATAGTATAATACCAATTGTGTTCAAAAAAATCAATTTAGTACCTTTATAATTTTCTTGAAAAACACGATGAGTGCAAATAATTAACTATAACATCACACATATTTTTTTTACATTTTTAATAAATAATTCAGTTGAAATTTAATGAATCTATAACTTGGTGAGTAAGTGTGATTAATCGAGATAAGTGACATTTATTCACTCATTAAGAAGTATGATTGTAAGTGAAGTAATGGTTAAGTTGAAATTCAGCGGAATAGTAAAATTTCTATTTATTATACTAAAATATTCCCTTTTGAAGCAATATTACTAGCATTTAACCGCTAGAGCTGTCATATAGTTGGTATTCTGGCATCTCAAACTATGTAGTACTGGTTTCGAAGTTAGCGACTCCAAGTTAGAAACCTCTTCTAATATCTACGATATTTGTCATGTTAGTTCCGAAGTAGGAACCAAATTCAGCTCAATTTGTAGTTTGTGAATGTTTTAAAGGAAGTTCGAGGAGTATTGGTGATTTCTTGATTTTTTTAAAGTTTTTTACTAGCTGTAAAAGCTGGATAGGCTTTTTATCTATATTATAATCTTAGTACAAGACCCGAAGGCTGATTTATGCAGGTATTTGTTTTTTTAATGAAACTTAATTTAAATAAAACTATCTATTCGTATTTTTCGCGGATTTATTTTTATTGTTGGTACCCGACGTGTTGAGTGCTTTACAATAATTATGATCATGGGAGAGAATAAGGTTTTAGATGTTTCAAAAGTTATTATATAGTTATTCTAACGGGATCTAAACACAAAGTTATACATTAATTTGGAAAAAAAGAGCATTGGTACCGAAGTAAATTCTAATTAGTGTTGGTATTGTTTGACAATTTCAAATATTTAATTTAGGTTTTATAATTTACTAGCATTGCCCGCAGCTCCGCCCGCGTTCGATGACCAAAAACTAAATTCTTAGGTTTTACATATTAGTATACTCTTACAATGCAGTTTTTGTATTTTTTCTCAGAAATGAGATATTTTCCCGCGGTAAAAAGTATCCTATATGTTGATCCAGATAACCAGCTATCATCATACCAAATTTCATCAAAATCTGTCCAGTGGTTTTTTATGATGCGGTAACAGACAACAGACAAAAATTCTAAAAACTATAGATTCGGACTCTGTATCGATAATAATGTCTATTTCAATTAGATTTTCAAAAAAAATTTTAATGTACAAATTCGACTTAGTTACAATTTTATTATAGATATAGATTTACAATTTTAAGGTCTTTTTAAATAAAACTATTGTTCGTGCAAAGCGCCTGAATAATTATTGAGGCAAAATTATTTTATTATTATATTATATTATTATATTATATTGAGGCGGATTGTATAAAAAATCGCGGTGTGTCTACTACACCTCTTGGGTATTTTTTTTGTAATAAATTATTAAATCTTTTGTAAGTGCATCAAGAACACATAAATTAGACATTACACATAAATTAGATAATAAAACTTACCGTGAATGGGAAGAATACAAAGGTCGTCTGGACAAGAATTCTAAAATAATGTTTTCAATATTTTTAAATTTCATTAGAGCTCGAGCTGATTTAATAGCAACCTTAGATAATTATATTATTATCTCATTATAATTTTAAATTAAAAAAAAATAAAAATAAAAAAGAAATATTATAAAAATGTTTAAAGTATAAAAATATTGTAACAAGTAACAACTATACCTTCGAGACATGTAACACCTCAGTCTCTTCCGTGACCATGATTGCTGTAAAGCATTCGAAACGTCAGGAACCAATAATCCAAATAAATTCGCGAAAAAACCGAAAAGATAGTTTTATTTAAAATGTCAAATATTCGCGTAAATCTAAGAAAGTATTATCTTTTAAAAGATTATTTAAAAAAAATATCAAATATTATCTAAGGAAGTATAACGTGCAGACTAGATCAATCACTCAAAAGCCTCAAACAATTATATTAATGTATTTACTTATGGATAAATTGTTCTTATTATAATTATGGTATGTTTGTTACTTTTCCACGCTTATACAGCTAGGCCGATTTGGATGAGATTTAGTAAACAGACAGACTATGACCAGGGAGTAACATACATATAGGCTACTGAAAGATACTAAGCACCCGAGCAAAGCGCGAGTAAGTCGCTAGTGCAGTATAAAGATATCTATACTAATATTATAAAGAGGAAGTTTTGTTTGTTTGTACCGAATAAGCTCCAAAACTACTGAACCGATTTAGATGAAATTTAGTAAGAAGATAGTTTAAGACCCTGGGAAGGATATAGGATAGTTTTATCTCGGAAATCATCCCTTAAGAGGGTGAAAATGTGGATGAAAGTTCGTACGGGGACGAACCCGAGCGAAGCGAGGTCGAGTTGCTAGTATTTAATAAATTAAGCTTCTAAATACTGGAATGATAAGTTTAAAGCGGAAGCGAGTTAAAGAGAAATATTCTTACAATATGTAGATTGCCATTGTGGTTAATTTTAGATGATATTTTATTTCCCTTGCGTACAGCGTTATGCGTTGGTTGAGGGCTGAGGGAAAATAATAAAAATATACATAATAGAACTTAAGCATGTTCACGAGGATACTATAATATGTACGAGTATGTTATAGTAAAAGTAATAAGTAAGAAATGCGTATAGTATTGAAATAACCGGTAATTATTAATAATTGTAACACTGTTGATCAAATAAACATGGCAATATACTATCAAAAACCTTAATGCTTTACCCTATATATAAACCTGATTACATATATTATATAGTCTATCCTATACTATCTAGGACGCACCCAAGAGAAGCAAGGGTAAGGCGCTAGTATTGTATAAGTATAACCAAAAATACAGTTTATTTTAGGTCAAATTAAACGAAAAACTAATATAAAGCATCGCGCACATTGTGGTATAGAACATTCTCTCAAGTATATTGGAAGCGAAAATGTCGTAGCACATCTGTTCTACTATAGACATATATCAAGTTCGAAGGCAAAGTAGGCTATAAATCTTCAAGTACATAATGCACTTGAGAGAGTGTGTTGGTCTGTTACATTATACTCTTAATAATTTTAATATATATTTATTCTATTTAATATAAAAGAAAGAAAGTAGCTAAAACCTTGTTGATGTATAATAATATTGTCCTGATCGATTTCGGTTACAACGATTAATTTCACTAAAACTTGCTACTAATTACGCAAGATATATTGTAGTACGTATAACTATAAACACAAGTGTACATTCTACTTTTTCATTCACGTTGTTCCACCATCCTAACTTTGGGCGGTTACTAAAAATTTCTTTACAGAAAACTTAATATGTAATATCTAGGCCCGACTCGGGACTCGAACCCAGGACCTCCAAACCTGCATGCACATGCCTACCGTTGTGACTAGACCAATCAGGCAGCAACTTTAACACAAACTTCAAACCTAAAGGCTAGATTTACTGGTATTTTTTAATTTATTTAGACCCACTCTTGACAATTATACCGTAAACTATTCAAAAAAAACATTACTTAAAAGTTGCAGACATAGTATAAAATATACAAAAAACACCAGAATCGAATACGTCCTCTTTTTTTGAAGTTAGTAAATACAACAATTAACTTAGCTCCTCTTTCTAAACTTTTAAGCAAATCGATTCATTTCTATAACCAAGTATATTCTTAATATAATTTTATTATAAATTCAAAAACAACATTTTTCTTATTTTTCAAGTTAGTCATCTTAACAAATAGCAAAGCAACTTGTTTGGCATTTATGGAACTATGGTCTGGTCGCGGTTGGCATTGTTTCAAAGTATGCAGACGCTCATTTCTACTAAAACATATCTAATATTCTCTCAGTCACGCTAGAAATTCGGTAAATTAAAGTTTTGACAAGTAAATATTACTATACGTTGTTAAGTACGACATTCATACGACGATTAAAAGTCAAATGTTCTTTGTTTTAACATGTTTTAAGTGAAACAAATAGTTTTAGTTATGCATTTCTATTTTAAATTGTTATTTTATGCAAAGAAAGTCGTGAGTTTGAGTCCTGTTTAAAGGCGAGAAATATTTTTTACGGGCTGGGCGTATACAAAAATATTGTTTATATCCATACTATCTATACTAATATTGAAAGTCTCTGTAGGTAACTTCTGTAGGTTCGGGCTTAAACCGCTGAACAGATTTTGTTAAAACTTGGCAATGACATAGATTTCATTATGGGATCAGAAATAAGGTACCGATACCGCGAACGAAGCCGCGTAAAAACTATATTAAAATAAAATAAATAAAAAGAAAGAGGTATATATTAGTTTTTAGGCTATAACATATTTCGTTAAAATATTTGTGCTTTTCCTGGTGAACTATTTTACAACGTAAGTCGACGAAAAAAATTAAAAAAAAATCGCGACTGAAACACGAAGTTACATAAGGGACTCACATATACATATATATACAGTTATATAATATAACAAATATTGGAAAAATGCATATTTAGATAATAATATTATAGGTTTTTAAATAAAAATTTTATTTTAAAGTAGGTATTTCATTTTTGGTACAATAAATCTTAACTTTAAGATATATTTATGAGTTAACATTAAATACGAAATTGGATCATCCCGAAAAAGCAGATTGCTCTTGTTACGATAAGGTGATTAAATAACCAATACGAATTCGTGAATAAAACATTCCCTCATTTTGTATCGAGAAAGGCTTTATATAAATAACTAGCGGCTCAACCTCGCTTCGCTCGGGTTCGCTTCCCTATAAAAACTTTCATCCCCATTTTCACTCTTAAGGCATGATTTCCGTGGTAAAAACTCTCTCGGTCTCTATCTTCTTACCAAATATCAACTAAATCGGTTCAGTAGTTTCGTAGCTTATTCGGTACAAGCAAGCAAACAAACAAAAAATCTTTCCTTTTTATAGTATAGGTGTGAAATACATTCCAGACATACTTAGATAAAGTCTTTATTGTAGTAGGTATCAATAAATTAACCATAATGTATTAACTGAGCAATACTTCTATATATGTAAATATATAATTTTACTTTGTGTTTCTCGGAAACGGCTCTAACGATTTTCATCAATTTTTTTTCAAAACTTTCTAGATTCTCTCAGATATGTAGGTTTCTTTAGGATGTTTTTCTTTATCGTATGACGAGTTGTAATCATGTTGGAAACTATTTCCTCATGAAAATCTCACAGACCAAGACCCGGGACTTGAACCCGCTTCACATGGTTTCCCGAGCGAACTGAGCTACAACTGCCCTAAATATTAATAAAAATATATAAATATAAAAACTTAAATCAACATTTCTCCCATTTGCGTAGTTATAAGAACGATTTAAAAAAACAACACAAAAAATATTAAGACTAAACTCTTATTTACAATATTTTAGAAACATGACTAAAACACAAACACACATCCTAAAATGGTCATTTACATAAGGAACCCTAAAAGCTATTGTTATAAAATTGCATTATATATAATTAAAATAAATACCTAAGAATTTACTGTTACAGTTGTGTACAATATTACGTATTTTGAGCAGTAAAATTACTCTTCGGGCTGCACGTTCCTCCAAGATAACACTCAGATTGCCTAATACCTAGTCCCGAGACTAATAGTAGGTGCAATAACAATCCCGTAATTTTGCTGAGACAAAAAGCTTTGGTCTTGTATTCTATCTATATGCAGATTCGGACTAAAACGGTTTCAACCAACATTAATATTTAAGTACAATTGAAATGTAACTTTATACCTCAAGTACATTTCGGTGCTAGTAAAAGGCTACAAAAGCTGAACCTGTTTAATAATTGTTAAAGCTATTCAACTTTTAGTATTGCTTTTTAACTTTGTTCTGTATTTTTTAGGCTAAATCATATGTTAACATAATGTGTTGTTAATTTATTTATTTTATTTTTTTGTCATGGTTATATAGTAATAGTTTAAGTACTACATTCGAAATCGAACCCACTACCAATTTTACTGAATGGTATCACGTAAATTTGAACACAGGTTTGGCTCAGTTTGTAGTGAACCTACTTGCTGTGCCAGCGGTCGCGGGTTCGAGTCCCGCTGGGGGTATTCATTTGTGTGATGAACACAGATGCTTGTACTCCAGTTATGGGTGTTTATATTTATAATATGTATGTATTTAAAGTTATATATATGTAGTGTATCAACTATCTAGTATCCATAATCCGTTTGGAATCCACAGTACAGTAAATATATAAATAGAATTGAAAACATCCAGATTAAATTTAATAAGCATTTATTATATAGATCAAGAAACAATAATCAGAAATTTCTTAGTTTAGTCTCCTTATTGGATCGCCGACGCCTAAAGGATGAACTTTATCTATTTAAAATTATCAGAAATCATGTGCATTCACCATTTCTTTTAAGTAATATTTGTTTAAGATGTCCTCGACCGCAATTACGTAATTTGTCATTATTTTATCTACCTAGAATAACAACTAATTATGCACGTAATAGCTTTATATACCGTTCTTGCAGATTGCATAATGTAACATTTAATGATATAGATTTATTTACCCTTTATATAAATAAGTTGAAATTTTAACCAGAAGAGTCTGTTCATGATTTCCCCGTTTTTTTTTGTTATATACTTTAATTTTTAATTTTAATAAGCTAACATATACCTACCTTAAGAATGTGTAAACAGTGAAGACTTAATTGGTGTATGTAATTTTTTCATTTCTTTTGTTTATAATATGTAACATAATACTGTTTGTCTTCCAAATAAATAAAATAAAAAATAATAATACAGGCCTCGTAGCTTACCATGGAACTAGATGGCGCTGTGTCTTAATGCCACAACATATTTATTTACTTAAATGTTATCATTTTAGACATTATCTAACACATTATAAATATCTCGTGCCACGGTGTTTGTGGTCGCTCTCCTCCGAAAAGGCTCGACCGATTTTAATGATTTTTTTTTATATTTAGTAGTATGAGAATAGGTAGTAAAGTATTTTTTACCCTCCTACCCTGTATTAATGTATGAACAAGATACAAATAAATTACTGTAATGTAATACAATAGATATATTTAGTAAAATGCTCTATAACTGTTTATTTATTTTGAAATCGTGGGTTCATATCTCGGGAAAGTAAATTAAGTCATCATAATAATTTGCCTCAGGCATTTCACAAACCAGCTAGCATTTGCCAACAATTCATTCTTAAATTGACGATTTATAGGTACAATATGCCTGCAACAGATACTCTGAATTTAATATAAACTACTCAAATTACACTTTCAATGTTATTTAAAGCAGACATTTTAATTTTATTAAAATCTCACTACAAAAAGGTCCAACGTAGCAAGCTGCATTTGCTAGATCACGACATTCACCTATTAAGTAAATGGTACTGCCTAAACATACCTCGTAACGGACATGAGGAAATAACAGTGAATTTCAGAATGAAGCGTAGTGTCAAGTACTAGTAACCTCTATTTAGCTTTTGTATTTGGATATATACTAATTTGTACTCATGGCTTTGCTTGCAGTGTAGGAAATAAAAAAATATGCATTATTTTACAGCAAATTGTTCGCATTATTCATACTTTATTATAAATATCAAGATTGATCAATCTATGATAAGGATAGTTCAAAGGACATTACCGTGAGTGGGAAAGAGATAGAAGTGTTTTCAAAAAACTCATCGTTAAGAGAAAAATATTCAAAATTCTTTTACTAAAATATTCTTTATTTTAGGCATTTATATATAGAGGCGATTGTGTCGAATTATAAGTAAGAGTTTGAAGTTAAATGAATATTGAATAAAAATTGGTCGAGAAAAGTGTAGTGAAATGGTAGTGCTAATGAAAGCAGTAGTGGAATAGAGCACAGTGACAGACTGCCTGACCACGAGTGTACGTGAACTGACGCGATTCGAAACGTCGACGTGTACGAAATAGCAATGAAATATTTATATTACAAGTAACTAGATACGTATGTAGCTTTAATTTCCGACCCTAGAAATTAAATTCATAATTTATAAAATTTAATCTCGCTTCGCCCTTGTGCGTCCCAAAAAGCCTAACAATATCATATTTACTACTTCAGGTTATTGACTATCTGAATACTACATCCAGACCCTTCTAACAGTTTAAACGTGAAGAAATAACAAACAAACAAACAAACAAACAAACATATACACTATAACATCTTTCGTATCGACAAAATAGTTTTATTTTATTTTGTGAATATAAATTAAATATTGGCTGGATGAACTCAAAACTGGCTATACTTTAATGAAAGTGTCATACATACTTACATATATGGGTCACTGGAAGAATATGGATGTATAAGGAAGAAAACTAACAAAAAAATTAAAAAATAAAACAACTATAATATCATGACCTTTGAGACATCTAAAACCTCAGTCTCTCCAGTGGCTATGATTGCTGTAAACCTTTCGAAACGTCGGGAACCAAAAATCAAAATAAATTCGCGAAAAAATCCGGAAAGATAGATTTATTTAAGATATCAAATATTCACGTAAATCTAAGACAGTATTACGAATAAGAATGAAATGTAAAATCATTTTATTTTAGTAGTCACTTATAAAGCTATAACTCCGATGCATAACATCAACTGGCAAATGCAGTTAAAGATTGTCGTAAGGAAACACTTGAAATTCAAAGTTTTTCGAGAAATTTACTAAGACGTGTATTCTTGCTCAACGCAGTGGAATAACTCGATGAAATACGCCCTATATCTCTTTTGATTCGAGAAAAATATTCCATTTGAAGAATATTGTGAGCCGGTCTCGCGTTTGGATTTTTGCCGTCAACATTTTTTGCATTTCTTTTCTATTTTTTTAATTAATTATCAATCATAAGTCGATGAGAAAATATTTTTACTTGCTATAGGCATTATACACTTTTTTTAGCGTTGGAAAATATACTAACGCACACCACCTGCATACATACAGGTGGTTACGTGAGACTCACCTGCTAGAAAAAACCGAATTGCCCACTAAAACCCAACGTCGACTGGCCTACCGAGGCAGACCATAGCAACCAGAAGATTGCTATCGAACCCGGTATCTCCACCATAGTCTCTGACCACACGCCACTGTGACACACACACACACTAAATAAATTATTATTTATATCGAAACGTAGTAAAAAGTAAGCTTCAGAGTGCCACTCCAGAGATTTATTTTCCGTTAGAACGTGATTTCTAAGATTTTAAAATGTCTTTTCCGCGATGTATTGATTTCGACTTGCAATCGTGGTGAAGTTGAGTAAAAGGAATAAGACTTACTCGACTATAGAAAAGGGTGATTTTTGATTATTTGCTAAATCCGTGGATATATTTTTAATAATAGCATGTTATGATAACTTTTGAACCTATTTTAACGTTATTCCTTCATTCTGGTACAATTTTAGAGTAGAAAGAATGTTAGAAATAGTATAACATCTCCCCGAAAACACTTTTTGTACCAAACTCTTTTGTGTGAATGGCACACTGTGTCCTATAAAAATTTTTTAGTTCTTTTTTTTTTGTAAAATATTACCCGAAACTCGAAAAGGCATGTTTATATTCAACTATCGACTCACCCTCGCTTCGCTCGGGTTCGTCCATATAATGCTTCCCCATACAAACATTCAGGCCCATTTTCATCCCCTTAAGGGATTATTTCCGAGATAAAAACTATCCTATGTCCTTTCCAGGGTCTCAAACTATCTTCTTACCAAATTCCATCTAAATTGGTTCAAAAGATCCAGAGATTACCCCCTACGACGTCACAAATTCACAAACTCACAAACTTGACCTCTTTATAATATTAGTATAGATTTAAACATTTCAGTAAACAGGAATTCATTCTACCAACATCAAAATAATATAAGCGTTTCTTAAAACGCAAAACTTATTTAAATATGTCCAGCTGTCGAAGACTCACTTCAAGATAAACGTACCAAAATTTTAACGTCCTTTTTATGTGTCGCCGGATAAAAACTTTATTCATTCTATTTTAAGCCATTAGGTTACTTTTTGCCGCTCCCCAATCACAACTAACATTACAAAAGCTCTAAAAAATCAGTTTGAGAAGATCTTTTACGATGATATAAAAAAGCATTGGGATTAAGTTGTCGATTTAGTCTCGCTTGGAATGTAAATAAAGATTTTGTGACTATAGAATGTAACACAGTTGAGTTATAAGGAAAATGTATAAAACTAAACCCACTACCACTCTCGTATATTCACATTTATTCTAATATTGTTGACACATTTGGCTCAGTTTGTAGTGACCCTACTTGCTATGGCAGAGGTCGCAAATTCGAGTCCCGCTGGGGGCATGTGTCATGAGCACAAATGCTTGTACTCCAGTCATGGATGTTTATACTTATAATATGTATATATTTAAAGTTATATATGCGTATTATATCAACACATGTCTCGTAGCTTGTCATGGTGTTGTGTCTTAAATGTCCCAATACACTCAAGTTTAATTGTATTATCTAAAAAATACCTCAGTATTTACGTCTTTATGGTGGAAACAATTTGAAAACTAATCTAAAGCGCCCAGAATTATTTATATTAAATACAACTTCATTGCGTCGTCTCAGTGCTTATTTGTCCAAGCGACCAATTTACCGGAAAAAATTTTACAACAGAATTACTGACTTTTAAATTGCTATTATATTGGTATAAAATAACCAATTTACTTTAAAAAACCTATAAATGTAATTTATGTACATATGTATACATCTTAGAAATAAAAAATTGTTTTTAAAGTAGAGACAAAAACTATGTACTGTTAAGTTCATGAAGTGTTGGCAGTTTAAACAAATAAGCACTAAGGCTACGATTGCATATTCAACAATTAAAAAATTGTTTTGAGTTTAATAATGTGAAACTAAGATTTTGAAGAGTTAAGTACTTGCCCTTTTGTAGACTAAATCAATAGATATTTGACTCTTTAGTATCCATTAAGAGATAGATTATCGTCAAAGTCCTTAGTGACGATAACGGTGTCTATTCACTTGCTAATATAAATAAATAAATATGTTGGAACATTAACACATAGCACCATCTAGGTCCATGGCAAGCTATGAGGCTTGTGTTATGGATACCAGATAGTTGATACACTACACATATATAACTTTAAATACATTCATATTATAAATATAAACACCCATGACTGGAGTACAAACATTCGTGCTCATCACACAAATGAATGCCCCAGCGGGATTCGAACCTGCAACCGCTGCATAGCAAGTAGGGTTACTACACACTGAGCCAAACGTGTCGTCTTATATGTACCTGATAATTTAGCCATATCAGGTGATAAAATTGTACATACATATATACATAGTATATTCATCATTTAATTTAAAAACGTTGCGAAAATTCGTAAAACAAATGTGAAATTCCAATATAAAGAAATTATTATTAGTTGTTCGTTATAATTCAAGTATTTATTATATTTATCCGAGACGTATAAAGATTTGGAAGAGAAAAAGGTGCAAAAGTGAAACAGTCAATGGTGCAGATAATACTCTAGTACACAGAAAGCAAGACCTAAAAATTAATAATCTTTAAAGAAGTATAAAAATCACAAAAAAATATTTCAAGTTAAATCTATCCCAATTAGTAGTATTCAGCCTTTTTGACATCCCACCGCTGGGCACGGGCCTCCCTTAAATACGAGGCGGATCAGGACATAGTCCACCACGCTGGCCAAGTGCGGGTAATAGTATTTCTGAAATTATGAAATAACTAATAAAAACTTTCAAAAGTATTTGTTAGACCATTCTAAAAGCAGCTTTAGCATAAATAGATCAAGTGGTTCCAGATATGCGTAAAGTTGCCCAGTGATCCAATTACGTGAGAATTGAATAAGCGTGGTTAAGTGCTGCTTATAGTTCCCAATAATGGTTAATTGCTGACATTTTGCATATAAGCTACCTGGGACTTACCCACATTTCCATTGAGTACGCTCCTAAGTCCTAGGTGTTCATTCATTGCTATTTAATACACAGTGACAGACACGGAATAAATACACGATATAAGGATAAACTGGTAACGCCTGGCTTTCGCCTTCAAAAAGCAGTTAGATCGTTTATTGGGCAAGGTGTACACATGTAATAGAATTCCACAGTCAATATTGAGCTTGCCATTTAAAAAATGTAAGTCTAAAATTAAAAATATATTATTGAATAAAGCTTATTACACCGTTACGGAATACTTTGTAGATTTTAATATGTGGAACTGATATCTAGTTGGGTCTCACGTAGGACAAGTAGATTTATTGTATTACAATGTTGTAAACAAATATTATTTTGAGAGAGCAACTGTTGAGTTTCTCGCCGGCTCCTCTCAGCAGAACTGCCTTCCGAGCAGAGTTAGGTTCCTCACGGATGTACATACTGACATTTAATTAAAATTTAAAATGAAAAATTAACGATTCAAAAGTGCTTGTAAAAATCTATTTGTATAAAGTATATTTTGATTTGATTGATTCGTCTGGAGCCAATCCTAGAGGAAGAATCAAGTCATAATATTATCCTTAAAATCCTTTGAGGTTTATTTGATAATTGAAATGATATTTTACTGTCTTTATATTTCAAACTAGGCGTAGCAATAAAAATATTGAAATAAAACTATCTTTTCGGATTATTTCGCGGATTTATTTTGATTTTTGGTTCCCCACCAAAATAAATCCGCGAAATAATCCGAAAAGATAGTTTTATTTAAAATGTCAAATATTCGCGTAAATCTAAGAAAGTATTAAAAATATTGAATTTAAAACCCTAATATATAATTAAACAAACAGATGGACAAAAAATATATTTAAAAAATTAAAACTCGACTGCATCAATGCGAAACAAAAAAAATGAGAACAAGTTGACGAAGGAACATAGTATAATCACAGATCACATAATACTATACAAGTATAATATTATAATAGTATATACTAATAAAAGCGAGATCAGAATTTTATTAATCAGACGTAAAATATTTTTAGGTTTAGATCCTATATAAAATGATATAAAACGAAATGAAATTTATTATGATGTAAAATGCGATATTTACAAATTTGTTTTATTACTTTTATAAGATTTCGATATTTCGGTACTGTTACAAGCATAAAAAAAAAACAAAAATATTTAATTTTACACGATACTAATACAGGTGGAGTAATTATGTTAAGGTTTATGTACCCTTTTAGCTAAAATCCTGATAACATTATGAGCACGAAATTTGTGAAGATGGATGAATGGATGTTTGTTAGTCTTTCACGCAAAAACTACTGAACAGATTTTAATGAAACTTTACAGTTAATAGCTTAAGCCTAGCTTATACATCAGAGTAACACAAAGTTGTAGTAGTGGAGCCGCGGAAAAACCCTAATTTAATAATTGTAATTCAAAACAAAGACAGCTGTTTTACAACCTATAAGTTCTAAAGATTAATAATTATGAGCTCGTTGTTCGAAGCCATATTATGTTTTAACACCTCCAGGTATATAATATATTTCTAAGAAATTAATTAAATTTCTAAGAAATCTATTGTTAACTGTAACGCCGGCGTGTCCGCGGTCGTTGAGGGATTAACGCAATTATGTATGTAGTTATTTTCACGGATTTATTTTGCTTTTGATTGATGACGTTTTACTTTGATAAGATACTTTTATTTAAAACTAGTATTGCCTGCGGCTCCGCCCGCGTTCAAATTACCAAAAACCAAATTCTTATGTTTTACATATTAGTATACTCTTACATTGCAGTTTTTCTATTTTTTCTCAGAAATGAGATATCTTTCTGCGGTAAAAAGTATCCTATATGTTGACCCGGATAACCAGCTATCATTATACCAAATTTCTTCAAAATCTGTCCAGTGGTTCCCTCGTGATGCGGTAACAGACAGTCAGACAGATAAAAATTCTAAAAACTATAGATTCGGCCTGTGTATCGATAATAATGTTTATTACAATAAGATTTTCAAAAAAATATTTAATGTGCAGATTCGGCTTAGTTACAACTTTATTATATGTATAGATGTCAAATATTCGCGTAAGTCTAAAAAAGTATTATCCCTTATAAAGATAAAAAAAATGGCAGCGCGTGTAATCCTAATGTATTTTTTTGCCGAATTATGCTTAGTAACGATAAAAACATAACGAAACAAAATATAAAACCAAGTTATAGTAATTTCAAAAGGTTTTTCTAGAGCACCTTACCTGTTGACTGTTGAACCATTTGAAGCGTATTTTAGAAATATGTTAATCAAAACTAGATTAAGTGCGGCTTCACAAGTGAAGTTGTAGAGGTGGAGAACTTCAATATGTGCTTATAAATAGTTGGTAACATATGAAGTGAAACGAGATATTTGATTTGTTGAAGCCAAAGTGTTTATTAGTTACTGAATTTTGCTAAGCTATAAGCATTTGACTAAGTTTAAACTAAAAGTAGTGTTCATTTTAAAAGGTAATCTAAAAAATATAATCTAAAAAAGGTAAAATTTAACAATTTATTAATAAGAATAATTGTAATATCGTTTTTGGTGACTTGACGTCCTACCAATAGATATTATAAATACTAAAGTTTGTTTGTTATTCTTTGACGCGAAAACTACTGAATGGATTTTAATGAAACTTTACAATATATAGCACGTACATACATCAAAATCACACATAGGCTACTTTTTATCCCGGAAAAATGTACGGTTCCCGTGGGATAGATTTGTTTTTGTTTTAATAATATATTTATTACCAATAATGAGTGTAATAAATATTCCCATTTCCGTTGAAGTGTTTCGCAAAGTATTTGTAGCAATAGAATATTAAGATTGTGTGGTAGGTATACCTGTATTATCCTATAAAATATTTATATCAAAATGCTATAATTTATTTAAATATTTAATAATATTTTGCAATAAATTCCTTTGATAAAATTTACTCTATCACAAAATAAACATCAAAAGTTCACAACTGACTAAAAAACCACAATCTACAACAAATCACTTAAAATAACATTTGTTACTCAATTTCTGCCCACAAAACATCGAAGCTGAATAGAACGCCGAAGAAGTTTTCAACAAAATCTGATACTTATAGTCTAAAGTTGGCAAAGATAGCGAATTCCTACCTTCCAAGTTCCAACGTTTGATGTAGAATAATTCAAACCACTAAGGGTTCGAGAGTTTAAAGAGAATTGTTGCGAGCTTCTTTAATGAACGTTGCGCGTTAATTGATTGACCTGCAGGCTTGCTTGAGATTGAAATTGTATTTTTATTACTCGACACGTCTTTACCCGTGGGTTTGTGTGCCTAAATATATATCGCCAGAATATCCTCCATAGTTAAATACATACATGTACTTGTGTATCTTAATTTTCTTGTCGATTAATTGAACAGTGTAGAAGTTACACTGCACTGGTAGGCTACAGCAAAATTGATAGAATAAAAACCTTCTCAATTTACATGATATATTAAATGAATGAATCTGATATATATGAATAATGCTTTGTTTTAAAAGGCATTGGTCCCAGCTTTTAAGTTAAGAAGTGCTAAAAATCGATTAAAGCAAATGAGGAAAGGTAAAATACAAAGTTTCAACGTATGTTATAAAGTTTTAACTTCCACTTTTCTAATTGTATCTGTAATGGATTTAAATAATTATAAAAAATAACAGATATTTTAAAATTTTCGATTTTTCAGAGATAAGATATTTCCCCGCAGTAAAAAGTATATAAAAGTATATATATGTTGACCAGGATAACCAGCTATCGTCATACCAAATTTCATCAAAACCTGTACAGTAGTTTTCTCGTGATGTGTTCCCAGACAGATAGACAAAAATTCTAAAAACTATACGTATATTCGGCCTCTATATCGAAAATAATGACTATTTCAATAAGATTTTTCAAAAAATATTTAGTGTACAGATTTGTCTCAATTAGAATTTTATTTATATGTATAAATTTAAAAAAAAACTTAATTTAATAGCCTTATAGTGTGTATTCAGATATTTGAAACGTCCCACTACTAGGCATGGGCCCAGGCCATACAGACCAAGTGTTAGTTGGCGGGCTTCACATGTGTTTTAAATACTTGCTAGGTTCATTCTGACATGCAGGTTTCTTCATAATATTTTCCTTCACCGTATTGGCAAGTGATAATGATATCAGAAAAAATTTGCACATGAAAATACTAAAATTGCCAATTCAGAGATTGGAACCCGCTTCGCTTGGTCTACTAAGCGAGCACGTTACCACTGAGCTACCACTGCTCCTATCCTCGTAGTATCCAATAACAAAATATTTTTTCATAACATTTTATTTTTAGATTTAATAAACTGATGGCTCTGTAACCTTACTGAAGTATGACATTTCATAAACGCAAGTCACTGAAGCTATTATACAGCCTTTTAATAAAGCTTACAATGATTTATTTTGAACTCCTAAGACATTAATCACCAGACAAAGCGTATTTTTTTAAACGTATATATTTAGTATATTATACTTTTTAGCATTTTTGTCACAGACAGACAAACAAAAAGACTAAAAACTATAGATTCGGTCTAATAAGATTTTCCAAAAGATATTTAATATACAGTTTCGGCTTAGTTACAATTTTTCAACCGACTTCAAAAAGGAGGAGGTTCTCAATTCGACTGTATGTTTTTTTTTTTTTTTTTTTTTATGTTTGTTACCTCAGAACTCCGTCATTTATTAGCCGATTTGGACAATTTTTGTGTCGTTTGAAAGGGTATACTTCCAGATTGGTCCCATTTAAATTTCAAAAAAAAATACCACCCCTAAGGGTGGAAAAACAACTAATGATGAATTTAACCTACTTCTAATTGTCATATTGACTTGAAACTTTGTAAGTATTTCTATTTCTGTTGATAGTACAGTGGCTCGGTATTGTTGACCTGATCTGATGCCAAGACCAGAAGGTGGATAGGTGGAACTCTTCAACGGCTAATAGTAGATACTTTGAGTTTGGGCTTATTTTGTTTGATTTGACAAGCCTAACACGTTAGAATCCTTACTTTTCTACTACTGTCTACACTAAAAAGGGAAAAATAAAAACTTTTTAACAAAAAAATAAAAACCGACTTCAAACAAAAGCACTAAAAAGAAAAAAATAACTGATTGGTAGTTTTCATTTACTATACATACCTAATCAAATATTTTCGAAGTCGGTGTGCTTTGCCTAAGTAATTAAAGCCTACCTATTAAATACATACCTAATCAAATATTTTCGAAATCGGTGCCAGCCCATACAAAGCAAAGCACACCGACTTCGAAAATATTTGATTAGGTATGTATAGTAAATGAAAACTACCAATCAGTTATTTTTTTCTTTTTAGTGCTTTTGTTTGAAGTCGGTTTTTATTTTTTTGTTAAAAAGTTTTTATATTATATGTATAGATTAGAGATTGTTGACACATTATATTGCTTCCATAATAAAAAACATAATAACTACGTTAACAATATGTACGTACTACACAATACGTTTCACTTTAAATGTCGTTTCTTTAAGTGTACTTTTTTCCTTATTTTTTTGTGATTTCTTCGAAGTATTCCTTTACCAAAAGCTTCTTTTATATCTCTAAAATATCCTCAAGTGATTGAAATGTTTGAAAATTCCTTGGTTTATTCAATTAGGAGGAATATCACAATCAAATAACTTTTTCTTTAATATTGAAAAATATATGTAGGTATCTCCCCAAAGAGTCTTGTCAAAGCCAAGTAAAGCATCACGTAGCTTGAAAACTCTGGATTGTTACAGATTTTTTTTAACGAATTAATTCAATAATATTTACTCTGACTGGTATTCGAACCCAGGGCTTTAAGACATACTAGTTTTAATAAAACAAGACGATCATAATATATTAGTATATACATCAATGGCTAGTAGAAACGAAAACACTTTGCAAGCTTTACTGTTGCAATGACTGGACTGTCAATAGAAGAATGTGCTCGTTAAAAATTGAAAAAAACCTAGCGATTGAAAAAAGCTCGATTCATATGTATGTATTGTTTATTTGTTTCTCCCCAATTTTGTTGTTGTTTGTTGGATTTTACGTAGCAATTATTTTTATTAACTATTAGTAGGAAATATACGTTATTGGTTGTAATTGAGATGGTGCTCGAAGCTTTTTTCGATGCTTATCGTTTACTTTTTGTATCATATTAGTGTAGCAAGCACTCGCTCTTGGATTGTCCTTGTTAGTGTTTATGGTAGGGATGGTCTATGGTTTTTCCGCCTGAAAAAAACAACTTCAAAAACATTCTAAAATTGGTTATAGCTCTACTAATTCTGTTAAAAACCAGGAAACATAGTGCTCACTCAGAAGTACAAAATTTTTTATTTGATTAAAATGTCCTAGTTCAGAAAAAGTTACATTACTCTGATTTAATTCTACAAAACCATTAAATAAAGAAAATATTCATCAAATTAAGTGATAGATTAAATAAAAAAAATTATTGCTAACAATATCTGTAGCAAATTACAAAATGAAAAAATATTTTCTAACTTCCAAGATTAAACTAAGATTTTTCTAACAATGTAAAAACTACTTTGAAAGAAAAAACATAATATTTTTTCTGCAATAAGAGCAGCTCATCAAGTTGTTTACGTTAGCATCTGGGGCCAATATATCAGATGGTGTAATTGCTTTGGCGAATTATTTTACCCAATTAGCTTCTAGCACGGAATTGGGACGGAGATTTAGTACTAAAACATGCCTGTGATACTAATAGACCTTGGATTTTACTTACACGATCTTGTATGTTTGTCCATTCGACTTTATTTATGTATTTTCTATCGATTCTATTGGTCCTTACGGAAATTATAAAAACAATAAACAGCAGATATTGTCAAATATAAAATCTCACTATATAATAGATTTTGAATACTATATTTTATGTGTATATTATATTGTATGTATGTATTCAGCCTTTTTTAACATCCCATTGCTGGGCACGGGCCTCTCTTTAATACGAGGGGGATCAGTCCGTAGTCCAGCACATTGGCCAAATGCAGGTTGGCGGACTTCACATGTCATTCGAAATCAACATTCAACTAGAAATAAAAATTTAAGGAAAACATATGAATTTGCCTATATAAAAATCTGTTTTCAAAATTTTTATATTATTAACAGGAAAAAAATGTACTGAACTGTTTAGTCTGTGAAGATCTTTATATGTATATAGGTTACTTTAAGCCCCGATACAATCGAACAAGACAATTTTAGCTCAGATTTTTTTATTAGGGTATGTAGTTTCTCGCCGGCTCTTCTCAGTAGAACTGCTTTCCGAACCGGTGGTAGCTTCCTCACGGACTAACTACACTGACTCTCTTTGAATTATATTGACTATTGAATAGTACTTTAAATATACGAGTAAATGTACCTTGAACAAAGTTTAATTTAATTTCATTTCATTAGTATGTAGTGTAGAACTATATTTAAAAAAATATTTTTTTAAAATATAATTTAATAAATTAAACAAACTTCATTTTAGATTAAAATACAGAACCAAAAATATATACCAACCAAAAACTGATAATGGTGTGATTAACATACATAATAATACTAACATTATATTGATCATATGGCAAAGAGCCGATATAAATTATACCCGAGGTCGATGTATGCATCAAGCTCGTCCCGAGAGACCGCTTCATTTGATATAGGAATATTGTGGAAATAGCTAATTTGAAATTATCCAATATTCGCATAATAACTTATACTATTTTTCCTCCAGTGCTCGAAATTCGATCATAATCATTATTGAAAATTTGAGGAAAATATATACATATTGTGTATATAATTTATCTATGTATATGAAAAAAACTAGCTGTTTTAAATTTTATTATTGATTTGGTTTGGTGCCAAACAGAGGTGAAAAGTTACTGAACTATGGTCGTTGCAGCAATATTAGATTGCTTCAATCTATTATATTAAAATAGAAATAAAAATCGCGCATAATACTTTCTTAGATTTATGCGAATGTTTGACATTTTTAAATAAAACTATCTTTTCGGATTATTTCGCGGATTTATTTTGATTTTTGGTTCCCGACGTTTCGAATGCTTTACAGCATCCATGGTCACGGGAGAGACTGAGGTGTTACATGTCTTGAAGATATAGTTGTTACAGACAGCCTACCCACAATTAACAAAATGAAATGTTTAAAGTTAAAAAATATTGTAATGTAATTGGTGCAATTTTGATTTTGTTACAACATACAATAATACTGGCTACGTTATTTATTTCAAAACAATAAGTTTGATTTCTAGCTGAGAATCCATACTAATATTATAAATGTGAAAGTTTGTGAGGCTTGAGGGATGGATGTTGTGGCTGGAATAGCATATAAGTTACTTTTTATCCCGAAAAACGTACATTTCCCGTGGGATATATTTGTTTTTGTCTAGAGACGAACCCGAAGCAAAGCGAGGTTGAGTCGCTAGTAATATATAATTTAAAAGAATCAATTACTTAATACTAGGTATTTTTTAATCTAATCCGGCCTCGTAAAATTCAACGTCGCTGTTCACACTCAATTAAAATATTTACACTATTTATCTATATCTATACTAATATATAGAGCTGAATAGTTTGTTTGTTTGAACATGCTAATTTCTAAAACTATCAGTCTGGGGGATAAGGCAATCTGTAATTGTATCAAATAAATGTATCATTTCAATATAATTTTTATTATCCTATCCTTAAATGTTTATTATGTGTGCTCCATCGTATGTACAATGGGTTGTGTTCCGAAGAATGGTTCGTAATGATGCCCACGGCCACTTTCTATCATCGCACCGCTCGTCATCGACAGCGAGTTCTTGCTCACACATTGCAGTCCTAATGGTCCCGTACAGTTCGGTTTCAGAGGAATTTCCTCCCACGGACCATTTCGCTGTGGAATGAACTCCCTGCCGAGGTTTTCCAAGAGGGCTACAGTATGGGGTCCTTCAAAAGGGGAGTAAATAGGTTCTTAAGGGGTCGGCAACGCGCATGTGATGCCCCTGATGTTGCAGGCGTCCATAGGCTGCGGTAACCGCTTACCATCAGGCGGGCCGCATGCCTGATTGCCACCGACGTGGTATAAAAAAAATATGTTTATTATCCTTCAATGATTATGGAATGACATCTTATCCAAGTCTCTTGTTAAAAAAAAATTAGGTTAGCTTTCTAACATCTAATTATATTTATCAATTTAAATATCAATGAATATTTCTTTACATATTTGTTCTCTATACATACTTTCATAAACCATTCATCCGATGGTGATGAAACTTTAGTCAGATCTTCTGTGTACACCCGCGATGACTTCTAGCCCAAAAAAGATTTATTTCTTTGTATGTTTGTCCTCTTTGTCTTCCTAAACCATTTATCTAGGAATGCACCGAGCGAAGCGAGGGTATATGCTAATATTGAATAAAAAATATATTCACAAACTTTTAAATGAAGTGATATTCTTATATAATACTTCAGTCCCCATGCATGTGCCGTCAGATTACGCGGGCTATTTGTATGCTGTCAGCTTACACCATATTTATTTTGGGTCGGCTTAAACTAGACCCTCTACATACATTTTTTTATTTTTTACCGATGTGGTACCTAAAGATAGGCCTTATGAAATATATTTTTTAGTTTACCTCTATAAGAGTATTTTATTGCTGCATATTTTGAAATTTAATTGTATTATAAATGTGTTCATTACATTTATAATATGTATGTATTTAAAAATATATATGTGTAGTGTAATTGTGACTTTCTTACACATAAAAGTAAAATCAACTTCAAACTAACTTATAAAATGATTATTGATTGAAGATATATATATATATATATATATATAAATAATATATATATATATATATAAATATATATATATATATATATATATATATATATATATATATATATATATAAGACGGAGGAGGATTTAGTTACTTTTTTCTGTTATGAAACCTTATTATTGTTTAAAGTCACTATGTTCTTTAATTTACTTTTTAGTGCTTTTGAATTTAGAGCAGAGATTTAGTCTCGAGCGGGGTCGAGACGCCATCACGACATTCTTTGGAGATACGTGGCTTAGTAACGTTGGTTGATCATAGAGAGTTATATTTGATATTGTAGTTGGAAGTCGATGATCGGTGACTGTGAACCCGCTAGCTCTAAATCATTAGAATTACCGTTTCAAGTTTATAACATTGTGACTTCCCTGATTAAATTGTGTATTGAGCACTGAATACTTTATTATTTGAGCCCTGATAACGCCCACAAGATGAGTAACCACTAAAGATGATGTTCGTAGTATATGGATAACACGACATCAGAAGTGGTATGATACCCGAAGAAAAGGGCAAAGATAGATGACAGCGGCCATTTGAAAATTTTGTTGCGAAAATTTTCTCAAACTGAAACGAAATGCGATGTCAAATGTTATTTAAAACGGACGCACAAAATGGCGATGCATATGCGGGTTGTTTTACAGAAGATTTACTTTTTGATAATTATGAATCATGATGATATGATATACTCGTATGCAAGATGCTCAAAATATTAAAATAATCATAGATGTCTCAATTGATTTTTTATGAAATGACATGACGTCGTCAAAGATTTGTTGCTAGCTGGATTTGATTTTCTTGATATTATCGCAGAAATATTTTTGAACACAATATGTATGGAAAAATTAAATGGAAAATTTGTTTATTTCAGGATGATATATGAAGTTAATTTATTTATTCGATAAATTACGAGAATTATTTTTGAAATGTTTGTGTTCGATGAAATTTATATGGACCTCCTTTTTAATTACGAATGATGAAAAGAATTTTAGAATGTCAAAAATGTTTTATATTGTAATTGTTTGCTTTATATTTTCTTTATTTCAGGATTTCTAAAGGGAAAATAATGAGTTGATATTTTTGTTTAAAGATTTGACTAACAGATTTAACTATTTATCGACGGAAAATAAACGGACGATATTTGCGAATTATATTGGGAAAATTACATAGTTCCTTTAACTTGCGTATTCATTTCGGTTATAAAATTTTTATTTAGCAGTTGATACTAATTTAAAGATTTTCTAGCAGTCCATCAGGTAAAAGATGTTCCAAAAGAAATATGAGAAATAGTCAACTGTATTAATGGTGATACATCGAAAAACTAATGTTTGTGTACACTCCGAAGACATGCTAAGATAGAAATCTTTGATTATAATACCGATTTCACATGTCCTTATTTGGTCCAAAGATTAAGCATAATTAGATCGGGCCGATGGTAATAACAACTGTGGCACAATATTAAATAATATAAATTTTCAGGTGCTTCATTTCAAGGGTTCAAAATATGTATGTAGCGTAAAGAGGACGCCTTGCTTTAGCCAGCTTAGTTTACACTAAACCAGATCACATCAGACGTATACGATGCCTTAGAAGAAGACGGTATCCAGAGATGCTTGGGCTGTGCAAAAAAATGGATATCTGTGAAGTGTTTTATTTAATCTAATATGAATGTTATATGGTGAGACGTTTCCATTATGTTTAGATATGTGAGGCAAGTGATCTCAGAATGTACCGTTATATACGGTTCTAATTATTGTAATTTTAGTTATTTCCAATAATATCTAGCAGCTTAACATTAATGAACCTACGTAACACAAGCTAGGGTGACTGAATTGACGAGGTTATGTAACATTGACAAGCCTGTGTGGCAAATGTAGTTTTAGTGGCGAGAGTCGCCGGAGTAGTAGTAACCTGTGAGGCACCGATTGGCCTGTGTGGCACCGACTGGCCTGTGTGGCACCGACTGGCCTCTGTGGCACCGACTTGATTGACATACGAGAAACTTCTGTAATTTGTACTCAATGATAACTTCGTGTGTATAGTTTTTTAGGTTTTAGTCATTTTAAAGATTCAGTATTAACAAATTTGTCTTAAAGAAAACTAGTTAGGGAGAATGAATGATGTGAATCGCTGTATATTGTTAACATATAAAGCAAAAATTTGACCAATACTCACTGTGTTAGGCACATTAGAATTTGTCTGTGTCTGTCTATGCCTGTCTGTGCGTACACTTTTGCACTAAATATCTACTGCACCGATGGCTAGTTTTAGTAAGTTTGGCCACCATGGTCAGTTATTTGGTCAGGAATAGCCGAGCTAATGTTACTTTTTCTATAGATCGATTTTCAATATCACACGAGGGCGCGTGAACAGCAGGACGGCCGTGGTAGAAGAAATAGCGGTGGTGAGTGCCCCACAAGATCACCCGAGGGCGTGTGAATAGCAGGACGGCCGAGACGGAGGAGGATTTAGTTACCTTTTTCTGTTATGAAACCTTATTATTGTTTAAAGTCACTATGTTCTTTAATTTACTTTTTAGTGCTTTTGAATTTAGAACAGAGATTTAGTCTCGAGCGGGGTCGAGACGCCATCACGACATTCTTTGGAGATACGTGGCTTAGTAACGTTGGTTGATCATAGAGAGTTATATTTGATATTGTAGTTGGAAGTCGATGATCGGTGACTGTGAACCCGCTAGCTCTAAATCATTAGAATTACCGTTTCAAGTTTATAACATTGTGACTTCCCTGATTAAATTGTGTATTGAGCACTGAATACTTTATTATTTGAGCCCTGATAACGCCCACAAGATGAGTAACCACTAAAGATGATGTTCGTAGTATATGGATAACACGACATATATATATATAGTTATAGCAGACTTTTTTAGTTTTAAAATCGGTTCATATTAGACGCAATTATTGCATAACATGTATGTTTATGAATAAAAATGAATATGATTCCAATAAATTAACATCAGAAACTATTAAAAATATTTTTATCACATAAACAAAAATATTTGAATGGTAGTCTTATCTTCAAAACGGTGATTTTTTTTTATAAAGAAACTCCTGATTGTTAATTCCGTTAAAGAGGTTAGTGTTCATTGTTTGAAAAATAAATGAAATGGATAAAATATAGGCTACAATTATTTTCTTTAATATATCTAAAATATATTAAGGAAAATAAAGCAGAGAAGTATTTTAATGTATAAAATTAAAAACAAACAATACGCTTAGTAATAATATAATAAAACCTTTTCTAACGTACAATTTTTACGCCCAAAAATAATTTTTTTCGATTTACGTCCATGCGAATAATTGTATGTGTGTCGATGTTTGATACGCGTCTGGACGTCTTATTTAGTATACAGATAGACTATGTAATATTAAAACTTAAGAGACACCTAAGGACGCATACGAGCAAAGGTAAGTAGCTAGTACTCGTAGTTCATTATATTTACATTTGTTTATATACACGGTGTTATATAAATATAATAAAATAAATATATTGGGACATTAACACATAGCACCATCAAGTTCCATGGTAAGCTACGAGGCCTGTGTTATGGATACCAGATAGTTGGATACACTACACATATATAACTTTAAATATATACATATTATAAATATACCCATGGCTGGAGTACAAACATTCGGGTTCATCATACAAAATTGAATGCCCCCAGCGAGTCTCGAACTGGCGACCGCTGGCAAGTAGGATACTACAAACTGAGCCAAACGTGTCGTCAAAACATACACATTTAACTTGCATACAGATTGCCTAATTTAAGCAAAAACTTGCACGAGGTGAGAAATAATCTTCATAAAACAACAGCAGTTTTAAGACGAGAAGTGTAAGGTATAATAAATAATTGATTGTTACAAAATTGGATGCAAAAATAACTGAAACAGTGATTCTTTTAAAAAACATGCTTATTATTATGACAAAGAATCACAATTGTACAAAGGGTTATTTTCACAAAGGAATTGTGTTCTATTGTCAATACATCGCTAATGTGAGTCAGAAACAGAATATTTCCAAATCACCTTTGATGTTAACAAATACGTAGGTATGTTTATAAGTGCAGTGGTATCAATGCTACTTTGCGTTGAACGTCACGAGTCTCAAAAATCTGATAACCATCAACAAAATCGTCGGTATCCAACAGAAATCATGTTTACTGTGTTAAATATACAGATAATACTTAATATGATAAAGTTGACAAATACTTAGTAAAAAAAAAACGACTTCCAGGCACTAAAATGTAAAAAATACCTAAACGGCGGTATTCATTTAGAATAGATACCTAATCAGATATTTTTGAAGTCGGTGCCAGCCGACGCATAGGAAATCTAATATATTTTGATACGTAAAATACATATTTACCTATTATTAGATATTTATATTTTAAAATATTGTCCGCTGGCACATTTTACATTTTAGTGCCTGGAAGTCGGCACTTTTTTTAAGTTTTTATTTTCATAGTTTTAGTGTAGACGTAATAAGCAGGTAATTTGTAGGAAGAAAGTTTTCAATAACATATTCGATTAAACAATTTGTTTAAAAAATATATTTATTGTTGATTTTTTTTAAAACCGCTCGACCGATTTAGATAAAATTTATATGGGACTACCTGGGCAGTATACCCTTTGAAACAAAAAAAAATCCAAATCGGTTCAGGCGTCTTCGAGTAATCGGTGAATATACATTAAAAAAAAATAAGATTCCGACGAATTGATAACATCCTCCTTTTTGGAAGTCGGTTAATAAGAATATTTCACAGAAAACAGGATACATTTAATGAATGGGGCGAGCTTATGTCACTGTCAGATCTATAAACTATCTCTACGAAAAATGACATGCTAACCCGTTTCTTTGCATAAGATATACTCGTAGATGGTCTAGGTCATGCGTGTACTCCGGTTCATTTAGCTAAATTTAAAATTAGAGATAGCTCTATTTGTGAATGTGGCTTAGATGAGGGTTCGACTGATCATATTCTCTTTAATTGTCCCAAATAGAAAAATTCCCTAGATGACATATTTAACACCAAATGTTTATTAGCCCTTGTATTTAGCCCATTTATTAAAAAACTAGTTAAATTTATAGTAGATAATAAAATTAAATTATAATATAGTTCTCATTATTTTCACTTTCAATCAATGTGTTATTTTTGTATTATGTAATTATTTTACTATTGTTGTAGGTTGCACCTGTAGACCGATCATTCACTTGTATTTTTAATTCCACATTAAAGTTACCAAATTTCAAAAATACCGCTCAATCTCATTCGTGTCTTCTTCACAAAACGTGACACGGCAGAATGGATTACGTCTATTAACGCAACTATAAGCCATTATAGAAAAAAAACTATATAGATGCATAAAAATAATATTAGTAATTATTTATGTTTTTCGAACTGCTCTGCGAAAGTGTGTATGTATGTACATATGTTGTAATTATAAGTAACAAACACTCTAAAACTGATGGACGACTGCTGGATGATACTATACTGATTTGGAGTAGTACATAATATGTTACTGTTACTCAGAAATGCGAGATTTACTAATTTATAAATAGTTTTACATATAAACATTCAATACTTTAAGAAATTTAATACAGTGGTAATGCCAGAAAAATGGATAAAGGAACTCTAAAAAAGAAAAAAAATATCATTCTTTAAAAAGGAAATATATTACAGAAATGATATAACAAAGAAACCTATCATCCGAAAACGAAGATGTTCAACAGCGGGATAACAAACGTGAACATCGATCTCATTAGCGTGTTTATTCTCTTAGCGTGACATCAATCCACTCTTTTGTTGTGGCAAATTCGCTATGAACTGCCACTGATTTTGTTTTGCTAGCTATCGCCCCAATTATTAAATCAGTAATAATATTGTTACGTTATTGTTTAGTTACGACGACACGTTTGGCTCAGTTTGTAGTGTCTGTGCCAACAGTCGTGGGTTCGAGTCCCGCTGGGGGCATTAATTTATGTGATGAACACGGATGTTTGTACTCCAGTCATGGGTGTTACATTTATAATATGTATTCAAAGTTATAATTAGTAGTGTATCAACTATCTGGTATCCATAACACAAACCTCGTAGCTTACCATGGAACTAGATGGTGTTGTGTGTAATGTCCCAACATATTTATATTTTATTTATTTATATTTATTGTGTTTTTGCTCGAGTTTTATACCTAATTGGTAAATTATACAAAATAAAGAAACTTTGTGTTTAGTCGAGCAGATTACTCAGGTCCATCAAAGCTATGATATCAGTCTCACAAGTTTTATGATAATTTTGAATTTAAAAACTTTCTGCCAGTCAATATAATTATTATGGCCTAACCGATTCTGAGAATGACGGACGATTTTATTTAGACAAACTAGCGACTCATCCTCGCTCCGCCCGGGTTCATCCCTAGGTGATTCTTTAAATTGACGTAACTTTTTATTTATGAACCGATTGAAATAAATCAAATACTAAATGTTAAGTGAAGATTACCATAATATATTAGTGAAAACCGTATCCAAATCGGTTAAGCCGTTTTTGAGATTAACGCGCACAAACGCACGGATAAACAGACAAAAAATCTAAAATCCAATGTTTTGTGTTCTATTGCGTAAATAAAGACCCCAAATGATAGTTTTTCTCAAATATCTTCCATGTACAGACAGCGATCAGTTACACTTTTATTATATGTATAGATCAACTGCGCGAAACTTAATAACTAATTCGTGTGTGTCCATGTGCGTATGTGCGCGTGTGCGTACGTATGTGTGTGTGTGTATGCATGCATGCGTGCGCGTGTTTGTGTGATAATGATGAAAGAAGGGTTTTCATAAAAAAATCAGTTCATTGAGGTAGGTAAAATAAAACTAATATTGTAATTTATTTTTTCAATCTTTATTTTGCCTGCGATCATAGAAGTACCTATATTATAATAATTCTTAAATATTAATATTAGTTACAATACACGTGAGAGCAGTAGGTACCATAATCGTTAGTACTGTGATCGGAGCCAGGATTTACAGTCGACTAGTTATGAACTAGATCGCTTGCTAATTCCCTTTGAATATTGATAAGATATTGTAACTAAACTGAACTTAATATTCAGTTATAGAATTTGACAAGACTGCCTGCTAAGAACAGTAGAAATATGTAAATATTTCTATTAATATCACTTGTATCAAAATTGTTAACTTCGTTAATATCTTAAATTTGTTTTATTTAGCCCTTTTTACCAAAACCGGCCACATTCCACTTCGCCGCCGGAAGTATACAGAATTTCTATCTCGCATAAAAAAGATGGCACTTAGTAGAAGATATTGTATATATTATGACCACAATAAAAGCGTTAAAAATTGAAGTACAAATTGATATACTATATATGTATTTATTTATTATAATATGTCGACTACCATAGACAATATTATTCTAAAGCTAAAGTCAAAAAAAAAATACGATTGACTTAGGACAACACTGTCCAAGGTACAACAGGTTCCCCTACTATTTTTATAAATTCAAATTTGTGTGTGCGTGTGTTTGTTAGTCCTTCACACTAAAACATCTGGATGGATTTGGATGTTATTTAGTATACAAATATACGATAACCTGGAGGACATATAGGGTACAGGCACCAAGAAAGGCACCAGAGCGAAGCGAGAGTAAGTCGTTAGCTAAAAATATAGAGGCAATATTATGTTATTGTTATTTTTTAAACGTGCAAAGTTGCAAAAAATGCTAGTTAAACTATAAAAATCACTGCCTTCGAAATGCTACCAATTATAAATGATTGGAAACTTAAAGTAGCTCTTGAGTGTTCAGATCTGGGGCTCGTCGTAACGTAATTGGGGCGGAGATATCCACACTCGATCTGCTTATAGTGATTGTTTTTTTTTTTGTAGAGCTATTATTGTTTTTTTTTTAAATAAATTTACAATAGCGTTGTGGTCATCACTAAACTCTTACAACAAAACTGAAGATTTCTGATTCGATTTTCGGCAAGAGCAAATATACCTATATAAAGTCTTTATCTATACTAATATTATAAAAAGGTAAATTGTAAATAGATACAGTATAAAGAAGTGTATAAAGAGGTTTGTGAGTTTCTGAATTGTGAGTTTGTGACTTTCTAGGGGGTAATCTCTGGATCTACTGAACCGATTTAGATGAAAGGTACGAAGATAGTTTGAAATCCTGGGAACGACATAGGATACTTTTTATCCCGGAAATTCAAAATTCTAAATATTTTATTCAACATTAAATTATTACAATTTTTTATTGAACGTTACGACTCCACTACCATATATAAAATTATTATTTATAATAGGTACCGGGATAAACTTTAATAACCCTATGGCGCTATTCGGAAATATTTTATTTCTAAGAGTACGTACGAATACCGAGTACCGACGTCAATCCATTGCTCCATTACTGCGTGATTCAAGAATGGGAAAAAATAAAATGGTTCCGTTATACGGTGTAGGTGACTGTGGGTGGGAAATCGCACGGTTAACATAATACTTTTTTAAACTTACGCGAACATTTATAAAGAAATCTATCCCACGGGAACCGTACATTTTTCTAGACTAAGAAGTAGCCATATGTATTATTATGATGTATGAGCTATATTATTGTAAAGTTTTATTAAAATTCATTCAGTAGTTTTTGCGTGAAAGAGTAAAAAACAACCATACATCTCACAAACTTTCGCATTAATTATAATATTAATACGATTGCAAATATAACTGTCTTTCGAATTTAATTTGATTTTTGATTTCTGACGTTTCGAGTGCTTCACATTCATCATTGTCACTAATAAAAACAAATCCATAAAATCCAAATCCGAAAACATAGTTTTATTTAAAATTATGAAGTTAAGTTTATTTTAAGTCCCACAGAGTTTCTTTTACAAGTTCTTCTCATGAGTCAGGTTTTCTTCATTCTAAACTAGTAGTAGACTACGGACGTTCAGTAAAAAATTGTAAAAATTCAAAGCTAAATAAATTTTGCCATTTGATCGGAGTGGCTGAGAAGTCGTTTAATAACTATAGATTGCTTATCACGATCAAAAAACGCTTATTTATTTACTTTACGTATTTTTTGATACCAGTATCGAGGGTTATAAGACCATTAAATATCGGCATCGCCCATAAAAAAATTAACGATTTTAGTTAAGAAAAATAAGAAAATAAATATAAGAAAATATGTTGGGACATTAACACACAGCACCATCTAGTTCCATGGTAAGCTACGAGGTTTGTGTTATGGATACCAGATAGTTGATACACTACACATATATATCCTGAAATTAAAAGGCAGTGGTAGCCCACTGATAACGCGCTCGCTTGGGAAACCGAGTGAAGCGGGTTCAAATCCCGGGTTTTGCACCTCTGATATTTTCATGTGCGAATCATTTCTAACATGATTACGGTAAAGGAAAACATCGTGAAGAAACCTGCATGTCTGAGAGAACCCAACAAGTTTTCGAAAGACATGTGAAGTCCGCCAACTCGCACTTAGCCAGCGTGGTGGACTATGGCCTGATCCTACTCGTATTAAAGGAAGGCCCGAGCCCAGCAGTGGGACGTTAAAAAGGGCTGACGTATGTGACGTACATAATTATACCTTTAAATACATATATAATATTATTATAAACATCCATGACTGGAGTACAAGCAATTGTGCTCATCACACAAATGAATGCCCCCAGAGAGACTCTAACTCGCGACTGGTGCACAGCAAGTAGGGCCAATATAAACTGAGCCAAACTTATCGTCATACAAACATATTTGTATCAACACTCAAGATATTGTTTTGGGGTACATTCCTAACTATCAGAAATATCTCATTACTTACGAAAAGCAAAGAAAGCGGAGAGATGATTTACGTTTTCACAGTGTAGAGTGCAAGGAAAAAGCATGGCACTGAAAATAGGTATAGAATTAATTCTAAAATCTGTGCCAGCTATTTTCTCTTGCATCGCAATTTTCGTGCATAATTAACGCCCGCACTTAACCCATTTTCGCTTTAAAAAACTTGTTTATTATTTATAAACATAGTTAAGCTATTGATGCTGTAAAATATGGACAAAATAAACTTAAACTTGGTTATGTTAGGAAACCTAACAAACATGTAAATGGATTTAATACTAGCGATCCGCCCTTGTTCCAACCACGTGTAAAGAAATATGTGTAAACAGTGTCGACATTTCTTTTAGATAATTTTAGTTATATGTATAGATAATTTTAGTCAAAAGTTAGTTATATATACTACTAGCGACTTACCGTCGCTCCGCTCGGGTTAGTTTTTAGTTACGTTTTAAGGTTTAGTACACATTTCTCAGAGATGCGATATTTTCCCGCAGTAAAAAGTATCCTATATGTTGACCAGGAAAACCAGCTCTCATCATACCAAATATCATCAAAATCCATCGAGTGGTTTTCTCGTGATGAGTTCACAGACAGACAAAAATTCTATAATCTATAAAAAAATATTTAATGTACATATTCGACTCAGAATTTTATTACACTGATACTTCTTGTTTGTACCTATTTAAGGTTGCTTATTTATTTACTGCTTCCCTCTTGACCCACAACCAATCTTAATAAAATATAGTGTGCACGAAACTTCTAGCATAAAGATAGATAAATTATGCTATTTTATATTCCAATTTATCAAGTAAGGTTCGTGAAATTTCTGAATAACCTACTAGCCGTATATACATTTAAGTTTTTATAAACAAAATAAAGAAAATTGATAATTTAGAGAAAAAAATAACAATTTTGTAATTAAATAAAACTATCTTTTCGGATTATTTCGCGGATTTATTTTGATTTTTGGTTCCCGACGTTTCGAATGCTTTACAGCATCCATGGTCACAGGAGAGACTGAGGTGTTACATGTCTTAAAGATATAGTTGTTACAGACAGCCTACCCACAATTAACAAAATGAAAATTGCACCAATTACATTACAATATTTTTAACTTTAAACATTTTTTATAATTTTAATTATAATTGAATATGGAAAATTATTTATTTAATTTTTGCTATTATTTTTATAATTATTACAATTTTAAAAATATTAATTAGTAATCTATATTTAGTGTTGCCATTATTATATTTATAACCATAAATAAAAATATAAAAATATAGTATTAATTATTAAAGCCATGTAATTGTTCTATGTGTAATTTAAAAAAGTTAAAATTAATTATGGATAATCATTTTAATTTAGTTTGCTATTATTTAAAAACAACTTACTAAGCAACACTATTAAAATATACTTTTACAAATGAAAAATATTAATCTGATATGCTGTCATTTTGATCTACACAGTATGAACTTACTACATCTGCCTGTCTGTTATGTTTATATTTATTATTTGATTTTATTATATTAATAACAGGATCCCATGACGATGGTAGTACCCAGCCATCTTCCCTATTGAAATTTGGATGTTTTTTAATTTCTATGGCTTCTCGAATCATTCTAGGGCGATATCGGTTTTCTTTCGCCAGGATTTGAGGTCTATCGAAACGAATATAATGGCTTGGGCGGTCCTGGCTATGTTTGCAGACAGCAGATGTTGTATTGCGACGGTGCTTCACATCAGCTATGTGTTCTTTGACCCGGGTTCTAATGGATCGCTTTGTTTGTCCAATGTAAGAGAGCCCACAATCACAATCAAGCTTGTAGACTCCTGCATCTTGTAGAGGGATGTGGCACTTGACAGGTGGTAAGAACTGACTAATTTTCTTTTTTTTTTTTTTAGCGGCTTGAAATTTTGTAATTCTTTTATTTGTAATTTTGTAAATATCGTGTAGATACCTATAAGTCTGAGATAACCTACAAAGTTTTCGAAAGACATGTGAAATCCGGCCGCACTTGGCCAGCGTGGTGAACTATGGCCTGATTCCCTCGTATTGAAGGGAGGCCCGTGCCCAGCAGTGGGACGTTAAAAATAGGCTGTACACAATTTGATTTAAACATAAAAAGTAAGCCATTCTTTTCTTCAAATTTAAATACGATCACCCTTAAGAGAAGAGTTTTCAAATCCCTTTATGATCTACCCAATAGGTACTTATAGCGTTATAAATAACTAGCGACTCACCCTCGTTTTGCTCGGGTTCGTCCCTAGCTTGCTTCCCAATACAAACTTTCGTACATTTTTACACTCTTAAGGGATAGATATTATCCTATGTCCTTCACAGGGTCTCAAACTATCCTATTACCAAATTTCATCTAAATCGGTTCTGAAGATCCAGAGATTACTCTCTACAACATCACAAACTCACAAACTTTACCTCTTTATGATATTAGTATAGATTAACATATAATATATGTATTGTTAATGTTTGTTTTGTCGATACAATATGTTTTCAAAATGCAGAATTCATGTACATAATTGTTTAATACGCACTTTATTACCCAGGTCAATGGTAACTCTGTTGTAACATACGACTATAATATTTGTATAGATAAATAAATAAATATGACTCGAACCCGCGACCACTGGCACAGCAAGTAGAGTCACAAACTGAGCCAAACGTTTCGTCAGTTATATTCAAACAAAAATCGTCTGAAAAATGAATCTAGTTAGTATTATAAACAGTTTATTAATAGAATACATGTATGTAAACTTATGTTATAGGTAAATCATGATTGAATAATATTACGAAGACAAACCGCAATCAGCGACGTTCGTGTGCTTAGCTAATCGCTGTTGTCATTTCTAAACGTGTACAGGAATATAACTTAATGATATTATGATTTTAGCTCAATAATAATATCTAGACTTTACTTGCTGTTCAATTAATGTAATGGCAATCTTTTGTTTCAATTTTGACATCCCAATTTAAACTAAATTCATTCTGTTTCTGCTGGAAAATATCTTTAAATATACCTCTGAAATTAATAACATTATTATATGTATTATATATAAATATATATATTACGAATACGGAAATATGTAAGTAATAAGTATAGATGGCCAAAATCCTTCTACAGCAGCGCCACGTATAAAGTATCTTAAAATTGGCAAATTGTTAAGAAAAATATTCCAAGATTCGACGGTAATCTTTTGCTTTATTTTATACTATACTTAAGTATAGAGCAAATAAGTGAACAAACATGTTAATAAGTACTTACAGTGCGTAATAGATTACACTTAATCGGTCGTAACAAAACCGATATCACGAAGTAAGGTGCTAAGAGCTTATCAATTAACCTCTCTTGACCTTTCTTAAAAGATTAAACACCCCGGAGTGAAATTGAACACTATACTGTTATATATAGCCATGGTATTGTTAGTGGTAAGTTTTATATTTTGATTATGTGACAGGTCCGACTTGGATTACGTAGGTTGAGAAGGCTTAAAGAGTCTGCCCACTACACCGTCTCATACCATGACCGTGCTAGGACGTTAAAAAAATATTTTATGGCCTGACACGGTCCTAGCACGGTCATGGTATGAGACGATGTAGTGGGCAGACTCCTTTACTCCAAAGAAACCCTTATTTCTTTCTAGGTTGGTTAGGTTAGGATGCTTCCATAATTTCGATTCCATTTAATGCATATGAAATTATATACGGTACTTATACATAAGAAAAACACAACTTTTAAACTTTTTGTCTATCTGTCTGTCTGTTTGTTCCGGATAATCTCTAAAACGGTAGGACTGATTTTGACGTGAATTTCACTGGCTGGTCGCTGATGTTATAATTGCTAGCTGAAGTTACAAAAATTAAAATGTACCTATGGATGCACTTGAGCGAAACGAGTGTAAATCCCTAGTTCATAATAAAATTAAAGACTTTCTCCTATATTGTGCCAAATAAACATATATCGCCGGTTCGATTCACAGCCATACAAAAGATTAAGTGTCTTAAGTAAGTAAGTTATTATTTGTGTAATTTTGGATATATATATTTAATGTAACGTACACGTTCATACATAATTACATACATCTATCGAATCACATATGACTTATGAGGCATAGAAACAAGTTGGATAACAGATTAATTATTATTAATGTTATGTAATTGAAAACGAGACCATTCAATCTTAATATTTTCTCTCTGTATACTTAATCTATCTAAATCTGATCAGTCCAACAGTTACAGCGTTAATGAGTAACATACAATACACACATACGCACACATAATAGTATGATACGTATTTAACCATTTTTAACGTCCCACTGCTGGGAAAATACCTCCAACAATAGAATAATATTATGTACGTTTTATGTATTAGGTACGTTTTGATTTTTTTGAGCGGAACTCTAATTATTTTTCTAAAATAAAAGCCTATGTTTCTATCTATAATATCAGCTATCTTCCAGTGAAAGTCCTGTCAAAATCAGCCCAGCCGTTTCAGAGATTATCCGAGACAAAGAGACAGACAGACAAAAATTTAAAAAATTGTGTTTTTCTTATAAGTACCGTATATAATTTCATATGCATTTAGTAAAACGCTATTATTTTGACATTACAAACAGACACTTCAATTTTATTTATCTGTATAGGTAGACATAGATTTTCCATACATTTTTGGTTATCTTGATAATAGGTTGTTTGTATAAGATTTGTTGATCATTTTATATTTTTTCGTCGAAACTAATTGAAACACTATGTAACTTGTACGTATATAATATACCAATGGCGTATATAATATACCAATGGCGTTCAATAAAATATGCTACTTGGACCGAAATAAGCAAACGGACTAAATACATATTGCCCTCAAACTTCTTACTTCGTTCTTTTGTACGTTGGAAGAATAAATTGTGAGTATCAAATCCTATATTGTTAAGGCTAGGATATATTTAAATGGTTTTTTACACAAAAAAAATAATTAAAAAAAAACACCACGAAGAAGAATAATTATTCAGTAGTTTTGATGTTGGTGTACATTTGTATATAAATATTATTATATACCTTGACAGTAGCCGTAGCAGTAGACTCTGATTGTCGTGCTTCAATAAATTCAAAAAGCACAACAATTAGGTCTAATACTAAGTCTTAGTTGTAATCATGCCAGAACGGCTAAACAAATTTGAATAAAATTTGGCATAGAGATAGATCATAGTCTGGAATAGCACATAGATTACTTTATCTCCCGAAAAAATATACAATTCCCGTGGGACAGATTTGTTTTTATTTCTCTAGAGGTGAATCCGACCGCATCGAGAGTGAGCCGCTATTAAATGATATATATGAAAATCAAGGCAATTACCATACATACCATACAGATGCCAGAAAAACATTTAAACTCATTTAAAATAAAAAAAGAACATTTTTTTTACGCGAACTTATTTTGATTTTTTGTTCCCGACATTAAAAAATATTATTTGAATTCAATTTTACCAATGGGATAATTTAAGTTTAAGCTCAGTAAAGCAAGGAATTTTTCAATTTAAGTATAGTATGCCCTTAAAGGATGGGATTCTGAGCTGTCACGAGACGCGATCAATCTTGATACTGAATATTTTTCGATTTCACCCCGCCACGGAACTGGAACAAAACACGCTTAGAGAATTTTAATTCACAGATATTTCAATAACATTTCTACTAAAGATGTGCAGGGGTTTATATAAATGATATATTGGTTTGTCACTTCGATTTAATATAGGTTTTTTTTCCAAACTAGAATAATATACCTACAATTTTTCAAGATGTTTATTGTTTATGTTATATAAGTTTTGCATGAAGTGAATGTAATGAAGTTTACTGATACTGCTTTAAAATAGTATCTGTAACTTTTTGACGCAACAAATGAGTTCTGTGGTATCATATTCCTTATAAATCAGTATCCTATCAGCAGTATAGCAGATGTACTGCGCCGACCCCGAGCGAGAGTGGGCATGGAGAAGAAGGAGAAGATATTCCTTATAAATATTCGTAAAACTATCTTTTCGGATTTTTTCGCGGATTTGATTTTTGATTCTTAATTTTCCAAATGCTTTACAACAATAATGGCAACGGGAGAGAATAAGATTTTAGATGTCTCAAAGGCATTATAAAATAAATAAATAATAAAAATAAATAATAAAAAATCCGGAAGATTAATTTTATTTAAAATGTCAAATATTCTCGTAAAAATCTTAGACAGTATTATGTGAACCATACTCCTTGATAACAACTATTATTTATTTATTTTTTTTCTTTTATTGTTGTAAGTGAAATTGATCCCTTACATAAGTATACCATATAATGTACACATACGGTATAAACCCAATAAAGGTCAAAATAAGTATTAATAAAAATAAAAGCGATGAAAACAAATAGGTAGTGTATTTACTACCTTTTATTTATACGTTTGAGAAATAAGCATTACTTGGAACATAATATATGGTCAAAAATTCCAATTTTGTATAAAAGTATATGTAAAATTCGCATAAATCTCAGAAAGTTTTCTCTAGTTTATCTCCAGAAACCAAGATCTAATCATCTTTTTTATGGACCAATTTTCAAATAAAATAGGTTAGAGTTCTCGTAATAATGTAAACAAACAAGAAAAATTATCCTCCGTTAAACTTGGTCAAAATGTATATCTCTGTCAAAAATACTACATGTATCTTCTATCCTAGTCTATCAGTAGAAACATTAGCAACTTATTTCCTACAAAGTTCCAAGATAAGGCTTATTTTATTAGCGATCGTCTTAATCGACCCCCATCCGCAAAGTTCTCGACAATTGTGGTAGGGGCAGTAACGATCTTTCAGACCTTAATGTAGATATTACCGCAAATTTACGTGTTTCCTTTTACTTAGTTCCCTTGATCAGTGTGTTTGGAAAATACTATGTAGCTTATCAGATGCTCGAAATAATAGTTTGAACAGTGATCTAATGTATATTTTTTTGTTTTATAATTATTTGCAGAGCATATCTTAACTTAGACTTACTTTATCGTTGATTACTTTTAGCTATAGCTTATCCAAGATACAAAGGAACATATCATACAATATTTAGAAGCCCTTATACATAGAGCTAGAGTACTTTTAATAGTTAACTTTTACATCTATGTTGTTAAAAACTGGTCAAATACGACTCGAACTCGGGCAAAGAACGGTTCCGTTTATGTAACTTTATATGAGTTGAAAGACAGTAAAATATAACCTAAAACCAACAAAATTAAGGTACCGAAAATAAAAATATCCAAACTTTATAAGTCTTTTAACTACAAAAAGTATAATATAATGAATAACATAAAATACAGGATAATATTTTTATAGTATATTTACATAAAAAAATTATAAATACTTTTCTATGTAATAGATACGAAGAAAAATGGATACGACTGACAGGTAAATAGAAAACATTGTATTATTTCATTTTCAGGTACAATGCCAAAACACAAGTAATTCTAAATAGATTTTCCTACTTCAACGAGCTTATTTCATTTGCCAATATATTTCTGATCAAAGAAAACAATAAGAATAAGCAAAACTAATTTCTCTAAACATAACGCGAAACAAGAATTCAAATCACATCTGACATGAGCAATTTCGAAGACTGACTTGTTATACTTTACAGAGTATATTAGACTCTCACAGAGCTCTCCGTTATCACATGCAAGCAGTAAATCAACATTTTTGCATGATATATGTGTAGGGTGTGGTTTGTAATTTAGAGGGAAATTCGGGGATATCGCGGTGACAGTGTATTAATCACGTAGCGTCGTGTCGCCGGCAGACTGACGCGCGTCATTGGAAGCGACGCGATTTTCAGAACAGCCCAGCGGAAGTGAGAATATTGGTTTTTAATAATGTTCAGGGACAAACAGATAAACGTTACAATATGTAATATTTTCTTAGTTTTACGCCAATATTTGATATCTCAAACAAACAAAATAAATTTGTAAGGTACTTCAGTGCCAATTCTCATTTCTTCCAAATTAATATATAATTTTGTGGGTAGATGTCGTCTGTCTTAAATCTTAATCTCTCCCGTGATCATGGTTGCTATAAAGCATTCGAAAGGTCGGGTACCAATAATCTAAATAAGCTCACGAAAAAATCCGGAAAGTTATCCCAAAAGATAGACTTCTTATGTATAAGATAAATGGTATACTATTTTTCCTTCTTATACAGGAAGAAGAGGTTCTTTTAAACTGAGATCAAAAAGTAGCGCGATTGGAGTACATTTATGGTTTTATTTTGTGCATTCGCTTTTCATGGTTCTATGACTTTTATGATGATATATATTATTATGATGATGATAATAACTTTTAAAAATATTTTAAATGTCTTTAATAGTGCATACATGTACATTTTATTAAGTACCTTTAAAATACTTTTAAAAGTTATTCAGATACTTACTGTACTTTTTGAAATAAAATTTGGATTTGGCGGATTTATCTTGATTTTTGAAAAATCCGCAAAGCTAGTTTTATATAAAATGTCAAATATTCGCGTAAATCTGACAAATTAGTACATGCACCTTTTCAAATTAAAAGTAATTATTATTCGAATTAATCTCAATCACATATTATTAGAACCAAAGCAATGATTAATTTACAAAGCATTAGCAATTACATAATATCTATCATAACTATTGCCAACTTATTGACTAAAACTCTGATGGTAAGGGCTATATAAAGTATGTTTTGTTTCGGAACTACGAGTAATAAGGGCTCCAGCGCCATCGTAAACCCTTAAAAATTACACAAAATTAGTTTTTACTTTATCTATTAGAACTGCAAAGGACGCAGCGAAGCGAGAATAAGTTGCTAGAAAAATAATAAAATAAAAAATATTTGTTAAAATTATGATTTTTATGTTTTAAACTATTTAGTATCTAATTACTCATTTGTCCACTTCACGGTAATTTCTTTCACACATCTTTTGTTTTACTGAAATAACTGGTAATGAATAATACAGATAAATAACAATATAATACTAAATTAGTTTCCTTTCTTATTGTTTGGGCGTGATTTACTTTTGTTTCCCAATGAAAGTATAGCCTAATGTATGATATGGTATTCATTGCACGTTCCTTGAAGGAAGTGAGGCGAACACCAAAGATTGGAAGATGCTTTTAGAACCAAAAATCTAAACGTTGTATTGTAAATAAGTTTAGATCGTGAGTTTACTTTGAGTGGTTTTATACAAATAAATAGGTTTTGGTATGATCTTATTAATATAAAAAATATGTTTTTATTTATTTACTTGGGATTGTTACCAGACAATATAGTGTCATATAATAATTAAAATCTAATTTTTATAATGAGCAAATACTTTTCAGGCGGAAACAACATTGTAAAAGTAAAGAGTATTATATTCAATTAAAATCAATTTTTGTTCTGTGGCATATCAGTGTGTCATTTGGGCACAGTTTACTTTGCCCCAATTCATGGTCGTTTTAGAAATCGAGTGAAGTGGGTTCAAATCCCAGATGCGGCGTCTTAGATATTTTCATGTGCAAATCATTTTCAACATGATTACCACTTGTCTATATACATATACATATGTATAAATAAATTTATTTCGTGTATCTCGGAAACGGCTCTGACAATTTGCTACTATCACTAGTCGTTGTTATAAAGCCATAGTAGTATCTAATAAGCGATGGACGTCCTCCATAGATCCTTGTTCTGTCGAATTATAAGGTAATACATCTCACGTAGTAATCAAGTACTGTTGTGGGGGTAAGAGCTTTGCAACATTAGTTCACATCAAGTACGTCTTAGCTACAGCAGATGAAACTATACGGGAAACAAACACACCAATTTTTTTTACGTTGGGAAATGCATTTAGTTGGTAGTTATGTGGGACTCACCGGCTAGAAAATCCATTACTGCCCACTGAAAACCAACGAAACCTCCCCCATCTTAATGAGGTGTCACAGGATCACTTACACATTCAACCATGATGCCCCAATGGCAAGCCTGCCGAAACAGACCACAACAACTACATTCTGCTATTAGAGAAGTATCAGGAGTAACCCGCATGGTACGCCGCCCACCGAGGTGGGCCTTCCTCCCAGTGTGCTTCTGGGCTTCGCGCCCGGCTTAATTGGATGACGCTAATGAGGACCTGGAATAACATATACGCTACTGTCACCTATAGGTCTACACTGATGATAAACATATCAACCTGTATATTATATAAGCAAAATCTTATGAGATTTTGAGTGATAGCTTTGGTATAGCAAAGCTTATTGATAACTATGTTACCTTCGGAGGTATTCGATAGGCCCGCTGATAATATAATGTCATGTGATTACTTCAGATTAGTCCATTAATAGATATTTCTTTCTCATACAGTTCACCACATTTCCGTACCGTATGTTTCGAAATCATAAAATAACAATCACTACAAAGTCTCGCTTACTTTTGGTGTAGTCTGAGATGCTTAAGCTTTTTCCTAAAGTTAAAACATTAGCTATGGACGATGGCGATGTGGATCTTACTTTGTAGATAACCTATTTTCAGAGGTATAATTTTTAGTTAATTTTTATAGGTAATCAATATTATAATAGAAGTTTCTATATACATATGTATGTAACATATAATATTACTGATACTAGTATAATAATGTACACTAATAATTATTATAGTTAGGGATATCTATCTCTTTAATAGTATAGAGATGCAAAGTATGCGAGTTTTCAAGTAGAAGTCTTGAACTACTATTCAGTTTTGAAAATCTTGGTATATTGTATATCATTTTATTCCAATGGAATAATCGTATATTGCGAAAAATTATCTAATTTTTTACAGAATACCACTATGTGTTTCTAAAGAGTAAAGTGTTCTATAGATAGTGAATGTATCGTTAAAATCCACCTAAATATTTTAAACCAACCAATAAATATTTTAAAAATTGGGGAAATTTTCAAAACATAGTGTGAATTTCAGGTCGGTAAAAGGAAAATGCTTGCATGATAATGTCAGATAGCATTTCCTCGAGAATCGTTGCTCTCAGCTTTTATCAAACTCTAATCTACAACGGTCTACAAAACTTTTTCTCAATTGAACAACAAAGTGCAACGGAAACTTAACAGGAATTTTTAATCAACTTTCGTTATCTTGGAAAATAATTAATGTTTAACAACATCTTGCTCGGTTTTATAACAATTTGTTCTACTAATAAGGCAGGTTACTAGTAAAAATAAAAAAAAAAAAAAATATTATTTTTAACGTTATGCTGCAAACAATTTCAAGTCATAAAATCAATTTTTTTTTTAAATTTTGTTATCGTCATTGACAATGCTTTTTATATTTTATGACATATGACTTAGTATGCCAAAGAATGAATGAATTAATGATTAAAATGAATAAATGAATGAATGAAATGAAACTATTCAAAATAGACAATTCTAGTTCTTTTCGTAATTGCCAATGATTGCAGGTTCATTTTTCTAAGATACTTTTCGAAAAAGTTCACTGTTCTAACTCATTTACCCTTCACAAGTTAATATATTATGAAGAAGGATAATGCGATATGTCAGACAATGTTAAGATTTTAATCAACTAAACTTATCTCTAACAGCACACCGCCAGTTCTGATAAAGATCTTTTTAGCACTAATAAGGAAAGTAGAATGTTTACTGCGAGATAGACGTTAAAGTATGATTATCGGGTCTCTTAATTAAATTTGCAAAGGAATCGTTCGGTTTAAGGTATAAACAACATTTAATGGAGATTGCTTAATAACATTTCTACATAGTCTGGTGAACATTTTTATGAAAAAAACGAAGATTTTTATACGTATTAAATATAATTTAGTAAAATACGTTTAGGATTTTTATCAAGTTTATTTAATTAATTTCTGTATTCTTAGAAAAATCAATGGTAACCCGCTCGCTTGGGAAACCGAGTGAAGCGGGTTCAAATCCCGGGTCTCGCACCTGTGATATTTTCATGTGCGAATCATTTCCAACATGATACCACTTTTCTTACGGTGAAGGAAAACATCGTGAGGAAACCTGCATGTCCGAGAGTATCTAGCAAATTTTCGAAAGATATGTGAAATCCGCCAAACCTTGACTACTTGACCAGCGTGGTGGACGATGGCCTGATCCCCTCTCATTGAAAGGAGACCCGTGCCCAGCAGTGGGACGTTAAAAAAGAGTAAATGAATACATACATTTTTAGACTGTATAATGATGTCCTTTTTCATTGCTTAGAACATCTTTATTTAATACTAGCGACTCACCCTCGCTTCGCTCGGGTTCGTCCCTACGTTGATTCCCCATACAAACTTTCATCCCCATTTTCACCCTCTTTAAGGATGATTTTTGGGCTAAAAAGTATTTTATGCCCTTTCCAGGGTCTCAAACTATCTTCCCAAATTTCATTTAAATCGGCTCAGTAGATCCAGAGATTACCCCCTACAACGTCACAAACTCACAATTTAGAAACTCGCAAACTTTACCTCTTTATAATATTAGTATAGACTAGTGATTAGTAGTAACATCGCACACGTCCTCACTGTTCGCGTGTTTTATGAAAACTTTTAGCAATAAATAATATTTTTGGAACAAAATTAGAACAATTTAATATATTGATTATTGAGTACGGTTCTACATCATAATACTTTCTTGGAATATCGCGAATTACATTTCATATAAACAGAGTGTCCATTTGTCCTTTAAGAGGACGAATAAAAAGTAAATATTCGTCCTTTATAAAATAAAGAAAGGACGAAAAGACTAATAAATAAGTAAGTAGAATAAGAAGCTCGGCTCAGCTCGGTTAAGGTTATTTTTTTTGCAAGCAGAAACTCCTGCACCTAAAAATCACTTATTTTACATTAGAAAACAAAAAAGTGGTAAATATTCGTACAAACCGACAATAGTCGGACGAATAATATATCTTTTATTCATCTGATTATTGGAGGAATAGCAACAGTACCCTTTATGTATTATTCGTTCTATTAAGGTACGAATAATTTTATTTTTTCCTCGTCTTTATTTAAGTACGAATAGCAACAGCCTTATTTAGAACTAACATCCTTTCTGTTTTTGTCGCGGTTTCGATTTTACGTTCCCGATAATTCAAATTCTTTCCATCAAACTTGGTCACGGGATTCTTTCCGGAATGATCAATTCAATATCATCCAGAAATGATATTATATCTTCCTTTTGAAGCGACGAAAAGGAAGGTTCTCAGTTCGACCTTTATATTTTTTATGTATGACTTACACGCTTTTGATGATTACATTTTCTTTTTTGATGACTTCTTTCTTTTATATATTTCGGCATTATCTTAGTTTATCCATCTATGTATTCGTCCCATATCACAAAGAAAACAGATATACCATTAAAAGTACCCAGCCACTGAGATTTTAAGCACAAAAATAATCAAATTTTAATTAAAAAAATATATATTTGGATTTTATTTCATTGTAAAAATATTTAAAATTAGGTACTAACTAGTTCCGGAGCTTACCTCTTACTTCCTCACATAATATGTAATTTATATATCTATACATATAATAAAATTCTGAATGGAATCTGTACATTGAATATTTTTTGGAAAATCATATTGAAATAGTCATTATTATCAGCATTCATTATTATACAGCAATCCTTTTTTAATTAAAATATATTTTAAATATGAAACATTTTAAATTAACGATGCAGATAAATAGTTACTAATATACGTGTACCTATGACCTTAATACTTTAACAATGCTGGCAGTAACAGAAATGTTATCAATTTTATTACACTTAGTGAATTAAATTAATAATTAAGTAAGTACATAAATAAAATATACTTTTATTTATGTATGTCCATAAAGTGATATGTAGAGACCACAGCACTTCGGACTCTATCTCTCTATGTCCATCTAACTCAAAATATAAAAAGATATTACTATATTATATATAATTAAAATTGCATCATTTTAATATATAGACTACGGTAATGATATCTAAATAATATTGCCTTGCCCTTCAATGGTATTAGCTATAAAAATCAGTCTGTTACCAATTAAGTAAATTGTCACCTATAAAAATGTTTTAGTGTGGCAGAATAACAACAAAAGAAAGATAAAATAACCTAAAATTTTATTTATTCTTTCACCTAATATATAAAAATTACAAGTTTTATTTAACACTTTTACTCGAAGAATTATATAACAACAATAACTCAGATAACAAAATTTTATTTGTATTAGTTAAAGTTAAGACATATTTGCTAAGTGATCGATAATATATTTTTTAATTAGATTCATATGCATATATGTGATTGGTCTGAGAATAACAATTATACATAAACACTATTGCTTACTTGTAGACTAATGATGGATATGTGATATGGGCATATTTATTTAAGTTTAGTGTTCAATTTTTTTTCACATTGTAGGACAGTATATAATAATCAGCCAATGAAAATTCTGTTAAAATTGGTTCAACTTTTTCAGATGGTTTTGGGCCACAGCTTCTTGCTATGACAAAATGAACTTAAATACATGAATAACAATTCAATTAATTATATTTATAAGAAATTTACAAAATGGTGGTGAATTTATAACGTAACATTGAATCGCTAATATTATAGAACTTCAGCGATGGGTTGGGCGCCTTCTATCCTCCACGCAGTTCCACTATCGGCTTTCTGAAAAACTTCCACAGCCGCGTTACTAACTGAATCCACGTTTTGCCAAAGTTGTGTACTCAAAAACTCCAAGAAATCCTTCTCTACGCATTTATCCCAATTAATTTTAGGGTTCTCTACTAATTGTGTCTTAGTGAATCCTGGACATATTGCAACTACTCTTACACCAGTTCTATTGAAGTTGTACGTATGGCCTAAAGACTTGGTAAAACCTAGGACAGCGAACTTCGAGGCTTGGTAAACGGGAAGAAACTGATCCACTCTGTATCCATAAATTGAAGATATATTAATAATAGTGCCACCTTTTCCTCCTTTATCGGTTCTCATATGCTCCCAAAATTTGATGGACCACTCAATTAAGGCCAAAACGTTAATATCAATCGTTTTCTTTGCATCTAAATCGTTGAGTACCCCAGCGTTATTTACCAACACGTCCACTGTTTTATATGTGTCCACAATTTTTTTAAATACTAGTTCCATATCTTTCGTAACGTTACATTTAATAAAAACAGCTCGGTTTACACCATATTTTGCGCAAAGTTTAGTTGCAGATTTTGTTCCTTGTTCTTCGTTGATATCAGCTAAGATTGCAAGTTTCGCACCTTTTTGTAGAAATTTATCTGCTATGTCAAACCCTATGCCAACAGCACCACCGGTAACTAACACAATTTTATTTTTCAGATCTTTAGCCATGTTTACTTCGTAACAAATGAAAGATGATTGCTTTACATGCCGAAGTCTACCTATATATATGCAGCAACTGCGGAAGTAAAATATCACATATCTTATCTATACAGATATATAAAATTGAATTATCTGTTTGTAATGTTATAATAACAGTTTTTTTTATTAAATGCATATGAAATTTTATACGATACCTACTTGTAACAAAAACACAACTTTTAATTTTTTTTGTCTATTTGTCTGTCTGTTCTACCTAATCTCTGAAATGGCTGGACCTATTTTAACGGGACTTTCACTGGTAGATAGCTGATGTTATAAGGAGTAACTTGGCTACTTTTAGTTTAGAAAAAGAAATAGAAAAAAATAAAAATGAACCTGGGGACGAAACTGAGCGAAGCGAGGGTAAATCGCTAGTCTCATATAAACAAATTTATATTTTATTATAAATTATATTATATAAACAAATTTATATTTTATTATAAATTTATATTTATTTTTGTTTCTTCACGAGAGAATAGGTAAAAGCCATTATATATGTAAGCTTTACATAACGACCATTTATTGTGGTCTCGGTTCTTTATATATCCTTATATAATTTTTTATAAAAAACAAACGTATTATGTGTTCTGTAATATTTTCATATTTTTTTCAAGTTTTTCATACATACGTACTACACAAAAGTAAAGTATGGTATTTTATCATTTATAATAAGTTAGTACTACTCAAAACTAGACTTATTAAGTTTTTCTGTAAAGAAATTCTCAGAAGTGGCCCGAAGCTGAGAAGTTGGCGATGTTACACTCCCATTCCTCAGAGAGCACGTAAAGCCGTCGGTCCTGCGCTTTAACTCACACCGGTTATTTCGAAGTGTCATCCCATCGGATTTTGAGAATGAAAATGAATAGAAAGTGGAAGTTGTGTCTGCGCGCACACCAGGGCACTATAGTATCTCCTGCGCAGTTGCCTAGTTTTAGTGAGAAAGACTGCCATGGCCGAAATTAATCAGGAGGATATCAATTTGGCTCCCGGTAAAAATGGTTCTCGTAGCATATACGAGTATATATATATATATACACCAAAAAAATGACTATAGTGTACGTGAGCGGTGGTCACGGTGGTGGTCTTATTTGACCGGAGTGAGGACGGATCACTAGACATAATGATAAAGTGATAACGGACTTGTTTTTCTCGATAAGTTGTATTTACCAAAACATAAACGATAAAGAAAGGGGGCTATCAGAAAAAGCTAGCTGTCTATCCGGGTTTTACTTGCCTCCTTTTTATTATTCCTATACTGAAGTTTGTTCTCACCTTGTCATTCACATAATTATTTAAATTTGGTAACAAAATATTAACTCTATAGGTTTAAATTTTTTTTGTATGAAATTTGTATTATTATACAATGTATGTATGTCGGAGGAATTGGATTTAGTAGAAATGAATCATAATTTATTGTGTTACATTTTTCTGCTAGAATGTAAAACCTTATTATTGTTTAAAGTCACTATGTTTTGTTAAGTCAAATCAAAATCAAAGTAAAAGCCAAGACGTCTCGAGCGGGGTCAAGACTCGAGGCGCTATCATGACATTCGTTGAAGATTATGTGTAACCTTGGTTGACCGTGGCGAATTATTGGAGAATAGTGCTGCTTAATTAAACTATTAGAATTACCGTTTGAAGTTTATAACATTGTCATTTCCATCATCAAATTGTGTTGAGCATTGAATACTTTATTTTGTGCCCACATTGAGCCCTGAAAACGCCCACAAGATTCATAACCACTAAAGATGATGTCAGCAGAATATAGATACCCCATCATATATATGATGATGTACATACACGGTTATTAAATTGTATTATTACATATTTTAAAGAATCTTCACAAATATGTTGTTAGTATCATCTTACTGTAGCAAATATCTAGTTTAAAGAATTTATCCACTTTTAACAATTGCCATAGTAAAAACTATTAAATATTATGAAAAGCATTTTTTTTTGTTTGTATATACATCATTTTGTTTTTAGTAATACCTATATGCTTTAAAAATAATTAATTATAAATATTTTCTATCACGGAAAGGATTTATTTGTTTCTTAGTGCATCACGGAATAAAGTCTGGAAGAATTTGACTGCTATTTGCGCCGATGATATCGCGGCTTAAGTTAGATTTTATCCCAGAAAGAGAAAGAATTTGACATGAAAACAAAAAACAAATGGAAAAGGTACACTACCCTATAGGTGGTGCGAAAATGTGTAAATATTATGTAGAATACGACTTCTCCAACTTTTAGAATCGCGATATCTTATGAATATTGATTCTAAGAAAATAGTATAGGAACAATTTTTGTAGATAATTAAATTATTTACACATTTTGTGTGATCTACATTCATAGTTTTTTTCTTTGAAAACAGTAATGGTACGTCATTAACATTTTCCAAAAAAATGCGAAAAATCGATATTTTTTACTTTTGAATAAAAAATTTTAGCAGATGAGAGATCGGTGGAGATTTTTGATGTTTTTTTGGATTTTTTTATCTAGGACCTGTATCAATTTTGAGCTCTTTACGAATTATTTTAAGCCTACAAGTTACCACTATTCCTTTGTCTATTTTCACTGGACTTAAATAAAGCAATTGCTTAAGTAAGTACATAATATCCCCATAGGTCCTCGAGACTCCATGCGCGTGAACTGCTGATAGTAAATTATAATAGAAAAGAAAGTTTTTATGAACTATACCGTATTTAAATATAATAACATTTACTAAACAAAGTAAGCGAAGATGATAATATGCACCACTTTAAACACTTTTTCTGGAAAAATATATTTCACCACGCCAAGGCCCACCCTGGGCGGTAGAACCATAATGATGATGATAAAACTTTTTTTCTATTTCTTACATCAAAATATTGTTTTAAACTTATTTAGTTACATACATAAATTAAAAAGAACGATTTCGTTGTCGTTCTCGTCGTCTCAACTGAAACATGTCCACTGCTGTACATAGGCCGCCACCAAAAGATTTGTCATTAAATATTATTTTTTCCCATTATATTCATCTATACATATAATAAAATTGTAAGTAAGCCTAATCTGTACATTAGATATTTTTTGGAAAATCTAATTGAAATAGACATTATTATCGATACAGAGGCCGAATCTATAGTTTTTAGAATTTTTGTCTGTCTGTCTGACCGTCTGTTACCACATCATAGAAAACCACTGGAGGGATTTTGATGAAATTTAGTATGGTGATAGCTGGTTATCCGGGTCAACATATAGAATACTTTTTACCTTGGGAAAATATCTCATTTTTGAGAAAAAATACAAAAACTGCAATGTAAGAGTATACTAATATGTAAAACCTAAGAATTTGGTTTTTGGTCATCTGAACGCGGGCGGAGCCGCGGGCAATGCTAGTTTCTTTTATGATTTTCTTTTGAATATTTCTTTTATAATTGCCAACTGTTCTGGTTTTGCTTGCCACACAATTACCAAAACCGTGATGAAATGTTTTTGAGCACCACATGTTTTAAATTCTTTTATTAATATTTTACGTCTTTAAATAAAGAAATATGTAACTAAGATATGGTTCCTACAGTTTATCTAGTCCCATATGTAGATTTTTTTGTAAAAATCGTACAAACGTTTGGGGCTTACACAAGATGTCATTCTACAATAGTTTAAGAGTAGAAATTTAAAAAAAATGGTAGGATATAATAATAATAAATTCCTTAAGAACGCAAGTGCACAATCGAAGTAAGATTTGATAGCTAGTTAAATATAACAAAGTGCCAAAATTTTTATTTTGAAATATTAAACGTCAACAATTGTCTAGATTAATGTATAAAATTAAGCTTTTCCAATGAACTTGATAAATAGCAGTCTTAAAGTAATCGACGGTAATTTTTTACCTTCTTTATTCGCTAAATCATTACTGTAGACGCCGCGTGTCTAAAATAGAGTTTAACAAGGTATATCAATCACTACATAGTATAAAACAAAGTCGCTTCCCGCTGTCTGTCTGTCCCTATGTATGCTTAGATCTTTAAAACTACGCAACAAATTTTGACGCGGTTTTTTTAATAGATAGGGTGATTCAATAGAAAGGTTTTAGTATATAATTTGTTAAGTTTTTGTATACATTGGCTAAAATATAACGATATTTGTTTGAGGTGTCGGAAAAAATAACCCGTCTTGGACCTTTCAACGAAAACGCTTATAGATATAACAAAATAATGTATGATCGAATTATGTATCTTATAAAGTCCACGATAGCATATTATGTATATCTCTTAAGAGTAACATACTATATGCATTATAATGTAAATATATTAACGAAATATTGACATGCCTCAACTAGTGGAAATCTTGTTAAAATAACTAGAAGTTTCTAACCGCGGTCAATGCTAGTATATCACATATTATGGTCATGGTCTTTATACTAAGATATATGCGTGTTGCTTGTGTGTGTGAGTTTGTAGGTGTGTGTGTGTTTTGTTGTCACTCTGTTGATTTTTTGTGATAAATGTAAGTTGGAGTTGTTTTGTGTTTTCAGAATTTCGTTTTTGAAACATTTTAGAGTCATAGAAAAGAGGTCGATGTCAGCAAATCGTTTATTGTATTATCTAGGTAGTAGGTATCCCGTAGGAATTTTTGGCATAGTTTGAGCGACATACAGGAATTTGAAACAAGCTGGTGTGTCTTGTACGCCGTTGTGGAACTGACAACTGCAAAACTGCGGTTGTTAAATCAGTGTAATCACAGGTTCCAGAACAAATAAATAAAAATAAAATAAATAAAATAAAATCGCGTTTGTTACTGAGAATAAATATTCATATTATGTAGACATTTTATATAGGTTAACTATCTAATTCTTAAATATTTAAAATATAAAAACTTTAAAAATAACAATAACCGCTACTTATTATATTTCTTATCTCAGTTTGCCTCTTGGCAAAGGCTTCCCCTAGGCTCTAACTCGCTGCATTGGATCCTGTCCCTTTTTACTCTTCTCCAGTACGGACCTACTGTCATTTTAATTTCATCTTCCCGGTTCATGGTGTTGTCTACCTCTTTTTCTTTTTGAGTTAAGTTGAGCTGGGATACCAATTTGTGATCTCTCGACTCCAATTTTCCTCTTTTGAACGGCCAATATAAATATGGCCAGTCCATTTCCACTTGAGTTGGTCTGTCTGTCTGTTACCGCATCACAGAAAAACCACTGGAGGGATTTTGATGAAATTTGGTATGGTGATAGCTGGCTATTTTGGTCAACATATAGGATACTTAAAATTATCTCATTTCTGAGAAAAAATACAAAAACTGCATTGTAGGAGTATACTAATATGTAAAACCTAAGAATTTGCTTTTTGGTCATCTGAACGCGGGCGGAGCCGCTGGCAATGCTAGTAATATATATAAATAAATACAATAACAGCTTACTTGGTCTTGTGACGGAGCCGTACGTGATAGCGGTCAGGAGGACAAGTACAGTCTGTAATGACTAAATTACACTTTTAAAGATACATTTACATCAGTTCAACAATTAGTTGAAGCAACGTATTATCGAAGCAACACTGTATTACACGTCTGTTGCAGCAACACATTCGGCAGTTCCATTTTACACACGTTCTACGGTTGTATATACTCATGTCTACCGAACAAGTCGTTGCTGTTGCGGCTTTCTTAATTTTGAATAAAAATTCTCGAAAAGAAAGGAGAAAAAAACAATGGTGGAAACGAGCAATGTTTTTACAGCTCTCTGTAACAACTATATAATACCTTTGAGACGTCTAAAACGTTAGTCTCTCCCGTGACCACGATTGCTGTAAAGCATTCGAAACGTTGGAAAATAAAAATCAAAATGAATCCGCAAGAAAAGCCGAAAAGATAGTTTTATTTAAAATGTCAAATATTCGGGAAACATCTAAGAAAATATTGATTCATTGTACTTATTGATTCCTTGTACTTAAAAGCGTACATAATTTTATTACAAGTCCATACTCGCATATGATTTTATATAGCAAATATCTCAGTGTAATTTGTTGCTATATAATTTTATACATTATTTTATCTATACATTAATAAAGCTTGTAGAGGTCGAATGAGTCTACATGGAAAAAAAACCGAGTCAGTGGATGTAAGAAGAGAAATAGAACAAATACAGATTTTTTCAGATGTTTTCTTTCTCTTTCTGTTTGTACGGGCTAATCGAACGATTTAAATGAAATTTGCATGGTGGTACCTTATATCCACGGTCAAAATTTTAGATGTTTGTCATCCCGGAAAATTAAAGTTCCCGTGGGATAGTTAAAAAAACTATAGTAACTTATATAGGTTTTTACACAAAAAGTACTGATTGGATTTTAATGAAACTTTAGCATAATATAATTCATAAATCAGAATAACAAATAGGCTATTTTATATACCGGAAAAATGTACAGTTTTGTACTTCCGGTCATATATCTACCTATCTGTGTACTAAATTTCATCCAAATGCGCTGTTTGAGCATGAAAGCAAACCAAAACCCAAATTGGTCAGAAAAGCAAAATTTGGAGAACCAAACTTAAAAAAATCATTGTATAATACACATAAACAATATAATTACGCACAAATATACACGCAGGGCCGAAGTGTCTAGGTCGATGGGCATTGTCCTTTAGAGCGAAACTATACAGAATAATAGAACACAATATATTTTTATCTGTCTTTATTCTGAACATTATTTGTATAGCACGTATCTTCTATAAAGACAAATAAAATTGAAGTGTATTCAGTCCTTTTTTTTAACGTTTCACTGCTGGGCGTGGGCCTCCTTTCAATACGAGGGGGATTAGGCCATAGTCGCACGCTGGCCAAGTGCGGGTTGGCGGACTTCACATGCCTTTTTGAAAAACTTGCTAGGTTCTCTGAGACATGTAGGTTTCCTCACGATTTTTTCCTTCACCGTTAAGATAAATAGTAATCATGTTGGAAATGATTCACACATGAAAATATTAGAGGTGCGAGACCCAGGATATGAGCTCGCTTCACTCGGTTTCCCAAGCGAGCACGTTACCACTATGCTACCACTGCCTTAAGTGTCTATTTGTAATGTAGAAATAAATGCAGTTTACTAAATGCATATAAAATTATATGCGGTACTTATCAGAAAAACACTTTTTTTTTCGTCGTCTTTCTTTTTCTTCGTCTATCTATTTGTTTGTCTGTTTGCTTGTTCCGGTTAATCTCCTAAAGTTAGACTGAATTTGATGGGACTTTTACTTTCAGGTAGCTGATGTTAGGTATAAGTAATATTATAACTATTTATTTTCGAAAAAGAATTAGGTTTCCGTTCAAAAAAATTAGAACGTTATACCTAGGGACTAAGTCGCTAGTATGTGAATAAAATGATATCTTTTAAATATAGCCGTATATTTAAGCTATAACATTCGTAATCTATACTCTCAAAAAAAATATAATCTATATGTAGGTACCTACATTGAATATTATTATTTACGATTTCAAACAAAAAGAGCTTATCAGTTTGACCCGAGTTATATTTTATCCATATTGCAAAACATTCGTATATTTTTTATTATTGGCGCTACAATGTTTAACTAGAGACTTTTCCTTGCTTCGTTCGAGTCCTTTAATGCCTATGTGCTTGTCCAGGTCATAGTCTATCTGTGTAATAAATTTCATCCAAATCTGCGCTGCCGTTTTAGCGGGAAGAAGTAACAAACATACACACAAATATAAACTTTTGTATTTTTAATTAAATGTTGCAGTATATACTATAAAAATTATATAGTAGTCCGAATTATAAAGTAGTAGTTGCTGTGCCGGCGGCTGCGGGTTCAAGTCCCGCTGATGGCATTCATTTGTGTGATTAACACGTATGTTTGTAGTTCGTACACCAGTCATGGGTGTTTATATTTATAATATGTATGTATTTTAAGTTATATATGTGTAGTGTATCAACTATCTGGTATCCATAACACAAGCCTCGTAGCTTACTAAGGAACTAGATGGTGCTGTGTTAATGTCCCAACATATTTATTTATTTACATTGAAACAGATCTCTTTCCATTTGAAGATATTTCAAAGACAAAACCAGCTGCCCCGAACCATACATCCCTAAATACTCTACTAACCTGGCCGCCTTGAAATTAAGGATATTTTACCTGTCCAATATAGTCCTATTAATAGTTGTTATTAGAGGCTTTTTCTGTCAGAAGACAACTTTTCCTATCAGAGAAGTACCAGAGGAGTCCACCCAGACAGGTGGGCCGGGGGTGTCCAACTATCCTCTCAGGCTCTCAGTGGTTTGGATTGCCGGTAGCTACTGAGATACATACGTCTGACAGGTGAACATACAATTCAATACTTTTTATCCCTTAAAGGGGTGAAAATGGGGATGAAAATGTGTATAGGGAATCAAGCTAGGGACTAACCCGAGTGAAGCGAGGGTGAGCCGCACTAGCGGTTAAATAATATGTAACATAGGTAAGATGAGTTGTTGTGGGTTGTATTGTAACGTGTTTTCCCGTGGGAATGAGATAATCTCCAGCGGTAAAAAGTAGCATATAGTACTCTCCAGCCCTCTAACTATGTCCAAACAAAAAATCACGCCAATCCGTCTCTGTTTCCACATGAAAGAAGGACAAACTTACAAACATACTTTCACATTTATAATATTAGTATAGATATTTTTATTCTAGAACATATGTACCTATAGATTATGATATATCTAATCAACAAAATATTTTCTATCAACAAACAAAATATTATAGTTATATTAATTAATCTAAAGGAACGAGATGAATTAATTATTTAGCAGTAAAGAACTAATAAAAACATACCTTTTAAATTTTTGTATTAGTTAAAAAAAGGTTTTTTTTAAATGTATATAATAACTTATTCTGTAAAGCCTATATTCGAATATAAAATAATGTACAAAATTTTATAGCAACAAATTACACTGAGATATTTGCTATAAATAAAATCATATACGAGTATGTACTTGTAATAAAATTATGTACGCTTTATGTACAATGAATCAATGTTTTCTTAGATTTACGCGAATATTTGACATTTTAAATAAAACTAACTTTTCGGATTTTTAGCGGATTTATTTTGATTTTTATATCCCGACGTTTCCAAAGCTTTACAGTAATCATGGTCACGGGAGAGACTTTAAAGAGCATTAATATTTAGTTTCAAGTTATTCTGATCATAAATAATTTTTTGCCCATATAAACTTTATTACCCCTTTTAATCCCTATAAGGGATGAATTTCCACAAAAACTAAATAAATATAGTTCTTATTTTTTATCTTAAAGCTAAATACCACTTTGTATGTACGAGTATTTCACATTAAGAATGACAGAGTTTCATACAAACTTTAAATCCCATTTTTTTAAGGGGGTAACCCTTAGGGCATGATTTTGAAAAATCCTTACTTATCGGATGCGTACATCATATAAGGACTATGTCTCCCAAATTTCACGTTTCTAGGACCAGCGGTTTAGGCTGTGCATTAATCCGTCAGTCAGTCAGCCATTCAGGACAAAACATTTTATATGTATAGATTAACGCTAATTATGAATTTATACTTAATGGAGTAATTTATAATATGTAAAAGCTATTGATTAATCATAATTATTAAAAACGAAGTGCAATAATAATACCTACGATTAAAGGGTTTTTTTTTAAATGGCAGTATTTTGTCCTGGTTGTCAGATGCCTGACACTAATAAAAAAGTATTAATAACTGCTTTTCGTTCCAATTTGTACAAAGAAACAAAAAGTATGATTTTAAATAGTTTAATGTATTTTTAGTTTATTTATTTTTGTGTTTAACCATCATGAGTCTGAGCTTACATTCATTTGCAAAATGAACTTAATTTTTATTCCACATTAAGAACATTAGCACCAGCATTAAAATATAATAAAAATTAAACGACTTAAAGAAAACTATGCAAACACCCCAAATTATAAAACGAAAATGCAATAACTTTATGTTTAACTTCTTATATATCCAATTTTTCTGCAGGTCTGGAACCTTCCACAACCCAAACAGCGCCACTGTCAGCTTGTTTAAATATTTCCACTGTACCCTCCCCAATAAATTCACTCTCTTGCCATTCATACGCTTCAAGATCTAGCTTGAATGTTGGGAGCATGTCTTTTTCTCTTATTTCTGGAGCTGAACTTAAACTTGTAAGCACTAGTCCTGGACACAAAGTGGCTACCCGCACTCCAGTTTTATTAAAATTGGTTTGATGCCCAAGAGATTTGGAGAAACCAATCACTGCATATTTAGAAGCATGATAATAAGGTATGTAAGCAGTGATTCTGTATCCAAATATTGATGAAACATTAATTATTGTACCACCACTTCCTCCTTTATCAATTCTCATGTGTTTGTAAAACTTCATCGACCACTCCATAACGGCAGTTATATTTATATCCATAGTTCTTCGAATATTAATTTCGTCAAGAATTCCAGCATTATTCACTAAAATGTCCACCTTTTTGTGATTTTTAATGATAATATCAAATGTGTTATCTAAATCTGTTAAAACATTGCATTTGTAGAAAACGACTCTGCCAGGATAAGTTTGGTTCAAATTTTTCGTGGTCTCATTTCCAAGTTTTTCATTTATATCGAGAATGATAACTAATTTCACTCCATGTTTAAGAAAACTCTTAACCATAGCTAGGCCTAAGCCTTCAGCACCACCGGTTATAACGACATTTTTTCCATTTGTGTCGCGATCCATTTCGTAAGTTGAGCAATCCAATACTAAAATGTACTAAACAAGTTTTCTTATATATAGCTAACTGATAACTGTACAGTAAGATTATTTTAGGAGTCCGTTTGGCAAAGAACTATGGAATTTTTATGTCATTTCGTAATAATGCCAAAGAATTGCTGAATTATTTTTCTTTTTACCCGACTGTGCTTCGCAAAGGAGGGTAATGTGTTTATGATTCTATATAATTTAGGGTGGACCAAAAAAAAACTTTTTTTTTATTTAGTTACCATGAAAATATCGTACAAGATGGCGAAAAAAAATTTTCTGGTAAAGTTTCAGCTCTAAATTCTTAATATTAAGAGGTCTCTCAGCGTGATTTTTGATTTTCCATATAAATAACAAGGGATTTTTTAATATATTTTTTTTGGATTTTTAATACGCCCAAACGAATTAGTGTCTAGTCAAATTAAAAACACATACTTGTAGGGAATAAATCGATCTACAAAAAATATCTAATATGATTTTTTGCTTAATCGACTCGTTTAAAATTTATTCGAGGTAGGTTCAACCTGTTCTATGATGACTTTTATAATTTTTCATACTTTATTACAAAATAATGGGTCAAAAAGATAAAATATAATTTTTCGTTAAGTTTATCAAGTGTATACTGGAGGGTATACTCTATAGTTATACGCAAGTTACTCTTTTTATATTGTAAGGTACACATATTATGTGTTCCGGTTCTAAAAATTTAGTTTGCTGGAAACTAGAAAAAACTTGACAAAACTTCATTTTAAGGACACAATTTATTATTATTTTCCCCACTAAAACCTCGCTTTTTTCCACTGAATCATGAACTGAATGAATAACTTCCATCTGAAATACATAACAAAAAAAGAAAAAAAAACCATTAACAAAATTTCAATGCGATGATATAAATAATTTTTTGTATTTTTTTTTTATATTTTTCATATGTACATAATATCTGGTTGATAACTAAGAAAAAATTAAAGGAAGATATCTTATCTGCTGATATGTATTAATCTTCATATATTATATACTTATTTTTGAATTAAGTTTTTTTACAATAAAATAACTAGATAAAAGTAGGTCCTGATATATAAGAATCTAGCAGAATTAAAAACATCTATGGACTACGTAATTGTTATCTTCTAAGAAAATTTTCAATATTTTAAGCCTAAAAATTTTTATTAGAAATTTTTATATTAGAATATACTAATCCTTTCATATTAAATTTTAATAAATATATAATAGAGGTGTTCGACGGCAAAGAATAATAAAAAAGTGATCAAACCTGTCTTATATAATTATCCAACAAGCCAATGACGATCCATGGTCACATTTGAAAAAACAATTATACATTGAATGATCTGTTTAAAGCCAAAGAATAATATTAACAGTCGGTAATAAATAAAGTTAATATAAGAAACACTTAAAGGCAAAATATAAAAAAACAGTGTTATCATTTAAAGATAATAATAATTCACATATAAAAACAAATACATCTATATATAAAAAAACAAAGTCGGGTTTGTTACAACACTTAGGTATAACTCGAAAACTGCTGGACTGAGTTTCGTGGTATTTGATTTGCTGGATTTGTCTTCGCTCCGAATAGCAGAATAACTATAAAACCCTCGGAAAAATTCACGAGAAAAAAAATTAAGAAATAAAACCTATTCCAAACTGACCGAAGCTATGGTAAGTCGCTAGTTATACATAAATCATATAGAACATTTATTTTTTACTGCCAAAATCACTACCATGATGATGATGATAATGATGATATAATGACGTATAATTGTGTAAATTGTTTAAAAATGAAACAACTAAAAAAATCAAATTGTTAATAAATTGAATTAATGAACTGCTTCGACCATAATATACAATTGTTCTACTATTTTATATGAATATGGCATATATTTCAAAATCTATTCATTATTATTTACTAAAATACATTTTTTGAAGTCATCTATTCATATAGTAAAATTATAACTAAGTCGAATCTGTACATTAAATGTTTTTTGGAACATCTTATTGAAATCGTCATTATTATCTATATTTTTGGCTATCAGCTGTCTGTCTGTCTGGGAAAGCATCGCAAGAGAACCACTGGACAGATTTTGATGAAATTTTGTATAATAATAGCTGGTTATCCGAGCCAATAGGATACTTTGTACTACGTGAAAATATCTCATCTTTGAAAAATCTATACTAAGCATTAAACGTAACTAGGGACGAACTCGAGCGAAGCGAGTGTGAGTCGCTAGTGCTATAATAAATTAATATGTTGAGTTTCGATGAACAATTACTAAAATTTTGCGAAATATCAAAAAATAAAATTACACAGTATTAAAACTATAATAATAATTTAAATATAGTTTAAAAATAGTACCTAACTATTCAATTAAAACAAGGTTCTTAGAAATCACGTAAATAAAATTTGTAGAACATAAGTTTTTCTTCAAGGATTTTATAATATCTAAACTACCAAAATGTGTGTATTGTTCTACAATTCGTGTCCAAAGAATTCACCAATAAATAAATTAACTATTCGTAATATACCTTATATTATAATATATAGTTATATTAAGATATAATATATCAATAACGTTCTATTACAAGTTTTACTTAGAAAATGCATGTGTATTTGCAATATTGAGAATTTCTTAAACAAATGTGTTATAATTTAACAGAATCATAATCTTTTATTCAACATGCAATGTGTTAGTTGGTATGTTTGTATGTTGTTGGTCAAATATTGCAAGCTAGATTAGAATCACTTCCTCTTATCACAATTATAACTTGATTCTCCACCTAGAATTGGTTCCAGATGAAACAACTTCTCAACAGTCTCTTTTTAGTGCATTAAAATATAAACTTGTTTTTAAACAGGTTTTATTACTACTAATGTATTTTATTTAAAAAAATCTCGCTAATCTAGTTAGCAAGTACGGCTGCAGATCTGGTGTCGACGTCAGATTTCCGGATCTGGGCTGCGTATAGTTATTGGATACTGATCTCTAACCGCGAATGTTGAATTGGAGTTTGAAATTGAAAGGAATAGAAAATGCACCACAGTGATAACACGCATACTTGTACACTATAATATTTCTCAGGGGATTGGTGGTCGTGATTGATTTTAACAATCTGTTGCATTTAAAGACGATAATTAAAATAGTCTCAACATTATAAAAAAAGTGTAATTTGAATTAATTGGTTTTTGGAAGTACAACAGGAACTAGGTAAATACGCTAAGTAAATATCGGCAAGGACGCAGGTAGGATCATAGTCCGATCGGAATCCGGTTTGGGAACGAAAACATTGTGTTTATAATATAAAACCACTGGAAATATTTTGATGAAATTTGGTATGATGATAGCTGGTTATCCGGATCAACTTTTTACTTCGAGCAAATATCTCATCTCTGAGAACTCTATATTAAACGTTAAAACATATAAATGGTTGGTTTCATATGAAATACTAATATTGATTGGGTTCATTGTAGGTACGGGTAGATGGAACTAATTATATACTCGTACGAAATTTATGCAACAAAAATTCGAAACATTTGTTATCATACGGGACATACTGCATACATTTAAATGTAAATTAGAATACTTATCAAAAATGCTTGGTATTTGGATTACGTCTTTACCCAGACAAATAAATTACCTGAAAAGAAATAGAAGGGTGTGTTAAAAATCGAATGATAATGTTGAAATTCTCTTACTTATTATTTTAAAAAAGAAAAATCGACTGTCAACACTTTCAAGTAAAAAAAAAACTCTGTTTAGTTAACAGAGGTTTTCATTTAGTATAGACACCCAATCAAATATTTTGTAAGTCGGTGCCAGCCAACAATAGGTCCTTTAAGATATGAATATCTTATAGGTAAACACTTACCCTCGCTTCGCTCGAGTTCGCCTCTAGAAAAACTAAAACAAATTATCCCACGGAAAACGTACACTTCTCCGGGATAAATAGTAACCATAGTAACCTATGTGCTGTTCCAGAATAAAATCTATCTCTATGTCAAATTATTTCATCCAGATCCGTTCAGCCATTCTAGCGTGATTGAGTAACAAACATCCAAACACCCATCTAAACTTTCACATTTATAATATTAGTAAGACAACAAAGCTTATGAATATCAAGATGAATGTAACCATATAAACTTAAGTGGTGTATTTGGAAGTTACAATGAATGGATAGACGCTTACATGTCATTAGACTATTATAAGTACATATTATTACTTTTACCGTTTTTAGAGTTAGGTTAGATAAGGTTATCCCCCCCCCCCCCCCAACGTACGTTCACCTTGTCGTAGTGGGGGAGGCTCATTAGCATCCTGTAATCCAGCCGGGCGCGAAGCCAAGAAACGCGCTGGGAGGTGGCTCACCTCGCTGGGCGGTGTGCTGCTCTTGGTACTTTTAGCAGAATGGACCGTTGGAGCAACTCCATGGCTGCTGTAGTCTGTTCAGCAGACCTGCCGTCGGAGTATCGTGGGTGGTTTTGTTGGGTTCTAGTGAGTAGTACTGGCTTTTCTAGCCGGTGAGTCCCACATAACCACCTATATATCTGCAGGTGGTATGCGTAAATGCATTTCCCAACATTAAAAAAAGGTTACGTGATGCATAATGCATGCATTTAGTGGTTATGTAGCCTCACCGGCCATACCCACTAAAACCCAACAGAACCTCACGTTGAACGAACGTCTCATACTTATATCTAATCATTTTGAGGTTATTATATTTATATTAGTAAACAAATATATTTAGTCCAATCGGAATCCGGTTTGGGAACAAAATATTGAACACCTGAAGTTTTATGATTTTAAAATGTTAGCAGGTATATAAGGAATAATTCGTAAAATGCCCCACATGCCCAGCTACTCCCGAGAAATGGGGGGACGCAAAGCGTTGAAAAATAACACTTAACAATAACCTCAAAGTTTTCGAGATATTTGCAGAAAACTCGGTTTTTAACTTTTTCTTGGTTTTTAATTTTTAATTTCTAGAATAATCTTTTGATTTCCATGAAACTTTGGGAATGTAATCTTCAAAATACATAAAATTAAAAAAATAAATAAATGAAATGCTTAGCCATTTTCGAGAAAAGTTTGTTTTATGATCTCGATAGGCTAAAAATCACACCAGTCGATGCAAAGCAAATCTAATATATTTCGATACGTAAAATACATATTTACCTATTAGATATTCATATCTTAAAATATTGTAGGCTGGCACCGACTTATCTAATTAGGTATCTATTCTAAATGAAAACCTCCGTTTAGTTATTTTTTTACATTTTAGTGCCTGGAAGTAAGGTTTTTATTTTTTGTTAAAAAGTTTTTATTTTTCTATTTTTAGTGTAGACGTAATAAGCAGGTAATTTGTAAGAAGAAAGTTTTTTAATAACATATTCGAATAAACAATTCATTCTAAAAAAATATTTATTGTTGATTTTTTTTAAAACAGTTGACCGATATCGATAAAATTTATATGGGACCATCTAGGAAGTATGCCCTTTGTAACAAAAAATATATTTTCCAAATCGGTTCGGGCGTCTTCGAGTAATCGGTGAATACACATAAAAAAAAGATTCCGACGAATTGAAAACCTCCTCCTTTTTTGGAATTGGAAGTCGGTTAAAAAAATGGATTCATTGTCATGATTTTCACAATAAATTCATCACATAAGCAATCCCACTATATTTTATAACTTAATATTTTACTTAAGATTAATTTTAAACTTAGTAGGCTCAGTAGCTCAGTAGGTTCTTAGCGTGTTTTTATATTAATTAAAAACAAACTTGGCAATAAAACTTTAAGAAACAAAATAAAATGTGTCGTTTAACACAATCATCATTCAAAATAAAAGTGAAAACCCCTTTCACTTTTTTCATTTTAACGCACAAATGAACAAGCAAATGTCCTTATTAGTCTATACTAATATTATAAAGAGGTAAAGTTTGTGAGTTTTTGACGTTTGGGTGTAATCTCTGGATCGACTGAACCAATTTAGATGAAATTTGGTAAGAAGATAGTTTGAGACCCTGGGAAGGACATAATCCCGGAAATTATCCCTTAAGGGGGTGATAATGAGGATAATAGTTTGTATGGGGAATCAAGCTAGGGACGAACTCGAGCAAAGCGAGGGTGAGTTGTTAGTATTATACTAATCAAAATAGTGCTATAGGTACGTACTATTTATGTGGAAATTGATGGTGCATTTTTTGTGATTAAGAGATCACTATCATCGTTAATCACATTAATAATTAATAATAGTTATTAATTTTATTAAAAAGATCGTTAAGAAAATATTATTTGTTTAACGTAAGTAAAACTAAATACTTATTATATTTTAGATACAATTTATGTATATAAAATTTATCTTTGCTCCTTCATAAATGATAAAGCTATTACTTATAGAAAATAATATCTATTGATAAAATGAAAACTAAAAATACTATCCAACGTGGATGGAGACTGCGCAAGCAACACCTTTGGTTTGTTGTGATCTGCTTCGGCAGGCCCGCCATCGTGGCGTCGTGGTTGAGTTCGTAAGCAATCCTCTTGGGTTTTAGTGGGTATTACTGGCTTTTCTAGCCGGTAAGACCCAGATAACCTGTATGAATGAGTATTTAAAAAGAGATATTATATCTACCTAAAAATATGTATTCACCTTATCATAACGGTAAGGGGCACAGTAGCGTCCGGCCAATCCAGCCGGGCGTGACCCCAAAATAGGCACTTCGGAGGCGGCCCACCCGGACCATTAAGTTAGGAACAGTTCCGATGGCTTTTAGTACTTACTGCCTTTTTTAGCCGATGAATCGCTACATAATCATCTGTTATACCGATGTGCGTTAAAAAAAGATAACTACATGTATGGTTAAAAAAGTAAACTATTCAAAACTTTCCTGTAGGACTTTTCAAGACCTACAATTTTTTAGTATATTATTTTAATGTATGTATGTCTTAAGGTTTAGCCAGCGGAAGGTTTCTAGGGAGGACTCGATAAAACCAGTTATTGTATCTTCCCGTGAGAAAAAAAGATTTTCTTGAAGTAATAGGTATCCTAAACGTTGAATCGAGTAATAAGTTATCACTTCACCCAATTTCGTTGAAATCGGTTCATTACCTTACGCATGAAATGCGCATACAAAAACAGACATACAGGCATACAGACAAACAGACAATTTTTTTAATAACTATTGTTTTGGGGTCTATGTTGTGTACATAATACGTTCAAATAAACATGAACATCTATCCCACGGGAACCGTACATTTTTCCGGTATAAAAAGTAACCTATTTGTTATTCTGATGTATGACCTATATTATTGTAAAATTTCATCAAAATCCAATCAGTAGTTTTCGTGTACTAAGCTGTATAAGTTACTATAGTTGTTTGACTGTTCCACGGGAACCCTTGAATTTTCCGGGATGAAAAGTAGCCGATTTGTTACTGTCATGTATGAGCTATATTATTGTAAAGTTTTATTAAAATCCAATCTGTAGTTTTTGTGTACTAAACTGTATAAGTTATTATAGTTTTTTAACTATCCCACGGGAACTATTTAATTTTCCGGGATAAAAATTATCTACGATGTTGTCCGGGGATATAAGGTACCACCATGCAAAATTTCATTTAAATCGGTCTAATAGATTCGGAGATTAGCCTGTACAAACAGACAAACAGACAAAGAAACAAAAAAATAATAAAAACTGGATTTTTTCTATTTTTCTTCTTAGATCCCCCTGACTCGGTTTTTAGCATTTTTTTGCTATGTACAGACATTCGACCTCTACTGTTTTATTATAGTATAAATTTTATGTTCTGCAATACTGTTTGTATCCCTAAAATTAACAAAATAAAAAATAAAATATTTTTAAATACGGGAGAGAGATGTTAAATAGCTAGCTCTAAATTATTAAAAGAAGACTGGACTTTTTGATGTCGAGGATAAAGAGAGTACAACGTATGCACATTATATTATATATCAGAGGTTTTGGGTTTCCTACATCCGGGAAGGAAATAGTAAAATAATATGACAAATTACTTTTTTAATTAATTTTCAGTAAATATTATGTAGTATGTAGCATATCCTTAACATAATTTACTGCGGAACAATAGGAGATACGAATAATTAGTATTTTTAACAAAAATATTTGTTCCACAACAGCCTTCGGTCATTTCACAACAAAATCGACCCTTCAACCTAAATAAAAAAGAAAAAACATCTCGAAACAACCAAAACAAACACAAGGCACAAGCTAGTAATGCATAATGTTGACACTAATGACTGAAAATGTAAACAATGTCGAACTCATTGGAGTTTTTCCACGTTGAAAATTTCAAAGGACAATGAGGCAAAAACGTCGCCTTTCAGAAGATTTTTCCAAGTAATGACATTCTTTTGGACCGAGATGCTTACTAAATAAGCTTTCGTACTAAGTTTTGAATGGAACGGTACCAAAGAAGTCGAGTTGAATAAAGCTGTAATAAAACTATAAGAATGCTGAATTTAATATTTCATAAGCCCTGAATAGATTTAAAAGGTTCTCGTTATAATTACACACTTGCTAATGGCTACTACTTCGGTTACATATTTAATGATTTTTTTAAGTTGTCATATAAAAGTATTTTTTATTACTTTTAGGTATATTTTTATATCTGTCCTTCAATTTGTTATGTCTATTGGCAATAAAAATAATTGTAGCATGTTAAATATAGAACATTGTCAACAAGCTGATCATCTGTAATATAGATTTTAATTGTTATTAAACGAAAGTTACTTATAATAATATATTGTTTACATTCTAAGTGCACAGTAAAGTTAATTTTTTTTAATCAGTCAGTGAGTCAAGTGGTACTAATCAAAGTGGCTTGTAAATATATAAAAAAAGTTGCTAAAAAAGCTAAGATAGATGCAAGACTAATTGTATAAGAGTTGTAAGGATTCTGATTTACTTTGCATGAAACTAACCCTTAATTAGTATTTTGAGTAAAAATATCTTTTCTTATTTTTTTTTTGGATTTATTTGATTGAAGCATCGAAACTCGAGACGAATCTCCCGTGACCATTATTGCCGTACAATATTCGCAATGTCGATTACCAGAAATGAATAACAAGAAAACAAACAGACACTTGACTACTATTATAAAAGAAGTAGGCCTTTAAAATATTTTCACACAGCACTACTTAGGAAACCAAACCAAGCGGTTTCAATCCCGGGTCTCGCAACTTTGGTATTTTCATTTCATTTCCAACATGATTACAACTTGTCTTACGGTAAAGCAAAAAAGCAGTCTAAGACAACCTAGCAATTTTTGAAAAACATGTGAAATCCACCAATCCACAATTGGGTAGCGTGGTGGACTATTTTCAAATTCCTCTCGTATTGACAAAGGCCGTAACCATAGGACGTTAAAAAGGGCTGACTACACACACATCATATCAAAAATTTAATCATCATTACCAACATCTTTGTATTGCACATTACATTTTACTAAATTACGTATAAACAAACGTAAATTGCCAACATATATTGCTATCAATTTAAACTCAAGATCAGAATTGATTGATGCAAGTGTGTTGGTAGACGAGATGGTATCATAAATATCAATTGTAATACTATTTAGGTACTGCAGTAACTTTGATTTGAAGGCTGTCCAGTCTTCAGTATAGAGAAGAGCAACGCAATGGATCTTGGTGATGTTTATCAATATTATGACACTTTTAACGAGTAAATGCAATCTATAATCTTGTATCAATGAATGTATAGTTTTATATTTTAAAATAGCATTGCCCGCGGCTCCGACCGCATTCAGATGACCAAAAACCAAATTTTTAGATTTTACATATTAGTGTACTCTTTTACATTGCAGTTTTTGTCTTTTTTCTAAAAAATAAGATATTTTTCCGTGGTAAAAAGTATCCTATATGTTAACCCGGATAACTAGCTATCACCATACTAAATTTCATCAAAATCCCTCCAATGGATTTCTGTGATGCGGTAACAAACAGACAGACAGACAAAAAATCTAAAAGCTATAGATTCAGCCTCTGTATCGATAATAATGTTTATTTTAATAAGATTTTCCAAAAAATATCTAACGTACAGATTCAGCTTAGTTACAATTTTATTATATGTATAGAATACAATTTTGAAACTAAGCCTTTTTTAACGTGCAGGTGAAAAAAAAATACAGGTGGTTATGTGTGATTCAACGGTTAGAAAAGCCAATAGTATCCATTAGAATAAAACGGAACTTCCCCCGTCTTAATAAGGCGTCGCAAGATCGCTTACGTACTCAACCTACTAAACTACTGAACCTATCTTAATATTACTCTAATTAAAAAAATAAACCTATTCAAAATAATGCACCAAAATTATGTTCATCCTCTAAAATAAATAAAACTAAGTATATTTTCAAATCAACAGTGACCATGATTGCTGTAAAGCATTCGAAGCATCGGGAACCGAAAATTAAAGTAAATTCGCGAAAAATCTGAGAAGAGTTTAAAATGTCAAATATTCGCATAAATCTTATATTAAACAGTAAGTTTTATGATGAAATCTATATCTATACATATAATAAAATTCTTAGTTGAATCTGTACATTAAATATTTTTTGAAAAATCTTATTGAAATAGACATTTTTATCGATACAGAGGCCGAATCTATAGTTTTTAGAATTTTTGTGTGTCTGTCTGTCTGCTACCGCATCACAAAAAAACTACTAGAGGGATTTTTATGAAACTTGGTATGGTTATAGCTCGTTATCCCAGTCAACATTTAGGATACTTTTTACCACGGGTATTTATCAGCATATCTCATTTCTGAGAAAAAATTACAAAAACTGGTTAGAATAAAACCACGATGATACTATATATATTTTAGCAAGGTAACTTACTAATTAAGGCAAAAACTATTAAAAATAACTTATATTGAAATAAAATAACAATAGCGCTATTTTATTTGGTTTTTGGTCATCTGAACGCGAGCGGAGCCGCGGGAAATGCTAGTATTCAATATTTTTATGGAAAATTAATTAAATATCAGCTCTCTCTCTCTTCGCTCAGAAGTTATGTCTCTACTTTGCTGCATTAAAAGAGTATAAAAGTAGTTTGTATGTATGGACGTTTTTCACGCCAGAACGGCTGAACGGATCTGGATGAAATTTGATAAAGAGATAGATTATAGTCTGGAATAATACATAGGTTACTTTTATCCCAAAAAATATACGGTTTCCGAGGGATAAATTTATTTCTGTTTTGCTAGAAGCGAACCCGAGCGAAGCGAGGATGAGTCGCTAGTTAATAATATTACTAAAAATTATTAAGTACTAGCAAAAATAAGATTTAACAAAGTTTTGTACAACAGCTGTCATGTATAAAAAGTATCATGAGAGCTATTAATTAAAATAACTACTGTGGAACTGGAGAGTCGCCAAGTTCATTTTGCTTAACCCAATGGTTTGTATTGCAGATATTAAAGCTGACACTGCTTTCTAAGAAGACTATGAAATTTTTATCAAGCTTTCTTTAAATATAAAATCAAATAAGGAGCTTGAAATTTTAAGAATTGAACTGTAACACTATATAACACAAAAGAATTGTTCATAGCCTTTATCGGCTTTTAAAGTAGCTCTGAAGAAAAGATAATAATTATTTTTATTATATAATGCGACAAGAATATAATATTGAAATACGAATTACTTCAATAATTTATTTTTAATTACTTATTACTATACGATATAATATAGATAAATACTCCTTATCTTAAATTTACAAGCAAAATCAAAACAGAAGCAGAAGAAAAATAGTAGCAATTCGTCGGAATACTTTTGATGTAAAAGTATGTAAATCTCTAATATTAAATACTAGAGACTCACCCTCGCTTCGCTTGGGTTCCTCCCTAAGTTCTTTCCCCACACACACTTTCATCCCCATTTTCACCCACTTAAGGGATGATTTCCGGGATAAAAACTATCATATGTCCTTCCCAGAGTCTCAAACTATCTATTTACCAAATTTCATTTAAATCAGTTCAATCGATCCAGAGATTACCCCCTACAACACTACAAACTCACAAACTTTACGTCTTTATAATATTAGTATAGAAGTATAGATTAGATTATAAAATGATTAGTGATTTACCTTCACATCGCTCGGGTGTATCCCTTTAAATAGATAAAAAGGTAAGGTACGCTTTAAATAGATAAAAAGTGTAATCGTGAGCGTAGTTTAGGAGATAGACACACGCTATCGCACACTTTTCTAGTACATTGTTTTGATGTATCTCTAAAAGTTTAGCCAGCGTGACCCTCTTATTCGTACAAAAACGGTTTTTTTGACAAAAATTTTCTAGAATCAGTCATTTAGTACAAAGTATTTACAAATTATACACATAAACCTTACACGTTTGTCGCTCTTTCTATTAGTGAAAATCGTATCTAAATCCGTTGAGTGGTTTAGAAGAAACAAGCGGAGAAACAAACAGATGCAGACTGACTTTGTTTTATACTATTTATGTTTGGCTTTATATATGTTTAACAGGTTTCTAAATAGGCATACTTATACTTAGCATTAATGGTAAAATCGAGAGGGTTGTTAGCCTTAACAGTAATCCTATGCGCGGATCTGGCGATATATATCATCTCCCACTCCGTTAAAAACAGATCTCCATGACGGAATATCGTCAAAAATAGAATATACCGTGAGGAGAATATAGTTTATTTCTAACGATACAACATATAGCATGGTACCATCCAGTAATTAAGGATACGCTACACAAAGTACTATCAGATTTCGACACCATACTTATTTTGTATTGCCTGGTTTTAGTTAACTCCAAAATATCTGACCACCTATTTATAATGAAACTCACGATTTCTTACTTTAACATAAGAGACTGTCTCGTCAGTCTAGTGTATAGCCTGTACAGTTGCAGACTTAGAGGATCCGGGACTCTACCCGGGCCAAGTATAGTTATTGGGATTTTCTGTCAGCAAATAATTACAGCCTGGAGTAAGGAAGTTTGGGATATTTTACTCCCGTACCTCGGAGAGCACGTAAAGCCGTCAGTCCTGCGCCTGATCTCTCACCGGTCGTGTCAAATTATCGTCCCATCGGAGTTGAAGGTTGAAAGGAATAGAGAGTGCGCTTGTGTTTTGCATATAATAATAATAATAAATTTTATTTCAAGTAACTTAGACTCATATTTTGTAAGTATACAAAGTGCTTATATTCTATGTTAGTACTTACATTCTAGATACATATACTTTTACATTCACATATATACCCTATGCGCACGGCTAGTTACTGGAAATGGCCAGAAGGACATTAATAATTCCTTTAAGTTCAATAAGGGTGTATTATTGAACAGAATTTATTTATAACTAGCATTGCCCGCGGCTCCGCCCGCGTTCAGATTACCAAAAACCAAATTCTTAGGTTTTACATATTAGTATACTCTTACAATGCAGTTTTTGTATTTTTTCTCAGAAATGAGATATTTTCCCGCGGTAAAAAGTATCCTATATGTTGACCTGGATAATCAGCTATCATCATATCAAATTTCATCAAAATCTGTCCAGCGGTTTTCTCGTGATGTGGTAACAGACAGACAGACAAAAATTCTAAAAACTATAGATTCGGGCTCTGTATCAATAATAATGTCTATTTCAATTAGATTTTCCAAAAAATATTAAATGTACAGATTCGCCTTAGTTAAAATTTTGTTATATGTATAGATGAACCTTTCATTTTAACATTAAATTTCTGATATCCAAAATTTCACACTATGTAAGTATCAAATTTTTCCTTTAATAAAAAGAGTAAATAAGATTTTTTTTACATACGCTTGGTATAAAGCTTCTTAGAATATATTTTTATGATAAAAATCAGTACAATTTTTTCTGACAATTTTCAGGAATTTCATTTTTAAATTGTAGTTTTTTTGATTCTCAGTTTGGCTAATTTTTATTATAAATATTATGATTCCAAAGGTATAATAATAATATTTTGTTTGTATTTATGGTTATTTGTCTTGGTTAAAATTAAAACGGCTGAACGGCATATCAGACGACTGCACTGTGTTTTTTATAATCGGCCTAGAACAAACATAGGTCTTTTTCGTATCATATAGAGTAAAATCTAACAAAATTTCGTCTTCTATCATCTTGATACGTAATATAGGTTATATTTTATAAATATAACCTATCTTACAATAAAAGTTTTTGTAAAATCTGTTTATCACTTTCATAAATGGTTCTATTTAAATTTTGGCTTTTATTTTATTATTCTTTAAATAAAAGTAGATTTTTACCAGTTCAGCGTATGTTTTATTAAATAATAATAATAATAATTTATTTTACTTTATAAAGTGACAATATAAAGGGTTAAATTAAAGCAATTTAGATGCAAGCAGTTTAGATGGACAGACGGACTGACGGGCAGAGATGAGATAACGAAGTCATAAATGTTCTTGTATTTGTCTTTTAGCCATATAACTCCAAACATACAATGCAAAATTATATCTTGTACTACGTTTACAAATTCTTGCTGTTTTAACTTATTTATCTTAACATTTAGTTGCTAAAGTGAACTAGAAACTTACGACTAATATTATTTCAAGCTCCGGACATCTTGTTAGAACTCGTTATAAAATTCGCCAACTCAAGGAACTGTACCGCTAACTGGTGGCGAAATATATCTATATATAAGTATATAAGTTAGGTTTGTACATAGCTTTGTTTTATATTTTTTATTATAATATAATAATGATTGTTTGTATGTTTGTCCTCATTCGTATGTTCCTAAAACATTGATTCTATTGTGATGAAACTGGTGGGTTATTCTACATACAATAACCCACCAGTGCAAATATTAAAAAAAAAAAGAATTTTCTTTGGACGTTTGTCTTATATGCGTTCATAAATTATTCAACCTTAAGAACATACCCGAGCGAAGCGAATATTAATTAGACTATTATTATAAATGCAAAAATTTGTATGTATGTATGTATATTGTATATTATGTATGTTCGTTACTCCTTCGCGCTGAAAGAGCTGGTTGAATTTGGGTGAAACCGTCATTTTTATCTTTACAGTAATCTAAGGCAATCTTTTCAAATTACAGCTTAGAAAAGCTTTTGTAGTTCATATACTTAAGTAGATAAAATAGTGTGTTCACGAGACTTCACGTAAGTATTTTTTTAAATTACTATCAGAACACAGGGCTTCGCCCGCGTTCAATCTACAAAAATAAACTCTATTGCTGTATTAGTATATAATATTATCTATACATATAATAAAATTGTAACTAAGTCGAATCTGTATTTTTTGGAAAATCTAATTGATATAGACATTATTATCGATACAGAGTCCGAATCTATAGTTTTTAGCATTTTTATCTGTCTGTCTGTCTGTACCGCATCACGAGAAAACCACTGGGCAGATTTTGATGAAATTTGTTATGATGATAGCTGGCTATCCGGGTCAACATATAGGGTACTTTTTACCGCATTGTAAGAGTATACTAATATGTAAAACCTAAAAATATGCTTATTGGTCACCTGAACGCGGGCGGAGCCGCGGGCAATGCTAGTGTATTTATGAAATATTAAATTGTTTGGATATTGATATACTACTAAAATCACGATTAAAAAAATGGAGGGTGGGTGTAGGAGAGTGAAAAATAATTTACGACTTATTCTTATACTACCAAATATACAAAAAAACATTAAAATCGGTCGAAGGGCTTCGGAGGAGTGCGACCACAAACATTGTGACACGCGATATTTATATATTAAATAATATATATATATATATATATATATATATATATATATATATATATATATATATATATATATATATATTTAGTCACTTTTTAAATGTTTATTATTAGTCAATTAACTTCGTGTCTTAAATCTCAACCAATGCCCACCTTCGAGAATTATGTTAAAGGACTCTTTTGAAATTTTTGCAGGAAGACAAGTCTTTGATGATATCGAAATTTCCATATGTAATAAAATCTGATACAGCAACACTTTTAATTCACAAAGAGCAAATCTTGATCCTGAAAAAATATATTATTAAAAATCATTTTTAACTTAATTTATTGTAATAAAATTTCATTTAAAAATAATAAATATGTATATATTTTCAGACAGTGGTAGCCTAGTGGTAGCGCGCTCGCTTGGGAATCCGAGTAAAGCGGGTCCAAATCCCGGATCTCGCATCTCTGATATTTACATGTGCGAATCAATTCCAACGTATGATTACCAATTGCCTTATGGCGAAGGAAAACATCGTGAGGAAACCTGCATATCTGAGGGAACTTAGTAAGTTTTCGAAATATATGCGTAGTCCGCCAACCCGCACTTAACCAGCGTGGTGGACTATGGCCTGATCGCCCTCGTATCGACGAAAGTCCCGTGCCCAGCAGTGGGACATTAAAAAGGGCTAAATACAATAAAATATATTTTGATTTTCATCCCAATTTTACGTTTATGATTTTATTTACTTAGCAATAATATTAAAATTTCTATTTCCATTTATAGAATTTAAGTAAAATAATTTATACATAAGCAACTATTTTAAAATAATTTTATTCTACATTTAAAAGTATTAATGTACTGACCTATACAATTTCTTGGACCAACTCCAAAGGACATATAAGCGAGAGTGTTAATATTTTTCTTGTTCTCCTCAGAAAACCTCTCAGGGTCAAATTTTTCAGGATTTGGGAAATAATTGGGATCACGATGGAAGGACCATACAGGAATTGAAAGATTCTCGCCTTTTCGAATCTGAAAAAGTTAATTTTATTTAAATCACTTTAACTATTTTGTTTTCTTAATTACAATAAAGACAAAATGTCAGGAAACAAAAAAACATTATCTTTAATAATGATTAATAATGGTCCCTGTATCGAAAATTACAACTTTAAATACATCCAAAAGATGCACACCTAAAAATCAATACGAGTTTACTACTTCACTAATGTTAGAAGCCGATTTTAATATACCTGTGACTATCGCATCAAATTGAAAATTTATAAATGTGTATATACATATGTATGTATAATCCGGATGATAATATAGTAATTTAATGATATTATAGAACTACTCTGATGATGGAATAGAGAGATGGCTACTAGTATTCTTAAACGACAACTAGCAACCTTTGAGTTTGAGCTCGTTACGTTGATCAAAAGAGTATTCATTTGTAATTTAAAGATGATATTTTTATCCGTTTTATTATATATAAATAATTTGAAGAATATGGGTTTATTCTTATAAAAAACCAAACCAAGCAAATAATGATTTGTGGACTATGGGATTTTAAGATAATATAAATTTTACTTACAATATAGTCTTTCGTGGATTCACTGCTAGGTTTTCCCAAGTTATAATCTTTTACACAAAGCCTTTCCAAGACGAGACCTGGTGGCCATAGCCTAAGAACTTCTATAATAATAAAAACACGATTAGTAAAATAAAGAAATCAATCATATACATGTCTGAAAGCTGGGTAAATCATTACCTGATGTTACCATATCCATGTACACCATGTTTGAAATTGAATTAAAGCCCAATTTCCCACCATTCTTATTGTGATGCTGTTTGATCTCCTGAACCAAACGATCTTGAATGTCAGGGTGAAGAGCTAATTCGTGTAATGCAAATGACATCGCCGTAGAAATAGTCTCAAATCCTGCCATGAAGAATAAAACCGCCTGGGCGACAAGATCGGTATCCGACCACACTAAACAAATATGTGTTAAAAATAATAATTTAATTCGTTTTTATTATTTATAGTTTTAGCGGGACATTTTCGTGTAATGTACTTTGTAAATAAGTAACTGTTCCAATAAAAAAATCTTACTCAATAAATGCTGCCAAAGTGGTTGACAATGGTAAACAAGAAGCGGGTACAAATCCCGGGACTCGCACCTATGATATTTTCATTTGCGAATCATTTACAACATGATAATCACTTATGGCGAAGGAAAACATCATCAAAGTATGGAAACCTGCTTATTTGAGAGATCCCAGTAAATTTTCGAAAGACATATGAAAGTCTGATCCGATGATTGAAGGGAGGCCTGTGCCCAACATTGGGACGTTAAAAAAGTGGCAAAACACAGGGCAAATATATAATTTATAAAAAAATCAAAAGAGGTAATAAAATGATAAATATATCGATATAGTTAAAGATAAAATTGATAAGGAATTAATTGTCTAATACAAACCCCTTTCAATAGATTTTTTGCCCAAATCAGATTCTTCAACAGTAGCGAAACCAGTGTCACTGCCATGGCTTTCTTTTTCATCATGTTTTAATTTACCTATAAAACCATATATTCAATTACTAAAGTACTATTTGAAGAATAGAACATAGTGATTTATTTGTTTAATTATATTATAATTTACTCCTCTTAGATCTAGTTCATCAGCTTATATGGTTGATGATCTGTAAATGAACTCGTATAACTAAATAAAATAAAAAAGTCGATAATTTTATACAATATATATATACAAATAAATAGACAAATTTGAATGCTTTTCAACATAACATAAAAAAAACAAATAAGTCAGCTATAAAAGACTAATATTTATAATGATTACGTTTTGTCCCGTAGCTTGGAACGAAAGCAGGATACGAAAATTAGCCTATATGTTTAGAATTTCAATCCAGAATATAAATTATCTCCATTTCAAATTTCAATTTAATAGTTTTAGAACTGTTACAGCGTGAAGAACATAGCGTGTAAGATCGTTATTGCATTGAAATAAGCTAGAAGCTATCGCTTTATCACGTACATATTAGACTTAATACGTGAATCTAGTAAAGGCCATCAACAAAATCAGTAGACATTATATCGGGTTGTGGCCTCAGTTTCAGACTACCCATTAAGACCAAAACGTTGCTAACAGAGCTCCTAAATGATAGGCAATTTTAGCTAAGTCGTAGTGATCGTGGAGAATTAAGGGTAGTACCGATTTATGTAACTTCGGCAACATGGCAAATATTGCTTCTGCAGATTGTACGATAGATGTACATTTTACCTTACAAATAGGAAAAATATTTTAAAGACCAACAAATTTTTTAAACTTTAAAGGCATTTGGAAACTAAAAATATCGGTAGAAATTATACAGGTTATAATATTCTATATGGAATTGAAAATAATATAGAATATGACATGGATAAATCATCATTAATAGATATCTCTTCCAGTCCATCTATGTATATATTATCTGGAAATCCTAAAAACAAACTAGTAACATTTATAATAATTACAGATAATACACATTTTATATATAATTGGAAAAATAGATTTTAATTCTCAAAAATCTAATTTATGAATTATGTAGCACCATATATTTTGGTGTATACACCATGTAAAGTGTAGAGAAAATACCTATATTTTTGTATTTTCAATACTTAATTCTATTACATTATACTTAGTTCCATTTGAATACTGATAGTGTACAAACCTTTCTTGGCTTCCATAAGTAAATGTATCATATCCGGTCTGACGATGTTGTGAGCGTCACGATCTTTCATTATATTTAAAACGATATCCATAAAAAAATATTTTGTTTTGTTATCAAATATTGACAAATTAAATTTCTAAAAAATTTAAATTCCATAAAATTCATTCAAAATTGTAATATAAATATTTTATAAATTAATTAAGCCACTAAGTCGAATTTTAGAAATTAGAAAAAAATGTGTAAATTTCTTTGAAAAAACGTCACTACGTTCTTATTTATGGTTCTATAAAGGTTTTTTGGGACCGACTAAATAAAAAGTAAGGTATTTTAGGGATAGAAATGATGAAAATACTTCATTTTCCCTTAATCATCCATTAAATAGAGTAAAATGTTTTTTTACCATGTTTTATTTACCATAATCTCAGTTTAAGTGATCAGTCTACGATTGTCTAAACAAATAAATGCCAAGATTTATTTGAAATAGATTAAATAATAAATAATAATAAATAAATAAATGTTGGGACATTAACACACAGCACCATCTAGGTCCATGGTAAGCTACGAGGCTTGTGTTATGGATACCAGATAGTTGATACACTACATATATATAACTTTAAATACATACATATTATATATATAAACACCCATGACTGGAGAACAAACATCCGTGCTCATCACACAAATGAATGCCCCCAGCGGGACTCGAACCCGCGACCGCTGGAACAGCAAGTAGGGTCACTACCAACTGAGCCAAACGTGTCGTCGTAAATATTGTGATTAATAAAATAAATAAGATAATACTTGCTTTGTGTACTTGTTAAAGTAATAATATCTTAAATTTTATCAATACTCCTAGATAAGTTATATGTAATCATAATACTTTCTTAGATTTACGCGAATATTTGACATTTTAAATAAAACTATCTTTTCGGATTTTGTCGCGGATTTATTTGGATTTTTGTTTCCCGACGTTTGTTTCTCTCCCGTGACCATGGATGCTGTAAAGCATTCGAAACGTCGGAAAACAAAAATCCAAATAAATCCGCGACAAAATCCGAAAAGATAGTTTTATTTAAAATTATATGTAATCAATTTAAAAATACTACGTAATATTAATTTCACTATCAGATAATAGTACAGATAGAAAAAAAGTAATTTCAATACATACTACCATATAAAATACATCAAAATTCGAACTCCATTCAAGTCTCCATAATTGTCTATATGTTAATCTCTAACATTGTGAAATAAACTTAAAAATTTACTTAAAAACGTAATTTATACCTTTTATCAACTTATTTGTTCTATTTTATCTCTTTACTAACCTTTATTATTCTAGGAAAGCTGGATCCCAAAAATGCTAATAATATTTGTTTAAAAGTAAAATTTGACGCAGCTTTCCCCATTTCGTAAAACTCATTATTTTCATCTGAATGTGAATCGACTTTTATACCGAATGCACAAGATGCAATCACATCGTTTGCATATCGTCGTGTCAAGTCCTTGCAATCGACTTCGATGTATTCATCTGAAATTAATGATCAAAAAACCTATCATTTGGCTTCATCCACATTCTGAATTTAATGAGATAAGTAAAAAGTCTATAGGGAATATGCTTGAGATATAAATAAAGATAAAATACTTTTTTTTATAATCTTTATTGTTTTCGAATTAAGCCTACATCAATATTTGTTAATGTAATTTCTTTTTGATTAAGAAATAATTAATACTTTCTTAGATTTACGCAAATATTTGACATTTTAAATAAAACTATCTTTTCGGATTACTTACCTTACAATATTTTTTAACTTTAAACATTTTAAAAAAATTAATTAGTTTTATAATTGAATATGGAATATTATTTATTTAATTTTTGCTGTTATTCTTATAATTATAAGTAATTGTTGCAATTTTCATTTTGTTAATTGTGGGTAGGCTGTCTGTAACAACTCTACCTTCAAGACATGTAACACCTCAGTCTCTCCCGTGACCATGGATGCTGTAAAGCATTCGAAACGTCGGGAACTGAAGATCAAAATAAATCCACGAAATAATCCGAAAAGATAGTTTTATTTAAAATTAGAAATAATTATTAAAAAATGCAAAAGCAGGTGGGAAATTAAAAGTAGTTAAAACGAACGCCATTGGTCAGACCGAATGTGACATCAGAGTATATCATAACTGAGCGATTGGCGATTTTGTCTCGCTACAAATTATTGAGTCGTCATTTTTCTATGTATGATACTACATGCTATATTATACTATACTATGTGTGTATACTACATGCTCGGGCTGGCCTCTATAAAAACAAAAACAAATCTTTCCGACAGGAACTGTACATTTTTCCGGGATAAAAAGTGTTATTCTATCTCTGTGCTAAACTTCATCCAGATCCGTTCAGTCGTTCTGGCGTGAACCCGTAACAAACATCCATACATCCCTACTCACAAACTTTCACATTTATAACATTAGTATGGATTGGTATAGATTATTGTACAAATTATAGGGGTTAATTATTTGAGAAAAATATACCGCATAATTTATATCGAAAAGTATGAACAAAAACAATAAAAATATAGACGTCAATACACCGTACAAATAGTATATTATAAAATATTTAAAAACAAAATATTATAATAACAGACATTACCATCAGTTTCACTAATCTTTTTCTTCAAAGCTCTAATCATTTGGTCGCCAACTTCCTCCATGAACGGCACCATCAACTTTATCTTGGAGCTTGTGAAAGCTGGACTTAAAGTTGACCTCATATCTTTCCATTCCTGTCCTGAAATACAAGTTCTATAGAACTTACACAAAGTACGGCAAATATTTACAATAGTTATCAACAGTAAAGTCCTCACAAAGAGTCCGTACACAGAAGATATTGCAAAAATAGTTATCTATCTCTGTGATTACTAGAATTTTATGATGCACTCGATAACTTAATTTTATGATAACAAAAAAACTAAAAGGATGCCGAATTACCTTTTAAAGAAATAAGATTTCTTCCAAACAGAGGTTCAATTTCTTTATTGGTCACAGTGCGGTGATCAGTAAAGTGCTCAAAATCTTTAATAGCTATCTTCTTCACCAAATCTAAATCACGAATAAGTAGTACTGGTTTCCAAAACTCATATCTACCTGTGAATCTGAAAAATGAAAATGGTTAAAATACTCCAACAACTAACATTATTAACTTATATCTTTTAAATCTGTATGTAACAATCATTTCAGATTAGCACATATAAGAGATAATATAAGTCCTCTGTAATCGCTATGTTTATGTGTTTGATGGACGAACCTAAATGAACAAATGAATGGTTTTCATGCACTTTTAGTATAAGTGGATAACATTTTAATATTTGCTATTAGTAAAATCTATAACTAATCTATAAACTTAGCAAAAAAATATTGATTACTTTTTTAGTGTAAATGTAAAATTGCTAGTTTAATTCTAAGAAATCTATTGTTAACTGACACGCCGGCGTGTCCGCGGTCGTGGAGGGATTAACGCCCAACAGTCGTCAGACCAAGCGACGTTTATCTAATAATAACTAACTGATTATCAACAAAACCACCAAATTCGATCAGTGGACATCAAAATTTATATATGTAATCCTATAGAATTTTTTTTGAAATGTTAAATTAAGGTGGCTAAATTTAAATGATAAAAATGATTTATTAGGCCAAATTCTCTTGAAATACTAGGCTTTTCATATATAAAAACATCATATATACCTTTCTCCAGGAAAAGAATTATAATTTGCATCTATATCATCAGTAAAGCTGTCCAGCCGAAAAATAAATCTATGCAAATTTCCCAATATTGGCACTATCTTTTTACATTTTACGTTGAAGTCGCTGAACCTTGAGTATTTTCTTCTTAAATATAGAGAGATTAGAGCTACATGTACTCCAGCCCACATCAATATTAAAAACATAATCTGTAAAAAAACACAAAGACTGAGTCCAAGCGTGAAATACAAATGATAAATAGTGTCTTAGAATAATAAATATTTTTACGAGTTTTGAAGTAAATTTTACTAAAAAAACTAAAATATTAGATTTGACCAACTTCAATGCGTGATACCTGAAAACGAACTCAAACTCAAAAAGAAAAGTGTGGTGTCGTGGGACACCAAATAGGAACGATTTTCCTTATTACATAAATATTAACTTCTAGTTCTGGTCTTGGTAAAAAGAAAATAATTATTCGGGTATAAATTTTTATTATGATTTTTTATCGATACAAATCAAAAAATTAACACAATTATCTCAACACTTTTATTTTGTTTACAATGATTCATAAAAATATATAATAATAATAATAACAGTCATCACGTAGACTATACATTAGACACTGTATAGCGAACACACATCAACTATACATAAAAATCTTACTCCACGCATTTTCGTTACTGACACTTTTTGCCGGCACCCCTCCGCATCGTCCCACTTCCGCATCGTCACACTTAATTCCAAAAACTAGTATAGCCATTGAATAGTTGAATAATACAGACACTATCTTCTCGCTCCGTTATCAGATCAACTTCATGGTATCAAACGTCTTTATTGTCATCCTGACTTCAGTACCTTACTTTTCGAATAGATACGGCTATTACAAGCAGGACTAAAATCGATTTTTAAGAGTTAATTCTAACGATTTCATTTGCGTCTATTATTAACTGACAATATTGTCTGAAAAAGTTCTTAATCCATATTTTTAATATTATAAATGTTAAAGTGTGTTTGTATGTTTATTTGTTTGTCCTTATTTCACAGCCAAACGAAGTGACGCGTTGGCGTGGTTTTTTGTGTGGACATATTTGGAGGGATGAAGGAGAATATCTAATTGTCACGGCAAAACATGTTATAATACAATCCAAAAAAATATGATCAGAATTACTTGAAACTTGGGACTAATAAACTTAAACTCTTCAATAAAATTAAATAAATATGTGTTTTAGCATTTTTCGAAATTCATCCTATAAGGGCGTAAAATAGGGGATGAAAGTTTGTATGAAACTACCTTTTTAGAGATTTTCTCTTGTATTTTTTTTTCGCGATTTTTTTTGCCGAGTCTCGTTTACAGCCAATATAGTCACGGGAGAGACTAAGGTTTTTGACAAAAAATAAATAATTTAGCATTTTGTACTTAGCGGCTTTATGTAAAGCAGGAGTCATTATGCCAGACTAAACCTATCTCGACTCAGATTTAACTTGACACAATAGTTAAATGAGCCTATGTAAGCCTTTTCATACATACAGTAAAGTATTATAATTTTACAATACTTCTTGAATTTTGACAATTTGTTATTCGTCACTTGATTCCTCTATTTATAATAATTATTATTTTTTCTCGCAAACATGTTTACAATTTCTGGGAAAATTATCTTATCTGTAAGACTGTAAACAAACTATTGTAACAAGAATTTTTCATAAATAAGATCATATCTCTTCACTGTCTGCATCCGGGGCTTGATTTCGTGTATTTTTTCCCCAAACTTTATTTAAAGAAATAATATAATAAATATAAAAATAATAACACAACAGAAAAGTTAAAGCAAATAACTTACCATGTTTTATAATATTATTATAAATTTATTGAATAAACTTTATTCACTCAAACGTTTCGATTTACCCATGTGTTTCAACATACTAAGTGTAGTACGCGACAAATCTGTGATACCTTATCTAGCAACACCGAGATTATAAACAAAACTAATTTATCACCAAATATCATTTTGTATTTTTATAGTATTTGCTGTATTATTGTTACGTTAGACAGAGGATGCACCTGACATGGCTTCAACATATTTTGTATACTTCTCAAAGTAATGAAAAAAACCTATAAATATAATAAAATCGAATCTGTATATTACTTAAATATTTTTTGGAAAATGTTATTGAAATAGTCATTATTATCGATACAGAGGCCGAATCTAGTTTTTAAAAATTTTGTCTGTCTGTGACCGCATCACGAGAAAACAACTGGACAGATTTTGATGAAATTTGGTATGATGATAGCTGGTTATCCGGGTCTCTAAGAAATCTATACTAAACAACGTTAAAACGTAGTTAGGGACAAACCCGAGCGGAGCGAGGGTGAATCACTAGTCTATAGATATAGGTAAATAAAACGGAAGTATCTGTAAATGGATAAAATAATTCTGTTTTCTCAAGTACATAAAGTTATTTATATGATACCAGCACTTAAACAACACTATTTTAAATTTTCTATCTATCTATCTGTCTGTCTGCCTTGTACTGAGACTTTCACTGAAAGTGAAGGAGTTTGTTGGGCTACATATTATGGGCGATGCCGGAAATATTTAGGGTTAAAGCGCGATTATCGAAAACCCTTAAAAATTACGCAAAATTCAAATTAACAATTTCACGAAAAAGGCTTCGATTATTTTTATCTATGGAAAACGTACTTATGGACGTAGGTGTCCGAGGGTAAGTAACGAGTAATTTTTTTTTTTAATAACGCGCCTATCGATAAATATATCATTTTGTTCTGTATAGAGCATTATGCTTTATTTAACAGGCGCTTTAATGTAGGTTAATTTCGAGATTATTTATTTTATATTATATTTCAATATATCTTTATATTACACCTTTCTTTATGAGAAATACTAGCTGACCCGACAGACGTTGTCCTGTCTACACGTCTTTAATTTGAAAATTTCAAACTTTTTTTAATAAGCTAAAACATTCTGGACCATTTTGATGAAAATTATTATTCAAATTGTGAATCTAAACCATTCTCAGATCCCCTTGAACACACACAAAAAATTTCATCAAAATCCGTCCAGTCGTTTGAGAGAAGTTCAGTGACATACACACTCACAGAAGAATTATATATATAAAGATTGTCGATCATTTCACTTCTTAATAAAAGTAGGGATACACATTGCATGACTTCTATACGCGATTTCACAATATTTTACAAGACAAGAATTCGTTGTTATTGATTAATAATTGCAACTTAATATATTTTAATACTTTCTTAGATTTACGCGAACATTTGACATTTTAAATAAACTATCTTTTCGGATTTTTTCGCGGATTTATCCAAAATCTAAATAAATTCGCGAAATAGTCCGAAATTATAGTTTTATTTAAAATGTTAATATATTTTTTTAAATTCTCAGACTTAACTTAAATTTTAGAAAAACCTTTTTAACTAACCAAAGGTACAATTTTGACCTTAATATTATTTTGAAAATAATTATTTTACATATAGAGGTTGAATTTCGCAATGGTACGGCTTCGAAAGTAAAAATAAAAAGAATATACACGTACAAAAAATAAACCCTCAACCCCTTTCATCTCCTAGAAATCTATTGAAAGTCAATCAAAAAGTAAGGCAATATTATGAAATTATAAAGAAATGTTAAGACTGAGTTATGAAATGGCGTGACTCACAAACGAGCTGTAATGTTTTCTTTTTATTATATACCTTAGATTAACTTCAAAGACTCTGTTACACGTTATACCATTCCATAGTAATATTATGAAATACTAGCTTTTCAGAGCGGCTTCGCTCACGCGGCAAGTGGGACATCAAAGGTCGTATGTTCGTCCCCAGGATGCAATTTGTCTTTAGCCAATTTTATTGAAATCGAATTTGACGACACGTTTGGCTCAGTGTGTAGTGACCCTCCTTGCTGTGCCAGCGGTCGCGGGTTCGAGTCCCGCTGGGGGCATTCATTGTGTGATGAGCACAAATGTTTGTACTCCAGTCATGGGTATTTATATTTATAATATGTATGTATTTAAAGTTATATATGTATAGTGTATCAACTATCTGGTATCCATAACACAAGCCTCGTAGATGCTTGGATGGAACTAGATGGTGCTGTGTATTAATGTCCCAACATATTTATTATTTATCTGTTCAGTACTTTAAACGTGAACAGGTAACAAAGTTCATAAATAATAGTGTCGTTCTGACTGATGTGAGCCACAGAAGTCATCTAATGAGACTAGCTATAGGGCAACAAGTATTTGTGAAAACACAGGCGTACTCTATTCATCAGCTGGAAGGACACCAGTCATTATCATATAAGTAGGTTGTTTTTAAGAAACACTAGACGCTTCAGTATTGACTAGAAATGGAAATATACAGTGTCATAGAGTCTTTAAGAATGTATTTCTAAATCTTATTAATAAGTTGTTAATATTTTCGGATTAAGGACAAATTTAAAAAGTAAAGTGAAATAGAGATTCATTTATAGCATACCTACTTGTTTCAATTTTTTTATCTATATCTTAACATTTGTTTGATTTTCTTTAATAATTAATTATAAATTAAAAAAACCCTACGCAAATTAATTGTCATTTAACGATTACACTGGCACGCGAGAAGCACTTAATCGAGTAATCATACGCCAAAATGCCTTACATCATTTTGGAAAAGAGCTGATACTCTTACACTGCTGGACCGATATAAACCAAACAAAGCTAAGAACCACCGCAAGGAAACTGGCTTTCAAATGAAAAAAACCGCATCGAAATCGGTACATCCGTTTGTTCGAAATTAACCCGTTGGGGGTTAAAAAACAGAAAACATCTCCAAATAAACGTAATTACTTTTACAAAACAACAGATAAACTTGATTTATTACATGGCGCTTCGAAAAAAATGCAACATTCTTTTTTAAGATAATCATTATTGCAAAATCTAAAAATATACCTAACATACGTAGATGCGTTTGTTTACTATTATTTTTTTATGAAAACATCCGTGAGATAAGTGTTTTGATAATTAAATACTCGTGTGAAGTGCAAATAAAGCGATAAGTCAAAATATAAATTTAAAATTAGCTGTTCTGTCGAGTGTCTCGCGCTGAGGACACGTTCTGAGCTCCTGCTTACTTTGTTACATACCCGTGTTACGATTGGTGCTATTAGAAATAACCAGCGTATAGAAAAATTGCATTGTAAGTTCTTTTTACATTGTACATATATTATTAAAAATATATCTAAGGCATTCAAAGAAATCAAAATGGATCCGTGAAATAATTCAAAATGATTTTTGAAGAGTGTTGTATAAAATGTCAAATGTTCGCGTAAATCTGAGAAAGTATTAATACATATTAATGTTACTTATTTATTTACTGAATCTTTTAGGAAATGAGTGCTTAAAATTTCATTCACATATTGCTTAGAATTTTAGTAAACATCTATCAATACTATAATAAAATTCTGAGTCGAATCTGTACATTAATTCAGTTCCTTATTTAATGGCTTTAATATCTGTACATTAAATATTTTTTTGGTCGATTTTTAAATCGATACAGAGGCCGAATCTATAGTTTTTAGAATTTTTGTGTCTATCTGTCTGTTACCGCATCACAGAAACACCACTGGAGGGATTTTAATGAAATTTACTATAGTGATAGCTGGTTATCCGGGTCAACATATAAGATACTTTTTCTGCGGGAAAATATCTCACTTTTGAGAAAAAATAGAAAAACTGCAATGTGAGTGTATACTAATATGTAAAACCTAACAATTTGGTTTTTGGTCATCTGAGCGCGGGCGAAGCCGCGGGCAATGCTAGTTGTTAATATATTATTATTTCCAATACTTTATAGAAGTAAATTATTTGCACAACAAACACCTCTACATTAAGCAAACCAATATTTACGCGTATATTTATTTCTTGCACGTGTCTATACTTATACACTAGTCTTGCCCTGGATTAGTTTAGACCCTAAGTGAGTGTCTGTCGTTACTCGTTAATATATATATATATATATATATATATATATATATATATATATATATATATATATATACATTTTGCATATATCCCACGGGACTTTTATAAATTCACAAAATAAATAAAAAACCTGAAATATATCACTTTTATTGCAATACTTAAATATAAAAAGTGTTTTTATAAAATGAGCAAGGGCGAACATCACTCATTTAAAAATAGTATATACATAACACCTTAGATTATATAAATAATCTAAGCATAATAAATATGTATTATGTATAATATATATGTGCATAATAGTATATATTGTATACTATGTACATAATACGACGTTGACGACACGTTTGGCTCAGTTTGTATTGACCCTGCTTGCTGTGTCAGCGGTCTCGAGTTCGAGTCCCGCGGGGGTATTCATTTGTGTGATTCAAGCGCGAATGTTTGTACTCAGTCATGGGCGTTTATTTTTATTATATATATTTATAGTTATATATGTGTAGTGTATCAACTATCTGGTATCCATAACACAAACCTCGTAGCTTAACATGGAACTAGATGGCGATGTGTGTTACTGTCCCAACAAAAAAAAGATTACATATATATATACATTATATAATTATACGATACATAGATCGTTTAATTCAGTACAAAGTATACATAACAATGACTATATCGTTATGATACAGTCTAAATCCTTAATAATGATCGCTGTGGCCTTCAAGCTATACAATGATGAATCTGAAATTAAAAATTTAAAAATGCCCCACACAAACCTATTCATTAAGGTAATTTCAATGAGCGTAGAGAAGATATCTCTGCAGTTTTTTAGTAACGAGTTGACTATTACCCTTTTTGCGTTGGAGGTTTAAATCGAGTCTTTAAACAATCTAAATAAATAAAACACGTTACACGTTACGTTACACGTAAAAATAACTAAATAACAATATTAATGATTTTAAAGTGTAATGGAAAATGATATACTTCTGGGAAAAACGATTCTTTTTTTAGCTTTTGGCATAAAAATAATTCGAGACTTATAATATAAAACATACAAGTATATGATAAATATATGTTTTTAAATAGGTTTAACATTTTTTCTTATACAAAATGAATAATAAAATAAATATTAAAAAATTACATACCATTCTCGTCTATGATGAGGCCCTAACTATATCACACACTACCGCCAGTAACTACTTCAAATACACTAACATCTCATGCCACTACTAATTCTGAATTAAAGTCCCCCCCGCACTGAGTTCATGTTTATTTGGTCTAATCTCATAAATTACTGCATCGATTTTCATACGGTTTTCACCTATAGAATATAATAAAGCATAAATCTATACATATAATAAAATTCTGAGTCGAATAATTGCAGTGGTAGCCCAGTGGTAAAGCGCTCGCTTGGGAAACCGAGTGAAGCGGGTTCAAATCCCGGGTCTCGCACCTCGGAGATTTTCATGTGCGAATCATTTCTAACATGATAACCACTTGCCTTACGGTAAAGGAAAACATCGTGAGGAAACCTGCATGTCTTAGAGAACCTAACAAGTTTTCGAAAGACATGTGAAGTCCGCCAACCCGCACTTGGCCAGCGTGGTGGAGTCTTGTTAAAGATAGGCCCGTGCCCAGCAGAGGGAAGTTACAAAAGGGCTAAATAGATAAATAGAACTGAGTCGAATCTGTACATTAAATATTTTTTGAAAAATCTTATTGAAATAGTCATTATTATCGATACAGAGGTTGAATCAATAGTTTTAGAATTTTTGTCTGTCTGTCTGTCGCATGACGAGAAAACTGCTGGACAGATTTTGATGAAATTTGGTATTATGATAACCGGGTCTAAATGTAGGGTATTTTTTACTACGGCAAAATTTCATCTCTGAGAAATCTATTCTAAACGTTAAAACGTAACTAATGTTTATATAAACTAACTAGTAATTTTATTATATGTATAGATAGAGGTAGAGGAGATATTATAATTTATAAGTATATAAATAGGCGAAGACAAAACAGCTTACTTTTCTCCTCTGTTCGTCAACCGATTTTCATGCCACCAAATATTTTGGGAACGGTTAGTTTTTCTTTATATACGTAGATAGGTAAATCCTATACATATATGTTCTTCAAATTTTAAATAATGATTATGAATAATTTTGACTACTAGTACAAATAAATAGAATGAAATATGATGATATGAGTGAATTAAAAGAGAAAAAATCCAACCGTCTCGGAACTTCCGTAATACAATATGTACGAGTATATTTGTTTAGTTCACTGGTTACTGTACATAAAATCGACAAATAAACAAACACATTTATCATACACATGACATACTCTTTTCGATTTGCGTACAAATTTATTATAATTTGACGGCGCGCTTGGCTTAGTTTGTAGTAATCTTACTTGCTGTGCCAGCAATCGCGGGTTCGAATCCAGCTGGGGACATTCATTTGTGTGATGAGCAAGAATGTTTGTACTGCAGTCATGGGTGTTTATATTTATAATATGTATGCATTTAAAGTTATATATATATATATATGTACAACTATCTGGTATCTATAACACAAGCCTCGTAGCTTACCATGGACCTAGATGGTGCTGTGCATTAATATCCCAACGTATTTACTTATTATTTATTATTAATAAATATCACAAAGGCACGAAAGTATATGGGTATTATATACTCGCTCCCGGATGAAGATTAGGACTTTAGATACCTAAATGTGTGTTATCAGATAACGAAAAAGTGATTGAGCTTTAAATTCAAGAGCCACTTATCTATAATTATCTATTGAACTTTTCTAATGTTATGATTTCATTTTACGACGTTGTTTTTAATGTAAACAATTTTTATAAAATATTACGTTCAGTATTATATATGTAGAGACCTAGCGCCCAATTTACGATCCCAAAATCACTCTTTTGTAGGACTTTGTAGCAATAAAAAGTTTTTATTGAATATCATTGTTATTTTAAGATAATAATATTATAACAAAAAATTAAAGGCATCGTTAAGAAAAATAAAAATGTATCCTACGGGAACCGTATATTTTTCCGGGATAAAAAGTAGCGTATGTATTATATTATGTATTCCACACTATAAAATATCTCTGTACCTTTCATCCAGATACGTTCAGCCGTTCTGGCGTGATTGAGTAACAAACATCCAAACATCCATCTAAACTTTCACATTTATAATATTAGTAAGATAACTCTACGTTATATTTTCAATTCAAGTTGTAATCATTTTCAATAGGGTGTTGTTGGCTTATAATTAACTAACAATTTTATCTAATCTTGACAGTCTATTATAACTTAATTGTTGTATCGATTTGAAAATCTGTTTGATATACGAATGACACAATAATAACAAAAATATTATATAAACACTTCCTGGTATTCGTTTGAGTCATAATTGCGCATATGAAATAATCTCCATGCTAATATAATAATAATTGGGTCTATCTATACAAGTTATCTGATAATGGTACCTGAAAATAACCAAAAATATTCTCATGATCAAACATTTTTTACTTTAATTTTAATGCGTAATGATTAAGGAAATATACAGTTTTCGATTTTCTCGTTTCAATATGTACTAGTACAGTACAATTTAAAAAGAATACAAAACATACAAAAATATGTTTCAGTGTAAGGGCGGCCTTATCACTAAAATTGATGTCTTCCAGGCAAGCTATGTATATTAGAAAAAAACTCGTAGTATTGCATGGATAATGGTTAGTCCAAAAAACCAGTCTATAACATACTTCAAAGGTGCATACTATAAATTACACACAATTTTACATAAATAACAAAATAGACATACATAAATATATAACATAATATACATATAAGTGTAAACAATATACGTATGTATTCTGCAATAAATTTATATAGACAAGGCTTATGATAATCGCATGTAAATGCGCAGATATTTATTGAATTTTAAAATTAAAACAGAAAATAAATAACACTAAACTTAGTTAACTAAGGCAGTCTTATCTCTAAAAGAAATCTCATGGATGTGGAAAAAGATGACAGCGGGGCAATATAGTGCAAGAAATATATCATACACATATGTATAGTTATACATATATTCATACTTATTAACATTGTACATGTGCAAGTGTGTTTGTTTATTTGTCTGTCCTTCGTTAACGTCGAAACAAAGTGACGAATTGGCGTGATTTTTTGTGTGGAGAGTTGGAGGGCTGGAGAGTTGCATAGGCTACTCTTTACCGCGGGAGATTAACTTTTTTTTTATAACACAACCTTAAAAAATTATTTATGAGCAGAATTACTTAAAACTTGGTATTAATGCTCTTCAATACAATTATATAAACACTTGTTTCAGCATTTTTCGAAATTCATCCCATAAGGGGGTAAATCAGGGGATGAAAGTTTGTATGATATACCTTTTTAGAGGATTTTTTTGTATTTTTAACCCGAGTGAAGCCCCGGGTTTTGTCAGTATTGAGTTTAAATATAAATTCCTTGCATGGTTGATACCAATAACACAGCGACATTCCGTAGCGTGATTTCCGTTTATTTTAGAATTTTTCTAAGAAGTCGTTCCTCAATAAAGCAGCAGAAAATTTTATTAAAATATTGAAGCAAGAGGGAGAAAACGTATTTGATAAAATATAATAACTTTGTAACATGATAAAATTGTTAAAGATATTTAAATCAACGTCTTGTCTGCCAGCACGTACTTAGCTTACATGGACTATGGCCTGATCTTATTTAGGGAAGACTTGAGCACAGAATGAGATATCTTTATCATATTCTATACTAGCGATTCATCCTCGCTCCCCTCGGGTTCCAAAATCCTTCCAGTGATTTTTCCGTGATGGGATCACAGACAGAAAGACAAACAGACGGACAAAAATTCTAAAAACTATGTGTAGATTCGGCCTCTGTGGAGTCTGTGCGGAAAGAGAACCGTCATAAGATTTGAGGGCGCAGCATTGTTTAATTACCGTATTTGTTATGTTGACAACACTATAGTGCGACTGTAATATATTGATACTTTGAAACTATGTTAGAATATTATGTTTTCAGATTCCGTCTTGATAATTGTTTCAAGGAATGATTTTAATGATAACTGTTAAAGATATTTCTGAATGGGTGTCATGTGCATTTTAAATCAATTTTTTAAGTAGTGTTACGCTCTATGAGTTCGGGGATCGGAAATAAAGGACGTATTCTGTACTACACTTGTTTTAATGCTTTCGCTTAATAATAGTGATTTACAAACACACGCACGTCTTCCTTTACGTTTTTTCCCTGGCGTACACCATATGCAGTTATTTATGGAACTTTCTTTTTTTTATTTTAGATACTGTATCATTACTCAATCCTGAAAAAGTAGAAAAAATATTTTAAGTTAAGACTAACTTTAATAACTCGCTTAACTGCGCTTGTCGCATTATAAATTAAAAGTATCAACACTCTTTATACCTGCCATCAAAAATATTAATTGGAACAAAATAAACAAATATTATCATATTTCTAAATGAATTCCTTTTAATTTATACATATGTTGAGATGTCAAGGACCGCAGGTTACTTGGGAAATCTATAAACATTAAAATAAAACTGTTACATACCGGACATATCTGCCACACGTTCCGTGTCTTATTTAATAATGGTGTGTTTTGCTGCTCTTTCTCCTTAGCAGAATTGTATAATATTTAATATTATTTCCCTTGTCGAACTGTGTAAAGTTTTACCCCTTTTAAAAATGATTTAAAATAAAAAACACAATAAAACAACACAATAAACACGAAATATAGTTCAACTTTCAAGTTTGACATTTGACAGATGGCTAGATTGGGTAGCCATATAAAAATCATAATGTTAGTTCCATTTTATGCCACGACGGTTCTCTTTCCGCACAGACTCTATCAATAATAATGTCTATTTCAAAAAAGATTTTCCAAAAAATATTTAATGTACAGATTCGGTTTAGTTACAATTTTATTATATGTATGTATAGATGATCTTTAGCCATTTCTTCATTTTTACAGATGATATTTTGGATATGGACAGTCGTACTGCTAGCAGCGCTAGTTTTGTACATCCGCAAATCTTACTCCAGGTTCAGTGACCATGGGGTGAAGCATCCCAAGACGGTGCCTTTCTTCGGTAATATGCTAAGTATCGTTCTTCGGCAAATTCATATCGCTGACCAATTGGAAATGATGTACGACACATACAAAGAAGAAAGGTAATATTTAAAATATACTGCTTTTATTTATCTGTACTAATGATATATAGACGCAGAGTTTGTTTGAACTCGCTAATCTCAAGAAATTGTAATCCGATTTGAAAAATCCTTTTTGTATTAGATAGCCCATTTATTGAGGAAGACTGTAGGCTATATATCATACAATATAGTCAATCTATTCCATACCAACCGTTTAAAAACCGCTAGTGCGTATATAAAAGAGCAATAACCAATCAATCAGCTTGTATTTTAGTAAAAAATTCTGGTGTAAGATAGTGAAACCACGTGATTTATAAACTGTAAACTATAAAGAATGAATAAGTACATATTTACAAACAAACGCCAAAAGAAGTATAATTTCTATAATAAGATAAAAGATAATAAAATACCTAATACATGAGAGTAGATATACAGACTGAACCTATTGGGCACATACTATTGCTCTACATAACTCTGAAACAAAAACAAGTGAAAAAGACATTTTTCTTCAATTATATATTTTCTCATATGTATGTCTATAAGTAACACTCGCTTTCAGGTTCGTGGGCAGATACGAGTTTTCCAAACCTACAATACTAGTACGTGACATTGATTTGGTGAAGAAAATAACAATCAAGGACTTTGAATATTTTATAGATCACAGAGGATTTACCGATGAAAAAGTTGAGCCCCTGTTCGCTAGGAATTTATTCTCTTTAAAAGGTAATATTAACCCATCAGTATGTGAACTTATTTATATAATATCCAGTCTTTAAAATCGTTTTATTTTGATTTTTATAGTCAAAAATTCTTTGTTTTAATTCAATTCAATTTATTTGTTTAGTAGCTCTTCTTTGTTTCAAAGTTTAAGTTCAGAAACATGAAATTTTTATATAGAATTAAAGCAATGTTTTACTATGGTCAATTTAATAAATCGAATCTTAGATTTTACAATTTTATTAGCGAACCCGGTAGGAGAATATTATCCTGCCAGATTTCGTTAAATCGAAAGTTAAAAAAAAAGACATTTTAGGTTTCGGCAATAACGCCACCGAATTCAATAATACTATATATGATTCAAATAAACCTAGAGGCACACAAAAAAAATCATGAAAATCGATTAAGCCGTTTAGAAGCAGAAGAATTACGTTCACGAGCCTACCGGAATTTTGCGTAGTTTATATTAAGATAATCTTCTTTTTCCTTTCTTTATTCAAGTTAAAATATAGTTTTTATGTTATTTTGACTAGCGACTCACCCTCGCTCCGCTCGGGTTCGTCCCTAACGTGGGCCACCCTTATCACTTAGGGGTATGCAAAATAGATAGTAGCCGATTCTCAGACCTACTGAATACGCATATAAAATTTGGTAAAAATCGGTAAAGCTGTTTCGGAGGAGTACGGTAACTAACATTGTTACATGGAAATTTTATATATTAGATTATCGTTATAATATTTACGTATTTATCTTAAGAGATATATTTATTTTCTATAAAATTATGGCACATAGGTGAAGAATGGAAAGACATGAGATCAACTTTAAGTCCAGCTTTTACAAGCTCCAAGATAAAGCTGATGGTGCCGTTCATGGAGGAAGCTGGAAACCAAATGATTAGAGCTTTGAAGAAAAAAATTAATGAATCTAAGAGTAAGTAATAAAACAAGCTATTTATTAGTTTAGCATGGATCATTAAATGTAAATTAAAAATTTATTTGAAAATATTGGTAAAAGGAAAACTGAGGTATTACTGGATTATTTTCGTCTGTGTTAGAAGAATAGAAAAGCAAAATACATTTAATATATATGCATTACATACAATAACATCGAACGTAGTATAAATAATATTTGCAATTAAAAAATATGACATAGCTTTTATAAAGGTTATTTAAGTTCACAGCATAAGCAACAACAATCAGGTTTGATTTCATGGAAACAGAAACCAGTATGTAATCAATCTTAATTCACGTTATTTTCTTACAAATTATATGTAATAAAATATTCTAAGGTTATAAATGAATGAATCCACTACGAAGAAATATAATAACTTTTGATTGTTATTAGGGATTTAATAAAACGTTGAAATTAAAAGGAACACAATAGAAACAATCTAAAATTTGATAATTTCGTTTTTAAGGGATACATTTTGAAATTAATGGTGATTTTTTTAACCAAAACACCATCGTAAACTTATTTAATACTAACGACTCTCCCTCGCTTCGCTCGGGTTCGTCCATAGGTACGATTTAACGGTTAGTATGGAATAGGTAGACTATATACTATTATATGTACATAGGTATGATGAGTCAGCAGGAACAATTTGTGATCCCAAGTTCCATATGAAATAAAAAAAATGAAAAGGACACTATACACACATCATCTATAAGGACATCTATAAGACGATCATAAGACCTGCCATCCTGTACGGATCCGAAAGTTCGCCCACAAAGAGAACGAATGAGAGATGCCTGCACGTATCTGAAATGCGAGCGAATGTTGAGATGGATGTCGGTGTGACTTGGATGGACAAGGTGAGAAATGAGTATATTAGAGGAAGCCTGAAAGTAGCATCAGTGGATGAGTAGTTAAAGAGCAATAAAAATAAATGAGAAAAGTGTTATGAAAAGAGTTTTATGTATGAAAGTTGACAGGGACAAGAGGAGAGGACGACCAAAGAAAATAGGGATGGAATCTATGGAAGAGGATATGACTGAAAGGGAGTAAGCAGGGAAATGACGAATGATAGAGTAGAATGGAAGAATAAAACATATTGCGCTGACCCCAAATACAACTGGAACAAGGGTAGACCGATGATGATTATATATTCAAGTACCGCTTTCTGGACAATAGCTTCAAAAACTTTATCCAATAATGACATTTGTAATTCAATTACCATTTTTTATAATTGACATGATTAAAGTATCCCACGTACATAGATTAATATTTTCATACAAATTACATAATTATTTAGTAGTTGAGATCTATTTTAACCAGATTAATTCATTTTAACTCGATAAATTCTGCGCAATCCATACCCTATCATAATTTGTCAGTGTGGTGATCAGAAATATTTATAAGCCTATATACACAAAATGCAATTTCCTACAATATAAGTTATAGGAATGACTGTGTTGCTAATAAATAAATAAATAAATAAATAAATAAATAAATAAACAAACGAACTTACAAGTATAAATTATACGTGAATTATTTTCAGCTGGTTATATAGACGTGGATTGCAAGGACCTGACGTCGCGGTACGCCAACGACGTGATCGCGTCCTGCGCGTTCGGCCTCAAAGTGGACTCTCATAGTGATGAAAACAATCAGTTCTATGAAATGGGGAAAACTGCCGCCACCTTCAAGTTCCGTCAGATGTTGCTATTCTTCGCACTTTCTGCTTTTCCTAGTCTTGCGAGGGTAAGTGAATATATAATAAACGAATGATTAATACGTTATTATTAAAACGATATTACACTATACGATTGTATAGTTATAGTTGTTCTATCTAGTAAAGGATGGTCGTTAGATTTATGGAATTGATCTAAAATTGGCTACTCACAGGAAGCTATAATATTTCTGAGTAAGATAAGTAGGATATTTTTATACGTAGATAACTAGTTATTCATTAGTATAAAATATGTAAATTATAAATAAATAGGGCCTAAGAATAGATCATAGTAGAACAGAAAAACTACAGCGCTAGATTTGACACTCGGAGCTAGTGCCAAATTTTAAAGGCCAAATTTTAAAGGGCGCCAAATTCGGAGGGTGGGAAAAAAATCTCTTCGGGTTTTCGAAAATGTTTTTTTTTATTTTCCAAAAAATTAATAGTTAAAAAAAATAACTAGTGCACTTTTCGAAAAATTGAAATCATTTATAATTTTTTTTTGCATTTTTCAAACAAAACCTAAAATTAAAAAAAATAAACTTTATCAAAATTTTACCCATTCGATAATTGGGTGGCATTTTTTACTATGCACAAAGGCGGCGGTAAGGTTGAATCCGGCCTTGCCCATCTAGGACAACTGCAATTATCTTATTGATGTATGAAATGCCTTAGAGAAATACTAGCTGACCCGACAGACGTTGTCCTGTCTACACGTCTTTAATTTGAAAATTCAAACTTTTTTTAATAAGCTAAAACATTCTGGACCATTTTGATGAAAATTATTATTCAAATTGTGAATCTAAACCATTCTCAGATCCCCTTGAACACACACAAAAAATTTCATCAAAATCCGTCCAGTCGTTTGAGAGAAGTTCAGTGACATACACACTCACAGAAGAATTATATATATAAAGATATATAATTATGTATGTCAAAGAATTGCTCATTTCATAAATCTTTGGTGAAACAGAACATATTCACTGGCCACAGGTTTTATTATTAAAAAATATAGTTTTTTTTAAGTTTTACTCATACATAAAAAACTTAAATTAGGTTTATCTAATGGGACCATTATTTTTTCATGTTAAAGATATATATTAAAGCAACATACACAGACAGATAAATACCTATATAGTGTATATTGTATTAACCCATTCATTTTATTTATTAGGTGCTTTCCGCAAATTTATAATTGAATACCGGGATACCGATTACCAATTACTAAGTTATTTTACTGTAAAATTTCAATATATCTTCAGTACTAGCGGCTGTCCCACGGGAACTGGATATAAAGACTCATTTAGCCGTTCTGGTGTATTTGAGTAACAAATATCCATCTGAATGTCTAAACTTTGAACTATCATATTTATAATAACTAGTAAGACGAGTAAGATTCATATTATAAATTAAATTTAGTTAACAATTTTGATGAGTAGTTGAGTATTTTAGTAATAAATAGGTAAATAGTAATGATATTTTTAACTTAAGTATTATCTTTTTTATTTTTGTTACTTTTAATGTGTTCTAAATTCAATAACAGATTGAATAAAATACACATTAATTATTGCTAATTTTAAAAAAAACACCGACTCATTAAAAATGAATTATCTCAATCACTATACGTTCTTAAAAGATCCGTCTGCATATTGGTAGCAAAAAATATCCGTTTTTTTTGATCAAACTTCTGTAATAACATACTTTTGCATTTTGAGAACATTACATTGTTGAAAAAAATTCAAGCACTTCACCTATAACTTCAGCTTTATCTGTGTAATAATAATATTAAATAATATGTAGATATTTTAATTTTTTAAACTATTATTATATCTATGTTGCCAATATACACTACGAGTAGTATAGTAGTATACTAGAAGTTCTACATTATGATAATATTTTTTTCATTATAAATAAATAAATATTAAATAAATAAAAATAAATATTAAACTACAAAGCAAAAACTTTAGTCATTGTAATATTATTATTTTTATTTAATCTACAAAAGCTTTATAAGGAGGTAAGAACAAGGGAAAACTAAAAAAACTTATTTAATAATGTCAAACATTCGCGTAAATCTAAGAAAGTATTATGTAAAACTAAAACTTGTTTAAAGTTAACGGAACTCTTCTAACATTCAAAATGAGACAGACCTACATAACAATATTATTTCTAACAATTATTTCTATAAAGAATCGAGCTTAGGTACTTGATACAAAAGGAATTGTGAGTAATTTATAATTTAACTTCTATTAAGTTTTAAAACACAAAAACAATTTCAATTACAACTTTGATTTTATCACGTTACAGAGTTCCTTTAAATGGAATGTAAATAATAAAACTATTTTTTGGGCTTTTTCGCGGATTCACTTTGATTTTTGGTTACGAATGTTTTACAGCAATCATGGTCTCTCCATTCTACGTGATATTGGCGAAGTGACACACACACAAGACACTAGTGTGGCACACTTTAAAGCCAATAACAAGAAAATTTAATAGAAGTGAAATAATTTTGGGAACCATATCAGTAAATAAAAGATTGAATACTATCTCTCTTTGCCTTAATATCTATATTTCTTATATATTTTTATAGTTATTACTGCAAATAAATTAATGATATACAATTCTTCAAGAAAGACATACAATTAATTTATTTGTATTTTCAACTATTGCGTTTTAATTTAGTCATGATTCTGCGTTTTTTTATCTATAACCGTTCTACTGTCATAGATCATTCCAAGGTCACTTCAATATATTATAATTGCACGTAACATGTTCACAGGAAGCGCTACTGAGATATATCGCCTCAGTGCTTATTTGTCCAATGGACCAATTTACTGAAAGAGTTTTTAACACTAGTTATTGAATTTTAAATGTCAATTCTATTGGTATTAAATGCACATTTTACTTTAATATGGATGTAAAGATGTATGTTTGTATGTATATCCCATATGTGTATAAATCTTAGAAATAAAGCTTTTTTTTTTTTAAATAAAGGGAAAAACTTTCTACCGTAAAGTACTACAATTGGTCGTTTGAACAAACAAACAAACATATACAGTGCTTGTTAATAATAATTGTAATAATATTGGTTCAGAGTTCGACTCAAACACTAATGATTATTTAAACGGTGTCGAATGAAGTATTTTTGTTGTACTAACAATTATTTTGCCGAAAAAAGACCTTGAATGATCATTATAATTTCCCCCCCAACGTGCGTTCACCTTGTCGTGGTGGGGGGGCTCAGTAGTGCCCGGCAATCCAACCGGGCGCGAAGCTAAGAAACGCACAGGGAGGTTGCCCACTTCGGTGGGCGGTGGGAGGTGGCCCTCTTCGGGGGGCGGTGTACCATGCGGGTTGCTCCTGGTACTTCTCTGATAGCAGAGTGGACTGTGGAGCAACCCCGTGGTTGTTGTGGTCTGCTTCGGCAGACCTGCCGTCGGGGCGTCGTAGTTGAATGCGTAAGCGATCCTGCGACGCCCCATTAAGACGGGGGAAGGTTTTGTTGGGTTTTAGTGGGTAGTACTAGCTGTATTACGCCGGTGAGTCCCACACGTCGTGCGTAAATGCATTTCCCAGCGTTAAAAAAAAAATCATTATAATTTGCTTCCTATAATTTAATGGAATTTGAAACAGTAAGTAATTTTTTAACCACGCCCAAATATTTTTGTATGTTTGTTCAATCTATTTTGTATCAACGTCAATATCGACGTATAATTCCTTTATTTTTTCTTCTTACCCGAGATCAGAGATGTACTTTTTTAAATTAAAAAAATGAGTAAAATATAGTTTTAATAAATCTGGTAAGTTATTTTGTAATTTCAAATCTATTGACGGGCAATATTGTTTCCAGATATTCAAGTTAACTTTATTTTCGGACCGCACTAAAGAATTCTTCGTAGAGCTCGTAACAAGCACAATGAAGGACAGAGAAGCAAGAAACATCATCAGACCTGACATGATCCACCTTCTCATGGAGGCTAAGAAAGGTAAAAGTAATTTATTTTAATAAAGAGGGTTGTATTGTATTCAGCCCTTTTTAACGTCCCACGCTACTGCTGGGCACGGGCCTCGCTTTAGTACGAGGGGGGTCAGGCCATTGACCATCACGTTGGCCAAGTGCGAGTTGGCGCACTTCCCATGTCCTTTGAAAACTTGCTAGGTTCTCTCAGACATTCAGGTTTGATCATGATATTTTCCTTCAGCGTAAGGCAAGTGGTAATCATGTTACTCGTAGAAATGATTCGCACATGAAATCATCAGAGGTGCGAGACCCGGGATTTAAACCCGCTTCATTCGATTTCCCAAGCGAGCGCGTTACCACTGGGTTACCACTGCTTTTTAGTAAACCCTCTTGAGTTTTGTGTAATTTTGAAATAGAATACTTTCCCATGGATTTAACATAAAAATTTTCAATATCAATCTGCAAGCCAAAATATATCTCTATGTCTGTGACTACGTAAAAGAAGAGCACAATAACATCCATTTATAAAAGTTATTTTTTTTTTATAAAAAAATTTAATAGATGTTGTTTTTTTTATTTTGATTATGATTTGTTTGTTTGATAGGGCTAATCTCTGGAAATTAAGATATGATTTAAGTTATCTAAAAGGTATTATTATCTATACACTATTATATGATTATATTTAACATAACAACGTTCAGAAGCGTAGCAATATATAGCGAACAAAAACGCGGGCAATATCTAGTGTATCTAATATTATTTTAAACAATTTAAAGTCCAGTAATTTGATCTGGGTATACATATGTCATTAAGTAATTTTCGTCTACACTAATACACCTACGTCTTTCCTACGGACATTAGGTACCTCTAATCTAACATATTATGTAATATGTATATCTGATGATTTTGGTTGTTTGTTTGAACACGTTAATCTCCGAAACTACCTAGTCAAAAAACTGATTTCCATGATCCTAGTGCATTTTATAGTCTATTTATACAGTTGATTTTATATATGTATATGTCGTGGTCAGATGGTAGAATTGATCATTTTGTGATATGTTCGACCATTCATGAAATGGTGGGATTTCATGATACAGAACAGTACTACATGATGTGGTCTGGTCAGATGAATGAATAACTAACGTTTGCAAATATGAACAGCACGAATACCTACTTCATGATAATATGGTCAAACATTAGCGATTATATCGTAAAAAGCAAAGGGCAAAAATCTAAAGAAGTTGCTATATAAAAAACCCATTAAAGGTTATTTTTGTTTGTCCTCTAAAACTGATAAAGTTTGAGTTAGATTCGCGTTGTAGGTTTTAATTGCTATTCAACATACAAAGGATATTAGGTTGTTTTCTAATACAAATATTGCAAGGTGGTACGATATATTAGAAAAATCATGATTTTTTTTTGTTACATACTTTAAACTTATCCACGCATATTCACAGTGCCAATGTTTTAAAATTTTAGTTAATATATTTCGAATGTAGTTTATTCCGCTTACTTTCATAATTCCCAATTTACTAATTACACAAATATACAAGTTAACTAAATGTACCATAGACATAATATATTATTTTTAGATTTAAAATCGAGTGTTGGGACATAAACACACAACACCATCTAGTTCCATGGTAAGCTGCGAGGTTTGTGTTATGGATACCATATAGTTGATACACTACGCATATATAACTTTAAATACATACATATTACAAATATAAACACCCATGACTAAAATAGAAACATTGGCGATTGGTGATGAGCACACAAATTAATGCCCCTAGCGGGACTCGAACCCGCAACCGCTGGCACAGTAAGGCGCTACAAACTGAGCCAAACGTGTCGTCATATTTATAAAATTGTTTTTTATTTGTGTAGCATTATAGTAATATGTGTGTACTTGTTATATTATAACGATCTAGATAATTCAAAAGATCAGTGAATATGTAATTTCGACGTATCCTTTTAGGAATATTTTATTTTCAACTAGCGACACATCCTCACTTCGCTCGGGTTCGTCCCTAGGTACGTTTTAATTTTTTTGAGCGGAACCCTAATTATTTTTCTAAAATAAAAGTAGCCTATGTTACTCCCTATAACATTAGCTATATTTCAGTGAAAGTCCCGTCAAAATCAGTTCAGCCGTTTCAGAGATTATCCGGAACAAACGGAGAGACAGACAAATATTAAAAAAAAAATTGTTTTTCTTAAAAGCACCGTGTATAATTTCTTACGTAGGTATTTAGAAAAATGATGTTATTTTGACATTAGAAACAGACACTTCAATTTTATTTATCTGTATAGATATAGATTTTTTTTTCTCTGTATTAAAACTTTCCGTGCACCTTAAGAAACATACGAAAAAAATATATTAGCTGAATTGGTCGAGCCGTTCTCGAGTTTTACGCTTCGCAACATTCATTTTTATTTATATAGATTTTTCCTTAGCATTAGACTTGTTGTAATTTTGTTGTCAAATGCAAAACAAATATACATAAGCAGTAATATTTTGTTACTAGTGGCTAGTATAGTAAATACATACCCACATGATCTGTGCTTGTGGTAATCCTTGCTTCGGTCAGACGCGTCCCTGGAAGAGCTTTTCCGGCTTTAGTCGCAAATATAATTATATAGGTAGTATAAATTATAGAATATAATCCCTATTCCCCTATTTCTTTTGGTGAAAAACATGCAGTAGCTTCTAATATTAGCCTGAACAGACATAATCTTAGCGCGGTGGAGGATCTTCACAACCGGCTAAAGCAAAGAACAAAGTTTAAGTAAAGAAATTTTTTAAACTTCAATAATATTTTAAAAAGTCTTTTTGTCATATTTAAGTGCATGATTATTATTATTTACAATTTTATTTTTTACTAGCGGTTGCTTCCTCATAAAAACTTTCTTCCCCATTTTCACCACTTTAAGCCATGATTTCCGGGATAAAACCTATCTCGGTCTCAAACTATCTTCTTACCAAATTTCATCTAAATCGGTTCAGTAGTTTCGGAGCTTATTCGGTATAAACAAACACACAAACAAAAAATCTTTCCTCTTTATAATATTAGTATAGATTAACTGCACTTTTTAGTCCATTATAATACCTACACTATTTCTCACTTCCATGGGTTGGCTGGAAGAGTTTCTTCTAGAGATAAGTCCACGTTTACCCACATTGTTCTCTGTACTTTGTATAACAAAGTTAATGTGCAATCCGTATTAATATTATAAATGTGAATATTTGTGAGTATGGATGTTTGTTACTGTTTCACGCCAGAACGGCTAAACGGATCTGGATGAAATTGGGCACAAAGATATATTATAGTCTGGAATAATACATAGGCTACATTTTATCCAGGAAAAGTGTACTGGTCCCGTGGGATAGGTTTGTTTTTGTCTTCCTAGAGGCGAACCCGATCGAAACGAGGGTGAGCCGCTAGTAAAGAATATATTATTGAGTATTGCTTAAGAAGTTAAATATATATCATATAATTACAATAACGTATTTTCAACAGGACGACTGGGACATGAAGAAAAATCAGGAAACGATGTTCAAGATACAGGATTCGCTACTGTTGAAGAATCTTCCGTCGGTAGAAAGTCCATTGATCGAGGTGCGTTGAAAAATGGAATTATTTATATCTTTATAATAAATATTTTTACACTCGAATAAAACATTATCGTTAGATACATTATCAATCATATATAATTATCTTCGGGCTTTATTTTTTCTATCAGCAATCTTTTAAATTGTGATAGTCCCCTAGGTCTTTAACTTTGAACGATGGTTAATATTTACAAGTCCATGTACTTATTTTTAAACTTAATTAATTTTTTTTTGTACTTTTTTTAATTTAATTTTCGTTTTTGTTGTTTTTGACTTTAGTTAATTAACTAAACTAAAGGTTTCAAGTTCAATCCTTGGGGGCCAATGGTTATATTGATGGCTTAAACTTAAGCAGGATTAGTTAAATAAAAACAATTTTTAATCAATATATGTAAATATACAATGAAGAAGCATTATATATAAACTAATAACTTTAGAACTGTTGGTGTGAACAAAAATCAAGCCATAAAAATTAAAAAAAAAACCCTATTGCATTATACTCTGAATAGAGTATTATGCAGTCGAAAACATACATAATATGTATATCTCGCGGCGAGGATGAAACGTGACGATATATTTTTTATTGACAGCTTTTCAGTTTTGCTAATTAGACATTTGAAGTAATATTTAGCAATTTTTTGTCCTAAATTACTTTTAGACATATAAGTTGTATTTATTTTAATAAACACATTACCTTTGCGCCGCGCAGTCGGGCAAAAAAGTCATAGAGAATTATCGATCTGAATTTAAAAGATCTGTCCAAAAATATCTCACATGCTTATTGTGGACTTAAATAAAATGTGCACCTCTCAGCTACTTGTATGGAGCGCCTATTTCTTATCTCTATTTTGTTTACAATATGACTACAGTCTTGTTCAGCGATTCATCTGAGATACTTATGTGCCTTTCAATAATGCAGCTTGTCATTATACTATTAGTAGTCTTCAAGTAAAATTATAGACATACATGACAATGACAATAACAATGGCATACGGACAGACGGACGTCGAACATGGCGAATTTATAAAGGTTCTATTTAAGGCATTTGGCTACAGAGCCCCAAAAATAAACACTTTAAATTATATAAAGAATAATTTAATATTACAACTACTTTTCGAATAAATGAGTATCAATTATAAATTATTATTAAGATTATATTAGTAATTCGCTTATTATTTATTTTAGTTTGGTCAGATATGGACTTAACCGCTCAAGCAGTGTTGTTCTTTATCGCGGGCTTTGAGACCATATCAACGGCGATGTCTTTCGTATTACACGAGCTGGCTGTACATCCAGACGTACAGGAGCGGTTGGTCGAAGAGATCAAAGAACAGCATATTAAGAACAATGGAAAACTGAATTTCAACGCTATACAGAGCATGACTTACATGGATATGGTGACTTCAGGTAAATTATTAAGACAATTACCTAATTACCTAAATATTAATACGGTAATTAAATTACCTAACTTTAATATACACTTGAAATAAAAAGTGATAATTATATTAGATTTCTTCTAATACGTTTGTTATTCTTCTAGAGGTTCTGAGACTTTGGCCTCCGGTTATGGCACTGGATAGAATGTGCGTCAAAGACTACAACATGGGTAAAACAAATAATAAAGCTACTAAAGATTTCATTGTAAGTATAAACAATTTGCTAAATCTAACATGTTGTGCTGTTTTTTGAAACAAAATAATTTTATAGTCATTATTGTTGCTGTAAGAAGCTCGCGTTTAAATATTGATTAGGACCTACTCCAATATTACGTCTCCTCTATACCTCGCGGTTAAATTCTAAGAAATTAATTGTTAACCGAGCCACCTTTGGCTCCGTGTGCTTTGAAAGGTTAAATTATTATACTAGTACTCTGCCCGCGTTTTTACTTGTATCAAAAATTATTGTCTTTCCTTTCTTTCAACGTTCTCAGCCAAAACCTTAAAAAATAAAATGTTAAAGCAGCATTAAAGATAAGTTATGCAGGAATGCATTACCGAGATAAAAATAACCTATTTGTTATTCCAAGACACGTTCTTTTTGCGGGTGACAAGTTTTATACAAATCCGATGAATGGTTTACACGTGATTGAAGTAACAAACATTCAAATATCTTTTTAAAAAATTGGATTTTTAATATTAATATGTATTATTATTTCCCATAGATTAGGAAAGGTGAAATTCTGGGATTACCAGCGTGGAATTTCCATCGTGATCCTGAATTCTTCCCCGATCCTCTAAAATTCGATCCTGAACGCTTCTCAGAGGAGAACAAACATAAAATTAACCCTATGGCTTATATGCCATTTGGAATTGGTCCTAGAAATTGTATTGGTAAGTCAGTTTTTCAACGATTTATAACTATTGTCAAAATTTATTAAAACTATTGGACCCAAGGTAATGGACAGATCATTTAGTGGCTTCTGAGGTGAAAGCCTTAGGTTAGCTGCGACATATAGATAACATTTATAAAACAAAACAAAGAGGTTTTATTTTGTTAAATAGAGAAGTAATTTATACATCTTATCGTATCAAAAATTAGCTATATTATTCATCACACATAATTGAATTGTGACGTAAACAATTATCCATTCGTAATCTCAATTGATTTATGATTAATGTCTATAAAAATATAAGTTTATCGATATCGATGCTATCAATAAACTTGTTGTTTTAAAAGTCAAAACATTCACCTCAACACAGTACATAAAAGAGAGAGATATGATACTTTCTTAGATTTACGCGAATATTTGACATTTTAATTAAAACTATCTTTTTTGATTATTTTGCAGATTTATTTTGACTTTTGATTCCCGACCATGATTGCTGTAAAGCATCCGAAACGTCGGGAACCAAAAATCCAAATAAATTCGCGAAATAATCCGAAAAGATAGTTTTATTAGAAGAAAAAGATATGATTGAATTTGTAAGTTTCAGCAATACGACTCTTAAAAAATATTTTAATATACCTAATATTGCTCTCTTCAACGAATGTGTTTCATGCCAAATCTCAATTAAATTAACGTACGCGGGATACTACAGTATACAGATGAATGGTTTGATGAAATGAGCTAACTAATTAGGAATACAACTATAATATAAAAAATAAATTATAAAAGAAAAAATAAAATAATATATAAATAAAGTAAATCCCAGTAATACGCCGAAAAGGATTCAGAATTTCCCATAACAACTAATAATTACAAATCAAATCAAAATATATTTTATTCAAATAGGCTTTTACAAGCACTTTTGAATCGTAAATATTAGATTTTAAATTTAAATTAAACTTCAGTATGTAAGCCCGTGAGGAATCTACCATCGTACACCAGTTCATCGTCTACAGTTTTCTTATACGGCACTTTAATATGGATGGCGAAAATAAAGCCAAGTTATTTCATAACGTTGTTAATTTTCAGGATCCAGATTTGCTCTCTGCGAGTTGAAGTCACTTGTATACCAGATACTGTTGCATATGGAAATATCTCCGTCCGAGAAAACTTGTATACCTATTAAACTTTCCAAAGAGTCTTTCAACCCAAGAATCGAAGGCGGACATTGGTTAAGATTTAAAATACGCAATCCTTAAAATAATAATATCTTAATTTTTACCAGATTGCGGCGAAGTCCAAACGAGGGTAATGTGTTTGACCTGTATGTATGTATGTCCGATTCTATGTTCCCTCGTCCGTTTAGTAATTATACTAAACGGATTAACCGATTTTGTTGAATTATACGTCTTTCGATTCGTCTTAATAACGCGTGTGTCACAGGTGGATCTAAGGCACCGATTTTTGTGTATTGAAAACTTTTTTTTTAATATATATAAATTATATGTTTAAACGTAATTTAGGATAAGAAATTGTTAAATATAACCAAGAATGTCTAACTGACGAAAAATTAAAAGTTGTAAATAAAAAAATAATTATAAAAATAAAAAAAAACCCTATGAATATGCGTGAATATATGCGTAGTAAATATACATGTATAAATATATGCGTAAGATCACAGACACACTATCTATATATTAAAAAAAAAGGATTTATAATTTATATCATAGTATCTTAAAGTTTTGTAAAAAAAAATCTTTTGTTGAATATTTGAAAATAATTCTTAAACAACAATACCTAATATTAATATATCCACGTATAATATTTATCCAAAAAAACATTTCAAGTAAAAAAAATGTGATAGTTGTAAACATTCATGATTTCATTATTAGTAATTGTTGATTTAAGTCTTTATTTATAAATCTAAATCTAACATATGAGGACTATTTTATTTTAAAATGATGATATTACTAAAAAAATTAAATAAGTGTTAGTGAATGTTTAGGTATTTATTGAACGTTTTGTTATTTATTAAATTGAACATACATTGTTAAAAAAATATAAGATAAAAAAGAATTGTGTATCACATTTATGTAGGTACTCGCTTTAAAAAAAATCTTGTTAAAGGGATAAATAAATAAATTACCAACTATTTGTCGGTCTATCTGTTTGTATGTACAAATAGATGAAATGAATTGAATAGTATTTAAGAATTTCATAATATTGTTTTAGTATTTTATACGTATTGTTTTTATTTTTTTTAAATAACATAAATGATTTAATACAAAAAAAACTATTGTTTTACTTTATTAATACAATATTTTTATTTAATAAATCAGGACACCATTATTGATGAAATTAATAAAAACTGTAAAGAAATAATCAATTTAATCTTCATTTTCATAAAAATACATACTATTCAGAACTTGACCAAAGCACTTCCGTTCAGCACATATAATTTAATAAACACCATCTAACCGTAAGCAAGGCCTATAGACATTCGAGTGTAGTGTCTTGGTGAAGTAGTGCGTATTTAATACTTTATTAAAACGGGAATATTTGATATTTTAAAATAAAACTATCCTTTCCGATTTTCACATTTCATATTTTTAAGGCGATGGTAAGTTATGAAAATTGTGTTATTATAATGAAATAAATGTAGTGAAAAGTGTGTAAAGTGCGAATCTTTGTGCGAAACACGAAAGAGGGTGTTCAATATTATGGTAATCTTAACCTACATAGTCTGACCTACACTTTTAAGATATTTTCAACCGACTTTAAAAAGGAGGAGGTTCTCAATTCGACTGTATGTTTTTTTTTTTTTTTTATGTTTGTTACCTCAGAACTCCGTCATTTATTAACCGATTTGGACAATTTTTGTTTTGTTTGAAAGGGTATACTTCCAGATTGGTCCCATTTAAATTTCAAAAAAAAAATACCACCCCTAAGGGTGGAAAAACAACTAATAATGAATTTAACCTACTTCTAATTGTCATATTGACTTGAAACTTTGCAAGTATTTCTATTTTCGTTAATAGTACAGTGGTTCGGTGTTGTTGACCTGATCTGATGGCAAGGCCAGAAGGTGGATAGGTGGAACTCTTCAACGGCTAATAGTAGATACTTTGAGTTTGGGCTTATTTTGTTTGATTTGACAAGCCTAACACGTTAGAATCCTTACTTTGCTACTACTGTCTACACTAAAAAGGGAAAAATAAAAACTTTTTAACAAAAAAATAAAAACCGACTTCAAACAAAAGCACTAAAAAGTGAAAAATAACTGATTGGTAGTTTTCATTTACTATACATACCTAATCAAATATTTTCGAAGTCGGTGTGCTTTGGCTAAGTAATTAAAGCCTACCTATTAAATACATACCTAATCAAATATTTTCGAAATTGGTGCCAGCCCATACAAAGCAAAGCACACCGACTTCGAAAATATTTGATTAGGTATGTATAGTAAATGAAAACTACCAATCAGTTATTTTTCACTTTTTAGTGCTTTTGTTTGAAGTCGGTTTTTATTTTTTTGTTAAAAAGTTTTTATTAAGATTTAATTTACTAGTTTTTATATCTGATGATGTCAGATCTAATAGGAGCTTGTCGTACTATATTCATAAAAAAATTCAATTGACATAGGTTGAAAGAATAGGGTTACGTTTTCCTGTAGATAAACTTAAGCAATGCTACTGTCTATATTTCTTTACTTTCCCACAGATATTACAAATATGGATAGCTGTGCTTATAGCAGTGATATGGCTATATTTACATCGAATATACTCCAGATTCAGCGACTATGGAGTGAAACATATGAGAGTGATACCCTTATTTGGTAACATGATGAAAGTAATTTTTCGCCGAGTTCATTATACTGCTGATATGGAGAGAATTTACCATGCATTTCCTAATGAAAGGTTTGTTTTAAAAATTTTACGCTGCGCCTCTGGTCTGGATGCAAAGTAGCTTGTCCGAGATTATTTAATTCCAACTTTAAGACTATACCTACTGAGTTAAGGGTATATACATACTACAATTTTAAAAAGTGCAACCTGAGCAAGAATTCTACAAACTTACCTCCAAAAATTCACGAAATTTAACATTAGTTGGCGTAGAAAGCGCATAGATGACGTCCATTCATGGTATACGTTGCCACGTTTAGAAAATATGAAGGGTACAGGCAAAAAACATGGAATATCACAATATTTTTTGTTTGTTTTGTACTGGTAACGAATCTATGTCTATTTTAATATCATTAAAACCACTGGTTATTACAAATACTCAACGGATGTTGCTAAAAATACGGTTTTATCTATGCCCAAAGCGAAAAGAACTGGGTATGTCCATGGCATACCAGTTAAGAAGAAGTATTGTCTAAAAATCTACATAGTGAAAAATTACTGCATACTTTGAACTCAACAAAAATATTATACTTCCAAATTTTAAATTGCTTTACTCTTAATTCATTCATTAGAACATTCCCTGTTCCTTATCTGTATCCCCCATATGGTGCGCATATACCCGAAGGGTTTTGAATGCTGGACTTATAAATATAAAACAAATATTAATAAGAACTGTAAAAATTTATATATGACATATAGAACGAACTTACAATCTTCAGTAACAGCAATGGCTACTTGACATTCAGGCACAGCAACGTCTTGTAAATAGAATTCACTTGTTAAGAAAAATATTATAATACGCTGGTACTATAATATTTTTGCCCAGGCAGTTTTCAATTTACGATGTGTCGGGCTCAGCAGATGTTGTTCCAATAAACGATCTTTATGAAGTTTAGTAATTAATTATTTTATTTGTATTTTTACTATACATGTATTTATTATCTAATATTGTATTATTTTCTAATAACGGATTATAGAAATAAATAAAAAGTTTAGAATTAAGAAGAAAGACCAATATTACTCTAACGAAATTTTGTTTTATTCATTAAGTTCAGTAATATTGCATTCGTTGTCCTAATGTGAAAACGTCACACAATTTCTGTGTAAACCGTTGAGTAAGACTCTAGTAACGTAGGCAAAAAAGCAAGGTACAGTCATAGTGTGTAAACGTCCAAATTATTGACTTTATTTGAATTATTTGAAAAGACCGTTCTGTTCGCGGTGGTCTTTCTCGTTGGTCTAGTCACTAGTGGATATTATGTACGGTTGCAGATCCTGAGATCCGGAGTTCGAGTCTTTTCTCAAAATATAGTTACGAATTTTCTCACGATAGTCACCTCGAAATTGGGTAGGATTCGAGCTTCCTGCCTTTTAAATTCAAACCCCATCGCCATATTGTGTACTATACTTATTATAAATAAACCTGTCACTTACGTATATGATATTTTAAAGGTTCATAGGAAGATACGAGCTTTTGGCACCAACAATAATTATACGTGATCTTGAATTAGTGAAGATGATCACAGTCAAAGACTTTGAGTATTTTCAAAACCACAAATCATTTGTCGACGAAAATGTTGAGCCACTAGCTGCAAGAAATTTATTTCTTTTGCAAGGTATATTCAACAATATATACATATTATGTACATATAATATATTATGTTTCACAAATGAATAATTAAATTCTAGGTAAATTCTAGCATGAGATTTAAATTACAATTTACTTTGGAAAACATTAATGATTTTTACGAAATATTTTCTATTTTTATACATTGTTCTGTATCCAGTCCTTTTTAACGTCCCACTGCTGGGCACGGGCCTCCCTTCAATACGAGGGGAATCAAGCCATAGTCTACCATGCTATATTGTTCTATTATTAGCATATATTTATGACGAATTGTAATTATAAATAAAATTACTTAAAGTGTTTTTCTAAAAATAATTGTCGTAGACTTAATAGACAAACAAAGGATACCTTTTGTCGTGCGGAAGGAAAAAAGTCCCAGAAGTTCTCTTTTTCCCTTAAAAAAAGTGAAAATTATTACAATAATACTTCTACTACTACAATAATTTTCACAGATTGAGAATTCGGGTATTTTTCATCTTTACACTTGAACATATCCGTAGATGAAGGAAAATTTTGTAATAATCTCCACTCATAAATTAACTTATATAACAAACAGGTCAAGAATGGAAAGATATGAGGTCAACTTTAAGTCCAGCTTTTACAAGTTCTAAGATCAAGTTGATGATGCCGTTTATGGAGGAAGCTGGAGAACAAATGATAAGAGCATTGAAAGAGCAGTTCGCAGCTTCTGATAGTAAGAATAATATTTATCTACATTTTTCTATATTTATTTAACAAATACGTTATCAGACAGAATACATTACTAGCGACTCACCCTCGCTTGGCTCGGGTTCGTCCCTAGGTTGCTTTCCCATATAAATTTTCACCCCCATTTTTACCCCCTTATGGGATGATTTCCGGTATAAAAACTATTGTGTCTCAGGGTCTTAAACTATGTATTTGCCAAATTTCATCTAAATGTCTTATTCGATACAAAGAAACAAACAAAAAATATTTTTTTTTCCTCTTTATAATATTAAAATAGATAAGAGTTACTTTACTATACATATATTATTTGTAACTTTGCATTGAGATAATGGAACTTCAATGATACCGAATCATTTATGTAAAATATTGTTTAGTCTAAGTAAGTTAAATAATTGTAGCTGGATACATAGACATCGATTGCAAGGATTTGACATCACGTTTCGGTGGCGACGTCATTGCTTCTTGCGCGTTTGGCTTAAAAGTAGATTCTCATGCAGACCCAAATAATCAATTTTTTGAAATGGGTAAAGAAGCATCTGGATTGAAAATGCGACAAATGCTACTATTGTTTGCCCTTTCTGCATATCCTTCAATTGTTAAGGTGAGTTTTAAATACAACTATCGACTTTAACTACTTGTAACCGTCCAGAGATAACAAAAACTTAAATTAACCACCGCATCTAGAGGTTTCTTAAGAAATGCATTTAAGCATATTACCATTATACCTTCATACAGTTTGTTATATGTAACTCACTGCCTAGAAAAACCAGTACTACCCATTAAAACCCAACAGTTTTCTCTATCTGATGAAGATAATAACTTATCAGTTGTTTCTACAAAAAATGTTTTTGAAGAAAAACACAAGTATAAGATGTTTCAAGGTTGAATCAATGCAGCAGGCAAGGCGACGAACCATAATTCTCCCAATTGAATTCAATTTATTTTTAGAGCAATTTATCTTAGGCCACTTTTAATTTAAGTGTTGTTTAGTGTCGATTGAGCTGAAAAACAGTTTATTAAAGCAATATTCTGTATGCACAGTAATAATAAAAGATAAAATTACTTTTGCTATCAAGTATCAACTAATCTCTAATCTATTTAAAAAACGTATTCGTATATATATTTTTTTCAGAAATTAAATTTGTCACTGTTTTCAAAAGACGTTACAAAATTTTTTATGGATATCGTGCTAACAACGATGAAAGATAGGGAAGCACGAAATATTATAAGACCCGACATGATACATTTACTCATGCAAGCTAAAGAAGGCAAGTGACACGAAAATATTTACGAGTTGTTTCCTTTATACATAATACATATACTACATATTATTATGTATATGAAAAAACATTTAAATTTAAGACCATCTTTTGAAATATGTAATTTATCAGACATGTAATTGCTCTATATGTGAAGATATAATTATTTAATAAACATTGTTATTATTTATTCTAAATTTTACTCAATTATTTTTGAATCAGGAAAGCTTTCCTATGACGAGAAAGTCGGAAACGACGAACAAGATGCTGGTTTTGCAACTGTCAAAGAATCTTCTATTGGAAGAAAAACAGTTACTAGAGGTTTGTATTTTAGGAGTAAAAAATCTTAAAACCATGTTCTTTATCCTTTAAACAAGAACAAAACTATTTCTGAAAAAGTATGTATTTCTTTATTAAAAATAGCTTTATTTAAAGCCCAAATATAATATTTCTTAGTCATTCATTGTTCATAGACACATGTTTGAAGCCAACCAGCCTTGGTTTGGTGACACTAGATTTAATCAAATTATGAGTGTACTTAAAAAACCACTTGAGCTCTTCCAAAGTCCACAAATTAGAGTCATTATCTTTGTTGTTGATGCCAAAATTGAAAAATTACCTACTGTGACACTATTCTCAATTAGCTAATAATTTTTCAGAATGGGCAGATATTGATCTAATCGCACAAGCAGTGTTGTTTTTCGTAGCAGGATTTGAATCGGTATCCATTGCAACATCTTTTGCATTATATGAATTAGCCATCCATCCAGATACTCAAGAGCGTTTAGTTAAAGAAATAAAAGACGAACATGTTAGAAATCATGGAAAGTTAGACTTTGGCTCTATACAAAAAATGACTTATTTGGATATGGTGGCTTCTGGTAATAAGCTGTTTATTACAAATTATAAAATTTATTGCTATAAAAAAATTAACCAATATACAATATAATATTAGATTATATATGTATACATATTTATATTTGTAGAAGTTCTGAGACTATGGCCTCCAGCCTTAGCTTTAGACAGGGTTTGTTCAAATGACTACAATTTAGGAAAACCCAATGATCAAGTCACAAAGGATTATATTGTAAGTAAAATAATTGTTTATAAGGTTAATAAGGTAAGGAACACATGCTTTTTATAATACCTATTTCCTAACAGAAACAATCCTCAGCGAAGTTGTATTTATTGATAGCTATACTATATTTATAATTAAATCAAAACAAAATATACCTACTTTATTCAAATAGGCTTATTCAAGCACTTTTGCATTTATTTAGGTTAGAAAAGGAGAGGTGGTTTGGATACCAGTGAGATGTTTCCATCTGGACCCTAAATATTTTGCGAATCCGAAAACATTTGATCCAGAAAGGTTTTCTGATGCTAATAAACATAATATTAACCCCTTAACTTATATACCCTTCGGATTAGGCCCAAGAAATTGTATTGGTAGGTACAATATATATTCTTTATTGCATATAACAGAGTAACACAGATAATACAGAGATCAATGTGGGCAAAAGTGGGCAATGTCATCTATGAAAAATTTACAATTATAGTTTTAAGGTCAAGGTCAAATTTAAAATTACTATAAAAATGTTTTACATAGATTGAATAATAAGTCATTATCAGCACCGTCTAACAAAAATTACAATTACAACAACAAAATATATACTCGTATTTACGTTTAAGAAAAGAACATCAGCTTTTTATATAAAGCAAATGTTAATATTATACATATTATTACAATTAATTAGCTAATAGAACAAATGATTGGATAACTCTTAGATTAAATATAAAAATAGCAAAGAATAACCTATTTATTGAGGCCATTTTAATAAGCCTAAACACGATATCTCTTCAGTATTTATTTATTCAGTATTTATTTATAAGTATTGTCAAGAGTTGAGTATCTTGCAGATTCAAATGTGACGCTGCAACATCAGGCCTTGGTTACCAAATCATTACAATGTTATTAAATTCATGGGTTACCAAGTTTTGAATCGATTAGATCTGTGAATGTTGTTCATATCCTTTTACCGTCTAGAAAAGAGTTGATATCCTGCAAAAAGCTGAACGAATTTTCTAGATTTATAGCTAAGAAATCACTCACTCTCAATTAAGTCATGGTTCATTCGTCGTAGTAACGCTGCCACAGATTATACTTATAACTCTACACTAACGCCGGGGGTTAAAAAAAAAAGATCACCATATACACTTTGGCCACAACATATCAATGAAATGAAAAATATATAATTTTTATGTCCTTTCACTCAGTAAAGGAAAAGTATGTAATACCTTCATTTAAAACGTTAGTATTATCTCTAAAATGATAAATCGTATAATTGATGATAATTTTATAGGATCGAGATTTGCACTTTGCGAGTTTAAAATGTTGTTGTACAAGATATTACTCCATATTGAAGTGTCTCCTTCGAAGAAAACCCGAATACCCGCAAAAATATCAACAGATTCTTTCAATCCCAGAATGGAAGGAGGTCATTGGCTGAGATTTAAACTAAGAAGTTGAAGATTTTAAACATTAAGCAGACCATATTGACATATTCATGGAACAATATTGCAACTTAGTAATGTAGAGGACATCAAATAGGTGCAATATGAGAATTGATTATAATTTTTAAATTATCTAAGTACTAAGTTACAATTCTGTTCCTTGCAGTCATTAAGATACTATAATCAAAGTATTATTTTTTTTGCTTTTGATGTAACCCAATTACTTGTTTATTAAGGAATAAAATATTTTCGTACTCTTATGTCAATTATATCGTAATTAAAGAAATTAATGATTATGTGTTATGATGAAATTAAAAAAACTTTGTTTCTAAATTAGACTTTTACACAAATAGTACACATCCTGTGTGGAATTAAGTAAAACTTATTATTTCGATTTTAGGTTCATTAGTATTAACTTATTAATAATTAATTAATTACTCGTATTAAAGGGAGGCCCGTTCCCAGCAGTGGGATGTTAAAAAGGGCTGAATACAATTAATTCAGTCCATATTACTGCTTAATATATTGTAATAGTTTCTGTACATTTCACTAATGACCAATAAATTTTTTGCTTACATAAAAATTATCTTTAAGTATACGCTATTTAATTTCAAAACTAAAAATCAGGTTGTTTTACTATATACTTACGTTGGTACATACATATAATATGTATATATATATATATATATATATGTACCAACGAGTGGGTATACAGACTAAATTATCATTGACAATCTTTTGCATCCATTCTTTTGCTCTTTTGCATGAGTTATATCTTACAGAAACCAAATTTGATTTTGCCGATGTTATATTATAAAAAACAAAAGAGACTGATAAGAGGTTGCGATTAAACATGCTCTTTTTTTAGGAAAAAATAAAAATACTCGTAATATAGACATAAAGCGTTTTATTTATTGTTTTACTCAATTATATACTTGTACACTATTTTAATAATACACCTTATAGTATAAAAAGTCACCATTAAAATAAGTCAATATGTTACATCTTTTATTTCTCCTACATCCTAAAAAGCTTCAATACATTTTTTAAAGTTAAAAATACATAAAACATACATATTATATCATATGTTTATGTTACTGATAAAAACATATAATGTGTGACATACATATTATATGTTTTTATCAGTAAAACATTTTTATAGGATATATATCAATCAATAGGATACTTTTTACTGTGGAAAAATATCTCATCTCTGAGAAATCTATACTAAACCTTAAAACGTAAGCGGGGACGAATCTGAGCGGAGCCAGGGTAAGTCTCTAGTATCATAATTTTAATGAATACATCGATGAACTTAGCATATTGTACTCGTATTAACTTCGAATTTTAAATTTCAACCAATGCCCACCTTTTAATTTTGGGTTAAACGACTCAGTAGATAGTTTTGCGGGAATACAAGTTCTCTCAGATGGTGTTACTTCAATGTGTAGCAGAATCTGATATAAGAGGGACTTCAATTCACAGAGGGCAAATCTTGAGCCTAAAAAAAGAAACATTTTATATTAAAATCACTCATTAATAGCTTATGTGTGTTTCATAATTTCTCGAACATATCTTGTTATTTTTTTTATATTAGATCAACATAAGAAATTATTCCTATTTTATCTATCTAATCCTAGTATTCTCCCTATCCTGTGCTCATTTACATTAGTCATAGAAAAATCTCAACATGTACAATTACATTGTTATTTTCGTTAAAAGCAACAGGTTCAATCATGGCTCGAAATTGGTTTAAAAAACATCTAATTTCGGCAATTTAATGGTTAATTCATCGGTTAATAAAAACGAACGGTTTAATAAACTGAAATAATAATGGTTAACGGTTATTCGTAGAAAAAGTTTAGACTTAGGGTTTGATACCGAAATAAACCGGTTAATTCATTTATAAGTAAGAAGCGTTCATGTATCCTTGTACTAAGCATTTCATCAAAAAATGTAAACGCAAAAAAACAAATTTTAACGGCTAATTTCGATCATGCATCCTAAATTCCTGAAAACCCGTTTTCCCGGTTTTAACCGGTTAAAGAACGTAACCGAAACTTTAAATCGTAAAGACTTTCAGTTTAGTGTCAATGACCAAAACCGTTTTAAAAATTGAAAAATAGGGGTTCAATACCAACACGAGGGTTCTACTTATTGAAAAATATATCACAGTTATACCATACGTTTTTTGATAAATAAAACACTCAAGTAATAGATCAGCTATACACAAGATCCCACTTACCAATACAATTTCGTGGTCCCAAGCCAAAAGGCATGTAGGCCATGGGATTGATTTTGTGTTTATTTTCTTGGGAAAAGCGTTCAGGGTCGAATTTCTTTGGATCTGGGTAGTATTGGGGATCACGGTGGAAACACCACACCGGTATTGCCAGTACTTCACCTTTCTTTATCTGTAGAATTATAGAAGTTTATAACGAATCTTATAAGTGTATTGGATTGTTTTTAATGATTATTATATATAGCAAGTATTTTTTTAGTTTTTTTTATTATTATGTTAGTATCGGAACACCACAGATACTCGTATTTGTCCATGCTTTTTTCGGAGTTTCACTTTTATATTTTTTATTTTCTTTTTTGTTATAAATATTTAGCAGATACTTTTGAGTTTAAGCTACTTCGTCTTTTATGTCCGTACTTGCTCGATGTACGTGATTGATTGTACGTGATGGATATACATATATAGTGAGTTCCATACATTATATTTTTTTACTATTCTAGCACTATTCATTCCTTCAAGTATTTACTTACAATATAGTCCTGAGTAGCTTTGCTGTTTGGTTTGCCCAGGTTATAGTCTTTCACACAGATTCTATCTAAAAACTGTGCAGGCGGCCACATTCTGAGAACCTCTGCAAATGAAAAAAATATGAAATTTATTACTCACTTATGAATTTAAAATTTTTGCACATTTCAAAATTTTCATCAATTTAATAATTTAGTTTGCATTTGGAATAAATTCCTAATAATCCGATGATAGATAGTGATAGATGTTGTATAATCTCAGGCATTATCTATGAACCTATAAAATAGTATATCTATAATGATAGCCAGAGAGAGGTATTATATATTTTACTGTTCTGGTTAAAAGGTGGCATAAGGTAGCTGAGCAGTAAAAGATTGGCGTAATGTTGGCTAATCATCAGGAGAAAGGAAAGTCATAAAAGAAAGATAGATGAACGTACGGATAAACCGTGCCAAAGAGGATACTCGTATATACGATGCTAAGATAACCGAAAAAGAAGACGACTAAAGTACCTGACGTACTCACCTGATGTTACCATATCCATGTAAGTCATGCTCTGAATAGCATTAAAATTTAACTTTCCATTATTCTTGATATGTTCCTCTTGAATTTCTTTGGCTAGACGTTCTTGTATTTCTGGATGTAGGGCAAGTTCGTGCAATGCAAAGGACATGGCTGTTGCTATGGTATCAAAGCCAGCGATGAAGAATAGCACTGCTTGAGCAGTCAAGTCGCAATCTGACCAAACTAAAAAAACACAGTTTTTCAAAATCATAAAACTTCCATAATTATGTAAGCTAACTAACTTTAGATTTATAAGTGTGCGCGTGCGCGTGCGCGTGCGCGTGCGTGTGCGTGTGAGTGCGCGTGCGCGTGCGCGTGCGCGTGCGCGTGTGCGTGCGCGTGCGCGTGCGCGTGCGCGTGTGCGTGCGCGTGCGCGTGCGCGTGCGTGTGCGTGTGCGTGTATGTAAGTGTGTGTGTGTATGTATTGTTTCATGATTAATTAATTTCTAAAGTAAAAAAATATACAAACCTCTATTATTACTTTTTTTGCCAACAGAAGATTCTTCAACTGTTGCGAATCCTGTATCTTGGAGGTTTTCATTCCCTGTTTTGTCATCGTAAGTAAGTTGTCCTATTTTAAAAATAAATCAATTTTAATTAACTTTGCTCTGTTATTACATTCAGTAATAATTGTTTAGAGTATAACATAACATTAAAAAAGGCGCGCGCTTATATTATATGTAGTAACGTGCAATTATAACGAAGGTTTTCGCCACTAATAGTCCATTCAAATAAGGTGTGAAATCAAAATTTTGGCACTGAACTTTGCATTGATACCTATAATATAGTTTTAATGATACAAAAACAATGTGTAAAGGTTTTCATGTCTGCAACCACCGACAAGAGTTGAAAAAAATAAATAAAATTCGCTTATTTTTCTGCTACCTACGATTTTTTTATTTACGGTCATCCCTTAAACTTAAAACCTACCTAACTCGATTAATTTTGACCGGAGGAAAAAAGTTGTGAAACCTTTTTGATCTAAAATTTTAAGCTGTACACATTTTCATTAAAAGTTTTATGTCTAATTTTTACCGTTTTAGAGTAATTGCGACAAAAATGATAGTAATAGTGGCCTTTTTCTATCTCAGTAAAAAAAAAACAAATGAAAAAAAAACAGAATTAATTTAAAAAAATCATTTACGAAGTCAAGGAAAAGATAAAATTCTTGAAGCGTTATTTTAAATGCGAGCCTTTATCTCGAGTACCTTATATAAAGATAGATAAGTTGTAAATAGGAAGTACCTCATTATACATAATACAATGAGTGAGATACTTGAAATACAAACAAGTTGTATTGCCGTCAACTATAACACTTAGTCGATACTTAGTCAAGTAATATAATACGTTATTCAGTTAAATCCTCCAGGTAAATTTCTAAGAAATTAATTTAAAAGATATGAGATCATCTGTAACACCGGTGTGCCCGCGGTCGTTGAGGGATTAAAATTGTGTACAATATGTTAAGACAAGCTAAAATCTTAAAAGACTAAAAGTAAAGGATGAGTTAAATTAATCATTTCATTGTACATAATATACTTATGTACATATGATTATAATATGGTCCGTAAAAATAATTATTAAAATTTAAGAACTTAATTGGTTTACATAGAGTAAGTAACAATATATGTAGTTCGTTTTTAAACAAGAGCCAAAATTTTAGTAAAGTGCTAGATAGTTAAACCTTCTTACCTTGTGCATCTCTATCCCTTTTATCTCGTCTGCTCTATAATGCTGTATAAACTTTGTAATAATTATAATTGTGTCTGTTACTGTTGGAAAACTGCTTTACGAAATTATAAACTAATTAAAAATACAAAATGGTTAACGAGAGGATCTCACCCTTTAGGTATGAAGTGACAATAATATTGTCATGAGTACTAGGGGACCACAAACCTCAAGAAATTTACATTATATTTATATATAGGGCCCCGTCTTATGAGTGCATACGAACCACTTACTACATACATTCCATAACACTTATGCTCCCCTGGTATTTGTGTTGATGAGACATAGGGGCCTCTTACTAATAATTAAAAGTATCGTGACGGTCGAAACATTACACTTTTTCAGTTTAGACCTCATTCGCTAAGTGTGCCGAGTATTAGTGTTGCCCAAACGCAAGAACAAGACAAGACTTAGCCAGTCTTGGTCTTGGTCTTACGCCAATACACCTGGTCTTGGTCTTGGTCTTGGTCTTGCGCTCCCAGTCTTGGTCTTGGTCTTGGTCTTGCAGCAAGAGTCTTGCAAGTCTTGCAATTACCTATTAGTCTATTACTATTTATTAAAGTTTACTTTAAATCCTAGAAAAACGTATTAGAATTGGAACATTGTGAGCTTGAATGAATATAGCCATAGTAAAGATCAAGCAGATTAATAAATAACTGAAGATTTGATAAGAAATTCGAAAAATCAACTGACCTATATGTCGTTTTCCATGGAAGTAACTGTTTCTTAATAAACATTTATGATTTATAAGCTTACATTTGCTAAAACATGTAAAAAAACAAATTAATTACAATAACTTGACTGTATTTTAAAGAACAATACTTATCTGTCTAAAAAGAGATTGAACCCTCAACTTATAAGAAATTTAATAAAAGAGTTTTACGATTTATCATTTATTTGAATAAAAAATAAAATACAACACAAATCAACAGCTTTATCATTAGGTTATGATACTTTATATCAATTTTTTTGACCAAGAATTAATACAAAGTAACCATCTGGCTGACTCATCACTTAACCTATTTCTATGTTTTCTAATTACTAATGATGCTTTAGAAAATAACCTCTCAGCAGGTACTGAAGTTGCAGGTATTGAGAGAAAATCACGGGCCATTTTCGATAAAATCGGATACTCTGTCTCATGCGTCCTCCACCAATCTAAAATGTCTTCCGAGCTGGCAGTTCTTGGTTTTCTCAGGTACTCCTCCAACTCGTCTATTACTAAGCCTTGAAGACAAGATCCAGATGACGTCGAGGGACATTCATAGAGTTTATCAAAGTCTATTACGTCTTCATCTTCATCACATACTTCATTTTTTTTTCTGGTAATTCCAGAGATTTGTTCAGTGAGTGTAGACTTTTATATTCTTCATAAAGTTCCTTGAACTTGCGCAGACTTTCTGTTTTAAGTTGCTTCCCCCACATTGTCAGGTCAAAAGTCTGAGCCTTATGCCTTGGGTCTAAAATTAAAGAAGTACAATAAATCCAGTTGCTCTTCTTGTAATGTTTAAGCATTTTGTCTCGAGCTGCTTGGAAAGCTAGAATGAGCCTTTCATCCACTTCAGATCGATTAGGTTTCTCATCTAACTGTTTTACCATGGATTCAATTTTATCTAGCAAGAGATTGAATGATACAATGACTAGCGGTAATGTAACATATTTGTCTTCACCAAGTTTTGTACTTAAAAGTTTAAAGTTTATTAGAAATTTATGTAATTTTTCGAGTACCTGCCATTCATTAGCTGTGATTTGAAAATCATTTAATTCGGTGACAGAACTGCACAATATGTCAATGCCCGCTCTCACTTTTAAACCAAATCCAATCATATCATGTGTGGAATTCCATCTCGTTGGACAGTCAAGAATGGCATTTAGATTTGATGGCACGCCAGCTGCTTCACAAGCAGACTGAAACTTCTTCTTGACTATCTCACTTCTTTTTATTTTACTGGAAATACTGCGTAACTTTGTTACAGATGTACGCGAGTCAGCAATATTTGGTGCAGGTTCTTCATCTTCCTCATCCTCAGTTTCGTCTGCATAGTCTTCGTACTGCTGATCTTGCGCGTTAGTGTCAGACTCACAGTGTAATGCTAAGGTCTTTAATAAATCTTGTACACCAAGGTTTAAAATGTGAGCAAAGCACCGGAAATGTTGATTGTCTGAATCAAAGTGTGGCGGCAGCTGTTTGCCCAGTTCATACATAAATTTGGTTTTTGCAGTTGCGTTGTCGACCGTGATACCTTGTATTTTATCAATTATGCCATATTCCAATAAACATTCATGGAAAATCGTTGCAATATCTTCCCCAGTATGTCGACCGCGTGATGGTATAAAATCAAGAACTACAGATTGATACTTCCATTCGTTGTCTATATAATGAATAGTAACCCCGTAGTAACTCCTACCAGCAATTGACGTCCACCCATCAATGGTAAAAGACATTTTAGATGATAATTGTTGAAGTCGTTCCTTGAGATTCAATTGGAGCTCTTCAAATCGCTCTTTGACTTTCCTTCTAAGTGTAGACCTTTTAGGAAACACCATATTAGGGCAAATACGTCGAAAATATACTTGTGTAGCTTCGTCATCGAAAAATGAGAAGGGAAGATATTTTTTCACCACCCAATCAACTGTAGCTGTCGTGATGTTGTCACTGCTGTTTTCCGACTTAAACAAAACAATAAATCTTGTATTATTATTTAAAACATACTAGGTTTGAGCGTATAAGAGGAGGAGGTTTGTTGTTGTTAAATCGAGAAAATCGTTAAATTGATATTTGTTATATTAAGGTTGCACTGTACTGTAATTTACCAAAATAAAGTACTTAGTTGTTACTGGCCGATTAAATGAAAATATGGGTGTTTATAAAAAATATTTAAGACGATAATTACATACTTAATATGTCGCACCCCTAGATGAAAACACCACTAACTCAAAAATACACTGATAGAAGGATTTTTTGTACCTAATAAGATTTGTTACCAGTTAAGAAATGATTTGTTAGAGAGAAGACTCCTAATAAATATTTATTAGCAGTTAATAAATCATTTGTTAGCGGATATTTTTTACTGCCAACAAAATATTTATTAGTATGTAATAAATGATTTATTGACATATAAAAAATAATTTATTAATATTCAAAAAATCCCTTGAACATTACGTTCATTGTTCTAATTATTAAAATTACAGAGAATTAGAAATTTTGTGAAACGAATAAAGTTAAAATATAATAAATAATGAATTGATTAATAGTATATAATTCATTTTTTTATGACAACGGTATACATTTAAAATTAAAATAATCACTATTATAATCGATACGTTGGTATTCGTATACGAGTCAATAAATCAAATTTCTTTGAGATATTACATAAGAGCCATCTGACGATACATGAATTTTTAACGGTTTAAAATATTCATCGAAAATTGATAGGATAAAGTTTTCTGGATCGTTTGTTTTCGGTAATATTAATTGATAGCTTTTTATATGGGGATTGAGTCCAATAGTTACACATTTTTTGGAAGAAATATGAATAGTTTTGCCATCAGATATAATTGCAGTAATAAAACCAAATACATGATTATTCTCAGAGTCATTGGAAACGTGGAAGGCATACGATGGCTATTATATATGTAACATACAAAGCTACGCATGAGTGCCGCCATCTATCAACAATGACCACAAATAAAATATTTGTTAACCGTAAACAAATCTTATTTGGTGGAAATAAATAATTTTTTCAATACATTAAAGCTTTTTAACAGTAAAAAAATTTTTGTTTTAATAAAAAAGCGATTTAATTAATCCTAAAAAGTGTTGGTAACAGTAAAAAAATATTTCTTCCATCCAAAAAGATACCTTAAAAAGTTTGTAATAAATTGATTTATTACTCCCAAAAAAATCCTTCTATCAGTGTACTTACGTAAGTTAATGGCGTTTTTGAAAGTATCGCATGAATAGCTACGCGGAGTTAAAATTCTTTTAACTGTTAAATAAATATTCTTACCTGTCCACTTCTTCCAGCGGTCACTAAAAAGCTTGTGATATCTCCACTGAATTTTGGTTTAACAGGAAGAAATATTTCTGATTCCTTTTTATGGAAAGATATTAGATGTTTCCTTAAGCCTGAAGTGTTTCTGTTTTTCATTTTTATTTCAATCTTTTTATGTTGGCACAATTTACAGAAGGCAGTTTGGGATACATGAATTATTTCGAAAAATTCCTCAAATTTGCTTTTGGGTCTTTTAGATCTGTGACTCAAACTCTCGTTACTCGGACTAGAATAATTTGAATCTTCGTCACTCATATTAAATTGTACACGTGATACGTTTTTAGAAAACAACGAGAATTAGTAAAAACAATTATTAAGTTAGACTCGAAGCACAGCTCAATTGGAAATGACTGGAATTAAAATAATTCCTTTATTTATAGTACGTTTCCTTGCTTTCTACCGCGCCGCCTCGCCACGTGCCGGCTCTATGATAAGGATGCCGCCGCAAATCAAACAATAATATAAAGCGTGTAAAAAAATTCGAAATTACGGCCTGTCCGCACTGCGATATTTCACCGCACGTTTTTATTCCCGCAATTCTGTAACACAATGAATCTTAAGGAGTATCCGCACTGGCGGTTAAAAATTCGCGCGGAAAAAAAATCTGTGATTTGATGCAAATTGAACGCGATGCGGCGCGGATTATTTCCGCGCGAATGTTTTGTACAGTATATAATATGTATGGCTATGGCCGCACTGCGAAATAAAATTCGCGCGTTTCGCTCAGTCGTGCACCGACGCTATTGGTTTATCGAATGATTTTGTAGTCATTCTGTAATATCCGAAAAACTTTTTACTGTATTTTCGCAGCTCTTGATATTTAATGTAGAAAAACATCATTTTAGATTACTAAAATGTCTCAGTAGATATAGTAGATTTATCATTTTAGACGTTTGTCTCAGTCGGGAACTGCATTAAACTGACAAAAATCGTACGAAATTTTATTCGCAGTGCGTAATAAGTACAATTTCGATCACGGAATATAATACGCGAGAATAAAAATCGCGCGGTGAAATATCGCAGTGCGGACAGGCCCTTATTTTGCATGAGTATACCTACGCCCTATGGCGGCAATCAAATAGTGTCAAATGTTATGATTTCGGCGTGGCGGCAACGATTGTTTTAGATTTCAAAAGAAGCCGCCGGCGCGTGTATCATAACCATGTACTTCCGAAAAGCGGCAAATTTCTTTGAGAAGTAAGTACAAAACCTTTGATGCCGCATTATCAAAGTGCCGATGGTTAAAACATAACTATGCATGCACTCAGTTTGATTTTAATAATTTTTTTATTCGCTATGTTTATGGTATTAGTCGTAATGCGCATAGGTCCAGTTTTTCATATTCTTTGATACAGTTTTTTGCGTCTCATAGAATTCCTAAGCGTACCTACCTATACACCGAACTGTTACACCTAACTACTCAGTGAAATAGCGCTAAGTCCTAGCTGCAAGACGCAAGAGTCTTGCAGGCTATGTCTTGTTCTTGCTCAAGTCTTGCACGGTCAGTCTTGGTCTTGGTCTTGCTAAAAATACGCGGTCTTGTTCTTGGTCTTGGTCTTGCAAAAACGCAAGAACAAGACCAAGACTGCAAGACCAAGACTGAATTTGGGCAACACTACCGAGTATAATGTGGCATAAGGAACTTCGTTCCAAAAATAGGTAAATGTATAGAAGAAACAGCACAACTCATATTATATATTCAAAAAATTTTGGTGTGCATATATGCGCCACCTTACCCTTTGGTAACCTTACGAGCTACTACCGGTGTTGGAAGCGAGTGAGGAGTTCGTAGGTAATGGATATTCCGTACGAGGCGCGTGACGGCGTCATAAGCATGTTAGTTAGGTGTAAAATAGTTCATTTTAATTAGATCTCATAAACCAATATAAAAAATAACTGAAAAAAATATGCAAAGATAACATTTTGGAGTAGGGAATCATTTGATGATTACCTCCTTCATTCAATACGTTTCTTGCTTGCATATTATGTATTATATAGTTAATACTACAGATGATCTCATATCTTTTAAATAAAATATTCAGTACACGTATTTAATATGTTAAGTGCCAAGTATGAGTGTGGATTAATTAAAATTATTTACACTAAGTTTATTATGAAGCGCCCATAGACACTTAATTGAGGAACATCTGGTATAATAAGGTATGTTAAAATTAATATCAACGATATTAACTTTAATAGTACAATAATGTTAAAATTAAGCATCGTATTTTTTTACAATTGATAACAATCACAAACTCAGAATAGAGGATGATGTCACTGTCGCAGCTAACTAGCTTAATCAGCGGTTTGATTAGTGGCCTAGCTTTTTAATTAAACGGCGCTGTTTAATTAAAGGCCGAAATGATATCCAGCCAATGCATCTAATACAACATTTAATGAACGGGCTGGTAGATGCTTAGGCCGTTCATAGAATAGAGTAATTGTGTGATGAAAATATATGAAATATTTAATATTGAGAATTCTTTATTTATATAAAATAATTAAATGAACATACTCTGTTTTTAGCACTTTACTTTAGATTACAGTACAGCTTACTCGCAAAAAAAGGTAGGTTAGGTAAAAACTTTGGCCACAACGCACGAGCCGATGAGCGAAGAAAACGTACCGCAGTAGACCGTAGCCGGAGAGTGCCATAAACGACTAGAACTTTAAAAAAATGCTTTCCAATCAAATGAACTTAGTATCAGTAACTTGGATAGGCAAGTTATTAAACGGTAATGAACTTTTAACCGCTAACTAAACGATGGCATTCGATGAAAAGGCTAGGCCGTTAATCAAACGCCCGATTAAGCTTGGCTACGCCATCACTATTATTAAGAAATGAAGTACACCGTAATATTTTTAAATTTTTTGGTAAATTTTAGAAAAATACGATTTAATTTAACTGACAAAATACGTCACGTTAATAAAGTATAATAACTCACATTTATACGTTGTATAAATATTATTATACTGATATAATTATGGCGGATTAGAATTAAAACTGAAATAAATGGGACCGAGGCTACTTTTCATAGATATCCTATCAAAAATAGTAAAACACATACCTTTCTTAGCTTCCATAAGAAGATGGATCATGTCAGGTCTGATGATGTTTCTTGCTTCTCTGTCCTTCATTGTGCGGGTGACAAGATCTAAGAAGAAGTCCTTGGTTTCATTAGTGAATAATGTTAATTTAAATTTCTGAAAAAAATAAAATATATTTTTAAAATTAACGGAATAATACAATTAAAAGAACATAACTATGCCCAATCATGGAATTTGCACTGAAAATGGAACGAATCATCTACTCACCCTCACAAGTGCTGGACAAGCAGAAAGAGCAAAAAATATCAACTGCTGGCGAAATTTGAAAGTTGAAGCTAGTTTCCCCATTTCATAGAATTGATTATTTTTTTGTGTATGAGAATCCACTTTGAGTCCAAATGCACAGGAAGCGATTACATCATTTGCGTAGCGCGTTGTCAGGTCCTTACAGTCCACATCGATGGAACCAGCTATAAATACAAAAACTACTATATCCGATACTTAAATAATAATTAATAAGTATCAGTTTCCAATTCGTATAGAAAAACTTTAATTAATTTAAAAAGTAAACGTTTTTACTTTGACATGTATATGGACTTTCCAAAAGCAAAAAAATTGATTTCATACTGTCAGAATCTTTAATGATCATTTTCAAGTTTCTAATCATTTGATCCCCAGCTTCCTCCATGAACGGCACCATCAGCTTTATCTTGGAGCTTGTAAACGCTGGACTTAAAGTTGACCTCATGTCTTTCCATTCTTGGCCTATGTAGGAATATTAAAATACATTATTTTAGGACTTTTAAAAGAAAACAATGTTATTTAATTAGAATTTAGCATAAAATTACTACGTTTGAAAACAGTTTTATATGATAGATGATAAAAAATCCAGAACAGGAACATAGATAATTTTTAATTATTAATCGGAAATGCATACAGTCACTTAGTATTATAGGTAGGTATTAATTATCTGATCCGAAAGACGTTTTCCTGAGCATATGTCAATGAAATCCTGTGATAGTTGAGTGTATACAAAAAATCATGTAACAACAATGTAACAATTTAATTTTATTTACATTAGATAGATAGATAGATGTTTTATTGTACACCACAAATAAATATACAAAAAGAAGATATAAACAATAGATGATGCACAGCAGGCGGCCTTATCGCTATAAGCGATCTCTTCCAGGCAACCTTAGGGCGTAGGAGAAATTATATGAAATGGTAGGCGGTGTACTTACTACACACAATTGCATATCCTAAATACAGATATATATAAATACATACATACATATATACATACATACATTCATACACACACATACATACATACATAATGCATACATACATACATACATACATATATACATACATACATAAATGCATAAATACAATGCATACATACATAAATGTAGATCAGATGAGAAAGTATAAAAAGTTCAATATAAGATACTATAGAGACAAATAATATGATTTTAACTGTACCTTAAAATTATCAAAACTTTTGGCACGCCTGATGTCTATTGGAAGATTATTCCATAAACGTGCAGCCTTTACTACGAAGGAGTTGGTAAGGAAACAGGAGGAGTGAGAAGGAATTTTAAGCAACAACGTTTCACTAGAGCGAAGTGGAAGAGTATGGGTATCACTTAAAAACTGGAAACGCTCTCTAAGGTAGAAAGGAGAAGAAGGGTAGAACAGCACGCAGTAGAGAAGATGAAGTACATGAGTATTCCTGCGAAGGCGGATTGGGAGCCACTTGAGCTTTTTGCGAAATTCTGAAACATGGTCATATTTACGAAGGCCAAATATAAACCGAATACAAAGATTTTGAAGCCGCTCAAGTCTATTTAGATGCTCCTCTTTAACGTCTAGATAGCAAGTATCAGCGTAATCAAGAATTGGTAGAAGGAGTGAATTTGCTAGTGCAATTTTGGTTGATATGGGCAAAAAATTTTGCAACCGCCGAAGAGCGGAAACTGCACCAAACATCTTTCGGCTCAGTTCACTTACCTGTGGTGCCCAAGATAAATATTGATCAAAAATGATCCCCAGGTTCTTTACCTTATCAGAATACTGAATTTCGACACCATTCAATATAACCGGTGGCGTCCCAGATCGTGATATTTTTGATAGTAACCTCTGGCTGCCTATTATAATTGCTTGTGATTTAGAAGGATTAATATCAAGGCCATAAGATTCACTCCATGCTGAAATACAGGACAGATCTCTATTAATTAAACTAATTGCATGAGGTAAGTCTGGCACGGATGACGATGTGTAAATTTGTAAGTCGTCCGCATATAGGTGGTAGAGAGAAGAGATGTGATGGGGAATAGAATTAATGAAAATCGAAAATAAGAGAGGAGACAACACGCCACCTTGTGGTACACCGGCTTTAACCATAGACCAATCAGAGAAAAGATCTTCAATTCGTATGCGTTGCCGGCGCCCGCACAAGTAACTACGAAACCAATCAATCACCTCAGGAGATATGTTAAGAGAAGATAATATGGCAAGTAGGATATCAAAATCTACAGTATTGAAGGCATTACTGAAATCCAATAATGTCAATATGGTAACTTTCTGGCTGTTCATACCTTCTCTAATATCATCTGCAATTTTGACCAATGCAGTAGTCGTACTATGACCGATGCGGAAACCGGATTGAAAGGGATTTAACAATTTGTGATTGTAAAGAAAAGTACTTAGCTGTCGGTGCACAAGTCGCTCCAGCACTTTCGACAAGAAAGGGAGAATAGAAATTGGACGATAATCGGAAAAAGAAGAAGGATTAGATTTTTTCGGTATAGGAATTATTTGTCCATGTTTCCAGGAAGTAGGAAATTTATGGGAGCATAAGGAAAAATTTAAGATTGAAGTGATTGTAGGAGCTATTATTTCAAGGACGGGAACGATCATTTTACGACTAATGCAGTCGGCCCCAACAGCATTGGATTTTATAGACAAAATATTTCTCTTAACATCACTTATGGAGAATTGACTAAATTGAAAATGCGGAATATCAGGAGTAGGTGAAGCTGAAAGATGATTTATTGTGGTAACCTTTTTTGTACTATCAATAGTACCTGAAAGTGAGAAGTGCTGATTTAACAGATTTAAATCGATATTATGAGGATTAATATTATTTTGTGTCTTCCCTACTCCAATAGATTTGAGAAAATTCCAGATTTTATCTAAATCTTCTTCTTCAATCACAGATTTATAGATATGGCGTCGTTGGCTATCTCTACACACCATATTGCAACGATTACGCGCCTTGATATATTTTCTTTTGTTATTGTCATTGGGATTTGCAGCATATTTCGATTTAGCCATATATTTTTTGTTTTGCAGTTTTTTAATCTCAGGGGTAAGCCATGGAGCCGGAAGATGCTTCATTCGAACAGGTCGAACAGGAGCGTGAATGTCATAAAGCCCAATTAGAAGTGAAGTAAATATTGACATTTGCTCATCAATGGTTTCCGCCTTTGAAACCACCCCCCAGTCAATCCGTTCAGCGTCTTCTCGCAAACGTTCCACGTCCATACTACCAAAATTGCGCTGCAGAAGAATTCTTGATTTAGCTTTTGGCGGCTTTAATTTATAAGATAAAAAAAATAAGGTCATGAAAGGAAAACTCTGGAGCAGAACACTGACCATGCTTAGCAACATGATCAGTGGAAGAAACAATTATAAGATCAAGGAGTGAGGGACTGCAATTTGGGAAGTAATGGGTAGCGTCTAATGGAAGAATATTTAAATTCGCTCCATCAACTAAGCAACGGAGGCGATTAGCTCGGTGATCGTTCTTTAGAAGACAAGTATTAAAATCACCCATAATCACGGCATGATCATAGAGAGGCCTATACTTGTCTAACAGGATTTCAAATGAGGAGAAATAATCAATCGTGAGACTGGGATTATAAAATACCCCCAATAGTATTTTAATATTAGAGAAAATAATCTCAATAAACATGTGTTCCGCCTCTACGTTACCCTGTGACTGAGACATGTCTATAATGGAAAAGGGAATATGGGAACGCAGGTAGATGGCAACACCTCCGCCGCCTCTTCCAATGCGATCATTTCTAATCAAATGAAATCCTGGGAGCCCATACGAGCTTGATGGGAGACATGGCTTAAGCCACGACTCAGAGACTAAAACCGCGTGTATGTTTTTATTGTTAAGACAAGATAACATATCGGAATAATGTGCTGGAATACTCTGTGCATTAATATGAATTAGATTAAAATTTTTCAAGACATCTGAGAAGTGCAAATCGAGAGTTTCATTCAGGGTTAGGATACTATGAAAACTGTCGTTGCTGCTAGCACCTTCAGAGGGGGAGGGAAAGGACATAAAAGATTCATTTACACTGCAATCATTTATCATTTTATATGTATGTTCTATATAATAAATAAATATAATATACTAAAACAATATCCAAAATATGTTTTATATAATAATACAAAGAATAAAAGTCAAATACGTACCAAATATATCAAAAATATATGTATATGTATATATTAATTTATATAAAAATAATAATGATAGTATAAAATAACAAGAATAAATAAATAAATAATAATAATAAAATATAATAAAAAAATAATTAAATTTGCAAGTATACTTTCGTACCTACTCACCCGCCAGTTGCAAGAGAAAAGAATCGACACTTTACTAACAAAATTTAAATCAAGTTGGCAGAACACAAAAATACAATATTAAAAATTAAATTAAATAAATATAACGAAGAAAAGTTTTAAAACAACAAATAATATTTATACGATACAACCATTAAATTATCATAGACAATAAAAACTATAAAGAAATGTTGTCTATTGACACTTATGATATAATCTGTGAAAATAACAGTGGTCAGTGACAGATCACAGACTGCAACAAGTAACAAACATAATTATATTTATATAACTTAACATAAACAAATAGTACACATTTACAGAAAACTAAAAAAAGAAAGAAAGTATTGTTATGTATTATTTTTTTACAGTGCGTTTTATTCGTGAAACTGTCACTTTGTCCGTCGTATGCTTAGAAGCGGCCGTGGTTTGCGGAGGTGATTTAGAAGCGAGGGGAATCAAGTTAAGATCCCCTTTGCATTCTACTCGATGTCGAGATCCATCAGGAGCAATAACATGAATGTATCCATCGCGTGTCCAGCACTTACCAATACCGAAACGTTGCCGCGCCTCCAAAAATGTGTTATGCCTGCTCTTTGTGAGGAACTCCGACTGTGTTATACCAGTGCCTTTGAGTTTAGTTTTGCTAAACCACACCTTGTTACGCACCGCAACATCAGAGAATTTCACGACTATCGGTCTAGGTTTGTCGGAGGAACGACCTAAACAATAAGAGTCTTTGATGCTTGCCGAGGAGAAATTAGTCAAATCAAGATGTTCGGCGACTAAGCTTGTGACTCTTGCAGTAGTGTCTTCAGCACTTTTTTCTGGTACCCCATGGAAAAGGATCATTTTGTGACGCCTTCTCATTTCTTGGCGATCAATCTCCAACGCTAGACATTCGACCTGCCGCTGCAACGTGTTCAACACCGAAAGAATAAAACTTCTGAAGCTACTGAATTCAGCAGGCAAAGCATGATTTGTAACAGGTGTTGAACTCTTATTTAGGTCTTGCTGAAAATCATTCATCTTGGTATTGAACAAATCAGTGAGTGCAGACAGTGATTCTTTGATGGACTCCATATTAGTGAAATTAGTGCAAAGTGAAAGGAGATTAAAGAAGGATAACTCTTGCTGGTAGGTGGCTTTACTCACAAAAGCATTATATGTCGCGAAAACAATCCAAAAATAATTTTAAACAATTTTACAATAAACAGCTGTTAAAATATAGTGTGTCGCGTTTCACTCCTACCCTCCACAATTAATAACAAAACTTTTAATCATTATTGATTATGTACGAGTTTCTTAATATTATAATACTAACGGCTCACCCTCGCTTCGCTCGGGTTCGTCGCTAGGATTTAAATAGATATAAATAGTTATTAGCCAGCGTTAATCATATAAATATTAATTTTTTTTCGTGATTTTTCTGGTGTTTTAATACTTATTAACCTATTCCAGACTAAGAGATATCCAAAAATTCAAATATGATAAAAACGGTCGAACGGGATAAAAAGTATCCTATGTCCGTCTCCTGGTTCTAAGCTACCTCCCCACCAATTTTTAGCCAAATCGGTTTAGCCGTACTTAGCTGAAAATTAATGTGTATTCGTTTACTACCTAGTACCTACCTTTTAAAGAAAATAAATTCCTAGCAAATAGTGGCTCTAAATTTTCATCAGAAAAACCTCTGTGATCTAAAAAGTGTTCAAAGTCCTTGATAGTGACCTTTTTCACCAAGTCAACGTCTCGTAAAATAATTATCGGTTTCAGTAGCTCATATCTTCCAGTAAATCTAAAATAAATAAACGATTTTAAATGATTTCTTGAGATATGACGTAACGATTATCTATGAACGGGATGTGAAGTAGTAATAAATAATAATTATTATCAATAATTGTTGTTAATAATATTATTATTAATATTTCGATGATAAGCGCCGCTAATACTTTATCATTATCAAACTTCTTTTTATTTGTATTCTGGTTTTAATTTTAGTTACTTAGCGGTTCCCGACGCAGCGGCGCTCATCCAAAATATTAATGGGTACTTTAAATGAAGTTAAAAGGTCAAAAGAGAAATTTTATTTTTTTACTTCTTAGAGATTTTCATCGTGTCGGGTGTTCCCTAAAATTTTTTTTATTTCATTCCTTTTAAACTACTAACGGGGACTAATTCTAATAGATAACTCTCATTGAGATTATCCTTATGGCCCAAACACGCTATATCTGCTGGATGTTTCTGAGAAATTATTGATTCTACAGCATCTGCTCAAGGTTAGTATGTCTTGGAAATACAACCGAAGTAACAGTACACCAAGTTTCAAATCAATCGGATCTGAAAAAGTTATTAAAACTCTTTGTCAAGTAGGAAAAGAGTTATTATCATCAAACGCCTGAACAGATCTCCATAAATTATAGCTAAGAACCATCTCGATCACGACAACTTTCAAACAAAATAAACACATAATGCCCTTTCATTTGATACCACACTCGGGTAGGTGCATTTGAAAATATTCGAATATTCATCCCCACTTTCTCCCCCATATCTTAAATGGCTGAGCCGATTTTGATAAAATATGTCTTATTGTAATATACACATCATTTGCTTTCATTCGCCCACTTGTGTATACCTATTTGAAAATATTCGATTTTTCATACCCAACTTCATCCCCCATATCTATTACATGTCTGCACCGATATTAACAAAACACGTCTAAAAACCATCGTCAGTAAACTAGCTTAGAAATTAAAAAAAACGCATCCAAATCGGTTCACTCGTTTAAGAGCTACGGCGCACACACAGAGACACACTTAGCGGCCAAACTTATAACATACCTCTTTTTGCGTCGGAGGTTAAAAATAGATTAAAAGTAGTTGTCAGTCTTCGATTACTTATGTTTTTTATGTAATGGAAGTTGTCAGTAAACTTTTTTTTATTTTACAACTGACTGTCGAATCACCTTCGTTTCGCTCGGGTTCGCCCCTAAATACGTTTAACGGTTAGTATTTGTTAGATTAGTTTAGTATTAGTATTAGTTAGATTTCTCAGAGATGAGATATTTTCCCGCAATAAAAAGTATCATATATGTTGACCCGGATAACTAGTTATCATCATACCAAACCCCATCAAAATCTATTCAGTAGCTTTCTCGTGATGCGTTCCCAGGCAGACAGACAAAAATCAAAAAACTATAGATTCGGCCTCTGTATCGATAATAATGACTATTTCAAAGAGATCTTCCAAAAAATATTTATTGTACAGATTTGATTCTTTATTTATTCTCTGTTTATTCTCTATATCTAGATTTTATTATGTGTATAGATTAAAACCATGAAAACCCGTCTCAATATTTTTTCAGTGACAATGGCAAAAACTATTTTATCATAAATTACCTCTCTGTAGGAAATGTTTTATAGGTTTGATCCAAATCTTCAATGAAATGGCTCATACGAAAGATAACCCTCGTCATGTTGCCAAAGAATGGCACCACCGTGAGATGTTTCACCCCATAGTCACTGAACCTGGAATAAGTCTTCCTAAACGATAAAGTAACTATCGCTATCAGTACGGCCGTCCATATCAGCAGCACTATCATCTGCAACAGAAAGAGTACTGCCTTGTACTTCTTTGAATTTGATTGAATAAACTTTAATCTCAGAGATCAGAGTAGCAGATTGGTAACGTTCTTGCTTCAAAAGCAATCCATATTTTTATTTTTTTACATATTATGTTGTTACTCAAATAATATTGATAATATATAATATAATAATAATAATAATATTATAATAATAATAATCACGATTTAAATAATATTCAACTACCTACTTTAACTTTTTCTCATTAAGTGAATGTTATTCTTTTGAGAAATAAAGCATCTTTAAACCGAAAACAAGCGGAAAATTTACAAAAGGAATACTCATATGGAGATAGTATAAAATAAAAAAAAAGAAACCAAAATAAATCATAAACATTTATCTTAATTATTACTGTACAATTCATGTCCGCGTCGAATTGTGGCAAGAATGCTAGCCACATTCCCCCGTTGAATGGCAATGCTGATTATTAGGTCGAAAAATGAGCCAGCTCTCCTGTCACCAGTAGCGGCGATAAAACGATGTACTATGTCTTTTAAGAAGTGCTTAACACTTTGACTCCATTGGCCCAGGGTTTCTACAGCACCCCCCAAATGTGCGTTCACCTTGTCATGGTGCGGTGGGAGGCGGCCCTCTTCGGAGGGCGGTGTACCATGTGGGTTGCTCCTGGTACTTCTCTGATAGCAGAGTGGACGTTGGAGCAACCCCGTGGTTGTTGGGGTCTGCTTCGGCAGACCTGCCGTCGGGGCGTCGTAGTTGAATACGTAAGCAATCCTGCGACGCCCCATTAAGACAGGGGAAGGCTTTGTTGGGTTTTAGTGGGTAGTACTGGCTTTGCCGGTGAGTCCCACACCTCGTGTGTAAATGCATTTCCCAACGTTAAAAAAAAGGGTTTCTACAGCAAATCGTATAAAAACATAATTTTGACTAAGGGAGGCATATTTACGTAACTAAAGTAATTCTGCCATCTCCGCCGCGGCTCTCACTTTGACGCCGTCTTCCTAACATGGGATGGGACCAACGTGTCAACGCATGTAGTATCCCATAATAGGATCCAAAACTTAGGTATATTCTTATGTAAATAATGAAAAATTATTTAATTACTTTATTTATTGGAGTCGGTATTAAAAAAAAAATTACAATAATTTAGATAAATCTCAGACCAAGTAGATATAACAGAGACACATGTGAACGAAATGCAAGCAAATAAATAGTGACTTGTTTTCAACCGACTTCAAAAAGGAGGAGGTTCTCAATTCGACTGTATGTTTTTTTTTTTTTTTTTTTTTATGTTTGTTACCTCAGAACTCCGTCATTTATTAACCGATTTGGACAATTTTTTTTTGTTTGAAAGGGTATACTTCCAGATTGGTCCCATTTAAATTTCAAAAAAAAATACCACCCCTAAGGGTGGAAAAACAACTAATAATGAATTTAACCTACTTCTAATTGTCATATTGACTTGAAACTTTGCAAGTATTTCTATTTTCGTTGATAGTACAGTGGTTTGGTGTTGTTGACCTGATCTGATGGCAAGGCCAGAAGGTGGATAGGTGGAACTCTTCAACGGCTAATAGTAGATACTTTGAGTTTGGGCTTATTTTGTTTGAATTGACAAGCCTAACACGTTAGAATCCTTACTTTGCTACTACTGTCTACAATAAAAAGGGAAAAATAAAAACTTTTTAACAAAAAAATAAAAACCGACTTCAAACAAAAGCACTAAAAAGTGAAAAATAACTGATTGGTAGTTTTCATTTACTATACATACCTAATCAAATATTTTCGAAGTCGGTGTGCTTTGGCTAAGTAATTAAAGCCTACCTATTAAATACATACCTAATCAAATATTTTCGAAATCGGTGCCAGCCCATACAAAGCAAAGCACACCGACTTCGAAAATATTTGATTAGGTATGTATAGTAAATGAAAACTACCAATCAGTTATTTTTCACTTTTTAGTGCTTTTGTTTGAAGTCGGTTTTTATGTATAATATGATCTAATAGCATTTCAAGGTTTTGTTTACTAACTTTAGCTTACATAACGCATCTAAAGATAAGTAAATAGTAATCAATAGTATAAGTATATTTTAATGATTCACCAGTTCATAATCAATCAGTATTTAACCCATTTAACGACACGTTTGGCTCAGTTTGTAGTGACACTACTTGCTGTGCCAGCGGTCGCGGGTTCGAGTCCCGCTGGGGGCATTTATTTGTGTGATGAGCACGAATGTTTGTACTCCAGTCATGGGTGTTTATATTTATAAAAACTATATATTTAAAAGTTATATATGTGCGGTGTATCGACTATCCGGTGTCCATAACACAACCCTTGTAGCTTACCATGGAACTAGATGGCGCCGTGTGTTAATGTCCCAACATATTTATACTTTATAATTTATTTATTTAATTATTATCAGTTTTAATAGCTTTTTATATAATGGCTTAAAATTCGAAAAAAAGTTATTAATTACAACAAGCCTCCATTTTGTTCTAAGATTTCATATAAAGATATAATAAATGTTGATAACATCATTTCAATTATAATCTTTTTGTTTGTAAAATAAAAAAATTAGAGCATATAAATAAAGCAAATCCTTTACAAACAAGATTCGCACATTCTATTGATGTATTATAATTTAACGATTATGTTTTAGCAGTAATTTAAGCTACATTTTCTGAATTTGTTGATATCTATAAAACTAAGGCCATATTATTATCTGTTAGGAGTTTGTAATAAATAATTCTTGCTATAGCAATAATGCATTTTTACCCATAGAATTGGCCATGTGATTTAGCGAGTTAATTCAGCTAACACCCACGCCATATTCCTCGATGATATTTTTCAATGAAAAAAATTCAATTATTAATTTCCAAAATTTAAATATATGTTATGCTCTCACTTATTTCAAAAAAATACTTTGCTATTTTGTTTCCCAATTTCAGTACAAATTTTTCTCCTATTAAAATGCCATTCTTTATACTTTTACAAAGGCATATTTTACAAAAAAAAAATTAAATTAAAATTCATTACAAAAATAACAATAAAAACTTTTTAACAAAAAAATAAAAACCGACTTCAAACAAAAGCACTAAAAAGTAAAAAATAACTGATTGGTAGTTTTCATTTACTATACATACCAAATCAAATATTTCCGAAGTCGGTGTGCTTTGCTTTGTATGGGCTGGCACCGATTTCGAAAATATTTGATTAGGTATGTATTTAATAGGTAGGCTTTAATTACTTAGCCAAAGCACACCGACTTCGAAAATATTTGATTAGGTATGTATACTAAATGAAAACTATCAATCAGCTATTTTTTACTTTTTAGTGCTTTTGTTTGAAGTCGGTTTTTATTTTTTTGTTAAAAAGTTTTTATTTTTCCCTTTTTAGTGTAGACAGTAGTAGCAAAGTAAGAATTCTAACGTGTTAGGCTTGTCAAATCAAACAAAATAAGCCCAAACTTAAAGTATCTACTATTAGCCGTTGAAGAGTTCCACCTGTCCACCTTCTGTCCTTGCCATCAGATCAGGTCAACCACACCGAACCACTGTACTATCAACGGAAATAGAAATACTTGCAAAGTTTCAAGTCAATATGACAATTAGAAGTAGGTTAAATTCATCATTAGTTGTTTTTCCACCCTTAGGGGTGGTATTTTTTTTTGAAATTTAAATGGGACCAATCTGGAAGTATACCCTTTCAAAAAAACAAAAATTGACCAAATCGGTTGATAAATGACGGAGTTCTGAGGTAACAAACATAAAAAAAAAAAAACAAAAAAAAACATACAGTCGAATTGAGAACCTCCTCCTTTTTGAAGTCGGTTGAAAAATAAAACTTACATTGTATTTTCATTCACAAGTAAATCACCTGTCACTACACAATGAATAGAAACCTAGTAATAATTAATTTGTAACAAAATAAAGCTTGCGTGTTCTCAGCGTGAGTCGTTTCGCAGAACAATCAATTTATATCTAAGAATACATGTTATAATATGTACACTTATCGCTATAATCCAATATAATATATAAATATTGTTTTATGTTTATCACATACTATTTGATACGCGTGATTTTGCTCGTAGACATAAAATTATTCATTTCAGCTTCATCCAATATGCAGTACGTTCCTGATTTAACTGCCTCGGTGGTGTAGTGGCTAGCATGTACGGCTGCACACCCGGTGGTCCTGGGTTGAGCCAAGTTTAGTTATTGAGTCTTTCTGCTTAGAAAGTCTCAGTAATAGCCCGAAGTTTGGAAGTTGGCTGTGTTTCGCCCCCGTGCCTCGGAGAGCACGTAAAGCCTCTGATTCGGTTGTTCATCTGATCTCTCACGAGTTTTCTCGAAATATATGTGATGTTTGCGCGTGCGTACGCTTGTGCACTATAATATCTGCTTTGCAGTAGGCTGAGACTTTAGTGAGATTAGTCACCATGGCCGAAATCAATCTAGAAAGCATCATTACAGAATTAAGCAGTTAATCTAACATTTCTTAAAGTACGTACAATTGGCTACAGAATGGTTTATGTTTATGTATATTTATTTTATAAAACAAAATTGGTAGAGGTACTGTTCTCTGCGAATTTTATAATGTATTCAAATCTTAAGCAAAAGATATAAGATATTTACAAAGAACATATTTTTGTGACTTTTGACCTCTGATAACTTATGATACACGCCAGTTTAGAAAATGCCAAAACAAAATTAAAAATATATACAATTTTAGTTATTACCAATCACGAGATTAATTCCTAGTTTACTGAACTATCATATTAAGAAGTTAGGGTTTTTATTCAATTCTTCAGAACATTGTAACTCTCATATCTGAAAAATTAGGCTGTCCCATATATTTGAAAAAATTACGGCACAGAGACATGGCTGGTTATAAGAGAGCTCAAGGTCACCCATAGAGCTATAGAGAGAGCTATGCTTAAAATTAACATTGCGAGATCAAATCAGAAATAGGAAGATACGCAGAAAGATCAAAGTCACCGACATAGCACGGTCGAATCTCGAAGCTTAAGTGGCAATGGGCGAAACACAGCTTGCAGAATGGATGGTCGTTGGAGATAAAGAGATCTCGTGTAGTATAATAAAGAGATCCCACGAGGTGCATCGACGACTTGGTCAAAGTCACTGAAACCAACTGGACGCAGATGCCACAACGCCGGCAATCGTGAAAAAAATATTTTACGTCATTTATCATTTGTTTATTTAAATTTAAATAGATATTTTTACGTCGCCAATCCCGATATCTCAAAGATAAGTAAGTCTCGGCGTCAATCGGACCGGTTCATGCCGAGTATAGTTTCTATAACATATAAAAAGCTAGACTACTAAGATGCCGGGGTATCTAATAAATGTACAAAATATCAATAAATAAATGTACAAAACGTATATAACACTAGCGACTCACCCTCGCTTCGCTCGGGTTCGTCACGGGTACGTTTTAAATTAAAATGTATATAGTATGTTATCCTTAAGAGATAGATATATGCCATCGTGGACTTTTCTGTAGACCTATATATTTTATTATATCTCAAAGGGTTTAGGCAGCGTTTTCGTTGAAAGCTCCCAGACGGCTAATTTTTCCAACACCTCCAACAAATATCGTTATATTCTAGCCAATGTATACAAAAACTTAACAAATTATCTATATACTAAAACCTTTCTCTTGAATCTCTCTATCTATGATTTTCATGAAATTTAGTATACAAGGGGTTTCGGGGGCGATAAATCGATCTAGATTAGTCTTATGTCTGGGAAAACGCGTGTTTTCGAATTTTCATGCGGTTTTCTTTTGCATTATTCCACGCAAATATTATGTTGGATAATTTCCACACTCGGATATAAGCATCATGGTCAAGCGACCAAGGCGCAAGATTGAATAAGTGTCCGGGTTCGAATCCCGGATTTTGTATTTATTCAAGTTTTTTGTTTTTTTTTTAAGAAAGTTGTACTTTTTAACCAAAAACTCCGAGCGAAGCTCGGTGGCCCAGGTACTGTGGTGATAAAACGATGAAGACGGGCGAGCAAGTCCGTCAACGATTGAACAGTTGCATTTTTTTTTTAAAACACACCGGGTTTATCGACAACTGCGAGCTACGACTTTGTTTCTATTAAACTTTTTTATTTACAATTTCTTGTTTTAGTTACAATTTCTTTTCGTCGTATTTATTTTAAATTTTTACCAAATTTATAAAGGAATATTATAAACAAAAATATAGCAAGTTAAAAATATCATAAGTCTAGTCATACAACTATTGATTCCGAGAAGAAGAATAATTCTTTAAGAAATAATCGACAATCCTGCTCTGTGGGTGATAATCTGACTGGTGTGAACTGCAACTGTCGTTTGTTGCGAACTAAAATAGCTATTTTACATAACGTACGTCTATATACCACTTTACAAATAATAATAAATAAGAAAATGGCCGAGTTATTCTACGTTAACATATTTTAAATTGTTATGAATAAATTCGTCTTTTTTTCTATTTTTATTTGTTTTATTTGACGAGCGTTATCACTATTAATACTTAGTATATGAAGATCGCCATTCGAGTTTTTTTCCCAATAAAGTGCTTGTAGTCTAGTAAATTGAAGAAGTATTTATTACCCAATGGGTACACAAAGAATACTTCAAGACACTATTGTCTTGTTATTACTGTACTTATGTTGTAAGATATTATTTTGTTTATTCTAATGACATACGTAGCATATACATTATACATGCATAATATTTATTTACATATTTCTACTCGTATCATAAGATAGACACATGTACTTAGATTTAGATTAACACCACCAGGTAAATTTCTAAGAAATTAATTAAAATTCTAAGAAATCTATTGTTAACTGACACGCCGGCGTGTCCGCGGTCGTGGAGGGATTAAACCCCGAAAAAATCTTCAAAATACGATGTAATATTGTTGGTTTTGCAATATATTTTAGCCAAGTTATGTATTTAGTAATCTACATTTATATATTGTTCTTAGTAAAATGATTAAAAAATAAAAATATTTAATAAGCCTTTATTTCTAATTCACACAAAGCAAATCTTTAGCCTAAGAAAAAAGAAAATTCATTTTCAAATTAAATTTCTTTCCTGTTTCGTTATCTGTTTTACGTATTATGTTATCTTTTATATTAGTTCAATGTTTAAAAAATAGCTTGACTTTGATTATTAAAGAATAACGAGCCAAAGGAAGAAAGAGATAAGCGATTATAATTAATAGATCAACAAAAAATCTTTCTCTCTTTATTTATTTCTAATTAAAAATAATAATACTAATAATGACCTCTGGACTCTTAATAATAAGAGCCAAGTGCTTGAAATGGTGGAAGTGTTAATCAAAGTGAAATCTAAGAAAGTATTATGGTGGAAGTGTTCAACCTACATAATAACGCCTTAAAGAAGAAAATATGCGACTGATTACAGTGTTTTTATTGTGTTTTCATGAAGATTCATAAGCATGCTTAAAGTGTAATGTCTGATCATGCACTAATTACTCGTGGGCATCGATCCCTGACATCTATAGGCAACTAACCCACATGTCTGGGTGAGATGCCTGTTTTCTATTATTTTTAAAAAACATTTTTTAATCTAGAATATATTATACAATAGTTCCAAAATTAATCTGAATGGCATAAATAAACATAGAATTAAAATGAACTATGGGTATTTTATGTAGTATCTTACATATATAATAAATATTGATCTTTTTTTAAACTATAGGCAACTCTCCCTGAATTACCATATTAATAGTGCCTCGCCTATGCGCATCTTTAGAGTTGTAAGATTATTTTAATTAATATTTTAATATACGTTCAGAATTTATTTAAATGATAATATTATCTATAAGCTGAGATTATAATATGTATATTATCATATCTTAATCATTCATTCATGGTTCAAGTTAAAAAATCAAACCTAAACCTAATCACCATATGTATCTTGAGAAAATAAACCTTAATTATTATTAGTAGTACTTAATAGAGCAATCGATAGATATATATTAAAACTTAAAACTACTTCTTTTAATGAGTTCCATATATTACTGCTAGTTAAAAGCTTAGCTTTTTTACTTTTTAAAAAAATAATTGATTTTAAATAAAACTACACTTTTGAATTTCGCTGCGGTTTTATTTTATGGTTTTCAACCGACTTCAAAAAGGAGGAGGTTCTCAATTCGACTGTATGTTTTTTTTTTTTATGTTTGTTACCTCAGAACTCCATCATTTATTAACCGATTTGGAAAATTTTTGTTTTGTTTGAAAGGGTATACTTCCAGATTGGTCCCATTTAAATTTCAAAAAAAAACACCACCCCTAAGGGTGGAAAAACAACTAATCATGAATTTAACCTACTTCTAATTGTCATATTGACTTGAAACTTTGCAAGTATTTCTATTTCCGTTGATAGTACAGTGGTTCGGTGTTGTTGAACTGATCTGATGGTAAGGCCAGAAGGTGGATAGGTTCTCCAACGGCTAATAGTAGATACTTTGAGTTTGGGCTTGTTTTGTTTGATTTGACAAGCCTAATACGTTAGAATTCTTACTTTGCTACTACTGTCTACACTAAAAAGGGAAAAATAAAAACTTTTTAACAAAAAAATAAAAACCGACTTCAAACAAAAGCACTAAAAAGTGAAAAATAACTGATTGGTAGTTTTCATTTACTATACATACCTAATCAAATATTTTCGAAGTCGGTGTGCTTTGGCTAAGTAATTAAAGCCTACCTATTAAATACATACCTAATCAAATATTTTCGAAATCGGTGCCAGCCCATACAAAGCAAAGCACACCGACTTCGAAAATATTTGATTAGGTATGTATAGTAAATGAAAACTACCAATCAGTTATTTTTCACTTTTTAGTGCTTTTGTTTGAAGTCGGTTTTTATTTTTTTGTTATGTTCCCAACTTTTCAAATGCTTTACAGCAAAATGGTCACGGGAAAGACTTAGGTTTTAAACGTCTCAAAAGTCAATATATAGTATTTATGTACACTCTCGTACATTATTTCTCGTAAAAAGCACAAAAATATAAGTATATTTAGTTACAATAAGCTTGTGTACATAGGAATATCTTCTTTGTTATCCGATGATGGATAAGTACAGAACAGTTTTGTGATCTCAGGCACTATCTACGTAATTTGTTTCATATACAAAAGAACAAACTTCATAAGAACTGTCTGGATTCTACTATAGTTAAAGTAAATTATGACATGTTTTGAATAACATTCAAAGCTTTCCATTGTTTTTGATATGTTTCTCTTTAATTTCTTTGGTTAGTCGGTCTTGTATTTCTGGATATAAGAGCAGTTCATGTAGCGCAAACAACATTCCCGTTAACAAGGTATCACAACCCACGTTCATCGCAGGCTTTAAATAATACATTGTTTGAGCAGTCAGATTGTAATCCAACAAAGGTAAACATGTTATAATTTTGTTTTATATATATATTCATATATATATATATATATATATATATATATATATATATATATATAAAATTTCCTCAGAAATACTATGTAATTACACTGCTCTATCTACATTATTGATCTCGACTTCAAATTGTAGTAACGTTTTTGTCTTTTGTTTCGTAAATAGCCTTTATCCCCAAAAGCAGTTTCATACGTTTGTAGTGACACTACTTGCTGTGCCAGAGGTCGCGGGTTCGAGTCCCGCTGGGGGCATTCATTTGTGTGGTGACGAATTTCTGTATTCCAGTCATGGTTGTTTATATTTATAATATGTATGTATTTAAAGTTATTTATGTGTAGTATATCAACTATCTATATACATAACACAAACCTCGTAGCTTACCATGAAACTAGATGATGCTGTGTGTTAACATATTTAATTTCCCAAGATATTTAATTTATTTATTTATTTATTCAAGAAGTTATCATTCAATTTTTATAGTCAATAAAAAAATATACAAACTTCTGTTACTACTTTATTCACCAACAGAAGATTTGCCAACTGTAACGAATTCTGTTTCTTGACGCTGTCATTCCCTGCTTTTCCGTTGTGAGAAAGTCGTCCAATTCTAAATAAAACCCCACAATTTACTTTTGTTCTTCATTATGAAATTTCATGTATTGCGCTATCGTTTTGCACTAAATACTAATACCACTTATGTATCAGGATGAAAAAAGCATATAAAAAAGATTTTGAGCGAAATTAAAAAACCCTGTAAAATTAACAAGTCAATACGCACGATACAACTGTGGGTGTTTAAGAATATGTACATATGTACATATAATCTATACTAATATTATAAAGATAGGAAACATTTTTTTGTTTGTTTGTACCGAATAAGCTCCGAAACTACTGGACTGATTTAAATCAAATTTGGTAAAAATATAGTTTAAGACCCTGGGAAGGACATGAGATAGTTTTTATCCCGGAAATCATCCCTTTAAGGGGGTGGAAATGGGGATGAAAGTTTGTATGGGGCATCAATCTATCAATCATAACTAATATCATACCAATATCAATACTAATATTATAAAGAGGTAAAGTTTGTGAGTTTGTGACGTTGTAGGGGGTAATCTCTGGATCTACTAAACCGATTTAGATAAAGTTTGGTAAGACGACAGTTCAAGACCCTGGGAAGGATATAGGATACTTTTTATCCCGGAAATCATCTCTAAAGGGGTAAAAATGGGGATGAAAGTTTATATTGGGAATCAAGCTAGGGACAAACCCGAGCGAAGCGAGGGTGAATCGCTCGTTTAGAATATAAAACTATTAAGAAGTCAACGATAACTAACACAAAAATATGGACAACTCAATTACAATTTTGTACTCCAAGCAACATAATTTGTACTCTAAGAGGCCAAATTCTCGGGACTAATTCACTTAAGAGCGTTTGAGTTCTGCCCGAAGTGACACTACAAGTCGAATCAATGTTGTCTATAAGCTACCAAAACTCTTAAAATTGAAGGACTGTAATATCACCTTACGTACACCTTACGGACACGTAAGCTAAGGTCTGCCGCCTGGTTGCTAGTTACATATATATAATATGTATCGTATTTATAAAAACAAATATGGTGCAGCATTTTAGTAAATACTCATTTTCCTCTGCGATAGAGAATCTCAACATTCAAATAAATTTTACCTTTCAAAGAAAATGAAGTTCCTAGCAAATAGCAAATCTATTTTTTCATCACAAGCCGTTTGTGATCTAAAAAGTCTTCAAAGTCCTTAATTGTAATCTTATTCACTAAGTCGATATCTCGTATAATTATATCGGTTTGAGTAACTCATATCTTCCAGCAAATCTAAAAAATAAAAAAAAATAAGTTACGTGATGAAATAAGATGAAAAGTTTAACCAATACTTTTACTTTTACAAATTATTCATTTCCAGACAGGACATAAATATTGGATATTAATTGAATATACAAAAAATTACTTCTAAAAACACAATTTATGTAAATTTTTGTTACAAATTCCTTACGTATACTTTTTGGGCAGCGACTCATGACATGAACAAGATTTGCATTTGTATTATTAAAACAAACATTTGCCCCAACTGGTAAACTAAATTAAGTTTAGTACTTAAGTTTATAATGACAGGTAAGTGAGCATCTACTGAATATACAACAGTATTACTAAACTAAATATAATTTATTTCAGAATAATTTTATAATTTACTAGCGACTCACCCTAGCTTCGCTTGGGTTCGTCCCTAGGTACATTTTTTTTTGAGCAGAACCCTAATTCTTTTACTGAAATAAAAGCCCAAGTTACTCCCTATAACATCAACTACCTGCCAGTGAAAGTCCCGTCAAAATCGGAGATTAGCCGGAACAAACAGAGAGACAGACAAAAAAATGTGTTTTTTCTTACAAATACCGTATACACACTGACACTTAAATTTTATTTATCTGTATAGACTAGCGACTCGCCATCGCTGTGCTTGGGTTCATCCCTAGGCACGTTTTAACGTTAGTAACGTAACGGTTAGTATGGAATTGCCTCGGTGGTGTAGTGGCTAGCATGTACGGCTGCACACCTGGAGGTCCTGGGTTCGAGTCCCGGGTCGGGCCAAGTTTAGGTTAGGTTAGGTTATTGAGTCTTTCTGTATAGTAAGCCTCAGTAACAGCCCGGAGTAGGAAAGTTGGCGGTGTTTCACCCCCGTGCCTCAGAGAGCACGTAAAGCCGTCGGTCCTGCGCCTTAACTCTCGCTGGTCGTGTCGAGCAGTCGTCCCACCGGAGTATGAGAGTGACAGGAACAGAGAGTGCACCTGTGTCTGCGCGTACACATGTACACTATAATATCTCCCGCGCGGTTGGCTAGTCTCAATGAGATTGGCCGCCGTGGCCGGAATCGGTCAGGAGAACATCATCATCAGTATGGAATAGATAGAATATATATTATATATACCTACATAGTTACAAAATAGACAGTTCCGAACTTTTCGATTTTCCAGCTAATCTTTTTTTTGAGATTTGTTCTTACACTTTGGCACATTTGGAAATAAACATGAGAGTAAAATATTTACGATGCGTGCATACACCGACAGCCAAAATGCGACATGATGAAGTAAGCTGAAAGTGATATGATGAAGTTAACTGATAACTGTCTCTCCGGTTCCCGTAAAAACTCATTACTATATTCAAAGTAGTTCTTAAATATTCATAAATCTATAACACGTGTATTTTATCAGTGGAGATTAAAAAAATATATTTATTTTTATTAATTTAACATTCCTTTTACAAACAGAGAGTTGTGACATACGGGATGAAATCTTTAGCTGTTTTTGTTTTGTTACGCCAAAGATGTATAACTTCTTACGTGCGTACATATACATATAAGTACACACACACGTTTTATTTTATACCTAAATCACCTCTGACCCACCCCGTACAAAACAAAAAGAATTACTCAAACCGGTCCAGCCGTTTTTGAGTTTTAGCGAGACTAACGAGCAGCATTTGCTTTATATTTTTTATATAAAAAGGATAATTGAAAGACTTTCGTGTAATATGTTTTGTAAATTCAATGGGTGAAATGGGAGATTAATGTTTATCTAGAAATCCATCAATCATCCCTACAAAATTTTATTTACTTTATTTTTCAACGTTATTTAAATCATTCGTTATTCAAGGCAGCCATTATCAGAAAATGAATGGATATAATACATACTCTATACGATTGAATAATTCAACTCTATCCAGAGCCTTTATTGAAACCACAACTCCTGAGCCCGACACGCTGTAAATTGAAAACTGCACTGGGCTATCGAAACCATTATAATATTTTTCCCTTACAGGGAATTCTATTTATAAGGCGCTGCTATAATACTTCTCAGATGAAGCTACAAATTCGATTCCTGTAAAAAATATTTTAAAGGCAATTTATCGACTTCCGACATCCTGTACGGACGTACACGTATTTATTATTTAATATTATTTGAATACAGTAAAAAGTAATATATTATAAGACAGTGGTAGCCCAGTGGTACACTAATCTCTTGCAAAACCGAGTGAGTCATTTTTGACATGATTACCACTTGCCTTACGGTGAAGGAAAACCTCGTGAGGAAACCTGCATGTCTGAGATACCTAGCAAGTTTTCGAAAGACATGTGAAGTCCTCCAACTCGCACTTAGCCAGCGTGGTTGACTATGGCTTGATTCCCCTCGTATTGAGAGGAGGCCCGTGCCCAGCAGTGGGACTTTAAAAAGGGCTGAATACAGATAGTAAAAAAATTATGACACGAGTAAATAATTAAAACAACTATGATGAGCAAATATGATGAGTTTTCAAATATAAAATACGCATTATTTTACTGAGACCATCAACGAATTAACCACGAGACATTACACTCGATTGATTAGAAGCCTTGTTTACGCTTAGATTTTTTTTTACTGCATGGTAAAGTTTTGGCTAAGTTTTAAAATTATCATACAGTATCGTGAAGTTTTTACTAATGAATTTGATTCGTAAAAATATAAAAATGACACTGTAATGATGATAATGGACTGATGTCTCGCGACTTTCTGAAATTTTCCTTAAATATTGCAGTCCCCGTCCAAGCAAATGTAGTGTGGAACAACCTCCTACAAGCTGAGATGATGACGACGCGATGATGAGAAAAGCGAAAGGTGAATAAAAAAAACGTGATTGAAACTTTAAGAATTCTTTATTTATTTCAATAATAACTTTCAATGGTATTAAAATATTTTTAATAAAATGGTCTAAATTAAAAAAAATATAAAAGCCTTTATAAATCCTTAATTTATTAATAATTTAATCACAATGTACATATAATTCATAGATTAAAATTAAATAAATGTTTTGGACTATCAATACAACAAATGTGACTTTAGAAGTTTAGAATTCTTTTTAATACTATTATTTTATGAGCTATCACATAATATTGTATTCAATACAATAATATACCTCATTAAAGTAAAAAAAAAAGCTTTAATATACAAAAACTTAAGATATACAATTAGCGTCTCAAAAGTATCCTCAAAAAGAAGCACACAATTCCAAATTGTGCGCTTTTTTCAAACCTCTTTTGTTCATTTTGTTTATCAAACGCACGTTGCTAGGTTTAAAAAAGTAAAGTTAAGTGGTGTGCTTAAATTCGCATTTGTGTTTAGATATATATAATTAGGACTTTCGATTTTTGAATTTTATTCTTTGGCTTGACTTAACGTCACGATATATGTTTGTCGAGATATATAAATATATATTCTATTAATTTATTATATATATATATATATATATATATATATATATATATATATATATATATAATAAATTAATAGAATATATATTAATACACACAATATATATATATATATATATATATATATATATATATATATATATATATATATTGTGACTTTAGTCTCGTATTTTAAATCTAAGCCAGTGTCCGCCTTCAATTCGTGGGTTGAATGAGTCTTTGGCGAGTCTTGTAGGAATACAAGTTTTCTCGGACGGAGATACTTCGAAATGTAATAGTATTTGGTACAAAAGTGACTTCAATTCACAGAGAGCAAATCTTGATCCTGAAAAAAAAAGATATTATACTTTATAGTATATTAATCTATTTCCTAATTTTAAAAATTACATGTTTGAATATTTTTACAAAATTACATATATTTAACGACACGTTTGGCTCAGTGTGTACTGACCCTACTTGCTGTGCCAGCGGTCGCTGGTTCGAGTCCCGCTGGGGGCATTAATTTTCTGCTGCTGGGGGCACAGAGTGTTGTTATTATGACATTACAAACAGACATATCAATTTTATTTATCTGTATATAGATTTTGTTGTGAGATCCAAATAAGTTTAATTTACCAAGCGTAATACGATTTTTAATATGAATACTTTTATTTTTAGTATAATATTACAAATATCTTTATCGTTCATAATGTTCATAGACAAACAATTATAACAACGTATGTTATTTCACTGATATCTGTATTATCACTTGTTTTTATTAATATAATTAATAATCTAACAATAAAATAATTACGTTTAAGATATGATTACAAAAGCGAGTTCTAGTATATATGTAATGATTTTAAAACAAAAACTGAGCAAAACGTGTTGTCAAACTATGAAAAAGTAGTAGAACTAAAACACTCTTCTTTAATGTGCGATTTATATCAATAGTCATTTGAAATTGGCAGAAACAAATCTTAAAAAGAGACTAACGACTCACCTTCGATCCGCTCGGGTTCTGCCCATGTTACGTTTTAACGTTTAGTATTGATTTCTCAGAGATGAGATATTTTCCCGCAGTAGAAAATATTCTATATGTTGCCCCGATGATCAGCTATCATCTTACCAAATTTCATCAAAATTTGTCCAGTGGTTTTCTCATGATGCGGTCACAGACAGACAGACAAAAGTTTTAAAAACTATAGATTCAGGCTCTGTATCGATAATAATGACTATTTCAATAAGATTTTCCAAAAAAATATTTAATGTACAGGTTCAACTCAGAATTTCATTATATGTATGGATTAGTAGCCATTAACCACAAAAAAATGTTTACTTACCAATACAATTTCTTGGACCGACTCCAAACGGCATGTAGACGAAGGCATTAATGCTATGCTTGTTTTCATCAGAAAAGCGTTCCGGATCAAACTTGAGAGGATCCGGAAAGAACTCAGGGTCACGGTGGAAACTCCATACTGGTATTGAAACTGATTCTCCCTTCCTTATCTGTTAGGATAAATAGAATTATATTTTAAGATATTTAGTTAAAGATTAATTAAATATTATTATATATAGATTAAATATTATTTCAAAATATGTTTATAAGAAAGAATGTATACAAATAAAATTAATAAGTAGAATAATATTTTTACAAAAAGTAACAGAAACTTATGGCAGTTGTAATTTTTTACATTAGATATAGTATGTTAATTGCTATTTTATATTACTGATGGTAAAATCTATTGGTTGGTATTGTGATATCAGGCAAAAGGTAGTATTATATAAAATATTTTAGTATAATAAATCATAATTTCCTTACAATGTAATCCTGAGTAGCTTTATCATTAGGTTTGCCCACGTTGTAGTCTTTAACGCACATTCTATCTAAAGCCAATGCTGGAGACCAAAGTCTTAAAACCTCTAAACAAAAAAAAAAGGTTATTTAAATTAAATACTCTATTTTATGTAATATACGGCGGGCGGAGCACATCACTCATAAACCGGATAGTCGTTGGGGACGAAAAGTTCTCGATTGGGGGCCACGTATCGGAAGGTGAACCAATGACTTGGTCAAAGTCGCTGGAGCCCACTGAACGCGGATAGCACAAGACCGGTTCGTGGAAATCTTTAGGGGTAAGCCAATGTCCAGCAGTGGACGTGTTTGTGCTGAGATGTGATATTTTTACAATAATATACGTAGAGGTTTCCTTATTAATGTTAGAATTCCTATTAATGATGTACATTATATTATAACTAGTGTCCTCCCAGTGGTCGAAATTCAAGCATAAACAGTACTGAAAATCTGAGAAAGGCATATATAAATAGAATTTACCTATCTATATACAAAAGAAACTGTTTCCAATTTTTTTTTTTTTTGGTATGTACATGATGACACTTAAACTCATCAATAGCTAAAGAAAAACAAAAGAAAATCGTTTGACAATCAGAGGAGAAAAAGTACTGAACTGTTTGTTGTGTTTTTTTCCGGGATAAAAAGCGTATGTGTTATTCCAAACTATAATCTATCTCTGTGCCCAATTTCATCTAGATCTGCTCAGCTGTTCTGGCGTGAAAGAGTAACAAATGGATGTTTGTTACTCAAAAACTTTCACATTTACAATATTTATACAGATATAATATACTAATCATATCGCACGCACATGCACATGATTTCGTACACTCATACACCCACAGTCCACACAGACCCACATACCCACATATAATATAATACAAGTTCAATAAAGTATTTCTCGCCATCATTTACCTGAAGTCACCATATCCATGTAAGTCATGCTTTGTATAGCATTAAAATTCAGTTTTCCATTATTCTTAGCATGCTGCTCCCTGATCTCTTCAGCCAAACGCTTCTGTGCCTCTGTATGTATGGCCAGCTCGTGTAAACCGAAAGACATTGACGTTGATATGGTCTCAAAGCCCGCGATAAAGAATAACACTGCTTGAGCGGTTAGGTCCATATCTGACCAAACTAAAAGGAAAATTTTAATTAAAATTTACATGAAATCTATATAAAAAAAGTGCTAAGGAAATCGATTTACATACTTGTAATATAATCAAATATAATACTACAAGTATATGTAATAAATCAGCCAACCCGCACTTGGCCAGCGTGGTGGACTATGGCCTAATCCCCCGCGTATTGAAGGGAGGCCCGTGCCCAACAGTGGGACGTTAAAAAGGGCTGAATACATACAATATAATCAGACCTCTAACTACTCCTTTTGTTAGCTAATTTCAATGTTTTAACAATAGCGCCATAAGAACTTTTATTCCTCATTTAAGTTTGATATTTCGTGTCAGGTAGCACGTTGTGTTTTATCTTAACTAATTATGAAATAATCCTTATTCTTTAACAAATATTGAACCCTTACGAAAATAGAACCTGCTTTCTGCTGTCTATTGTGTATTGTTTCTACTTCTAAAGAATATTATCAAAATGTATGCTAAAAAGAGATTACCAATAATTATTTGTTCTAGATGAGATGAAACTTGAGTTTCTGGAGTAAAAAAATATATTGATGTGACAAATTTTAACCACGTGACTAATCAAAATTGTAATATCCAATTTTTAGAACCTATTAGCGATTATATAGCCACATAATACTATACTAGTAGTATACCAAAGATGTTATCACCTATCTACCTTAAAAGACTAATGATAAAAAGTGAACAATTATAAAGAGAAGATAAAACTTAAAGACAGCTTGTAAAAAACAGATAGCTGATTGATTATATATCATAATTATTTACTTATATATAAAAGCAATTTGATAAAGAAGTTAATCAATGTTTCGAACAAACCTCTATCAATGGACTTCCTGCCGACGGAAGATTCTTCAACAGTAGCGAATCCTGTATCTTGAACATCGTTTCCTATTTTTTCTTCATGTGCCAATCGTCCTGTTGAAAACATGATTTGTCGAAAACACAATTTAAAACGGAGTATCTATTCGTCGTCGGATAAATAGAACGAATAAAAAATAAATATTCGTCCTTTATAAAATACACATATAGTATATAGAAAGGACGAATATACTAATAAATAAGTAGCTCAACTCAGCTTGGTTGGTTAAGGTATTATTTAGCATATAGAAACTCCTGCACCTAAAAACTCACTCTTTTTCATTACAAAACAGAAAAAGTAGTACAAATCGACAATAGTCGGATGAATAATAATTTGTTTATTCGTCCGACTATCGGACGAATAGCAACAGTCCTATTAAAGTACAAATAATTATTTTTTATTCGGCCTTATTTAAAGTACGAATAGCAACAGCTATTTAATTTTGATTTTAGTGCACTTAAAATAGGATTTTCTCAAAAAATTCTTTTTGGAGTTAATAACATAATATTTACGATAAGTTCAGTTCAAGATTTCTTAAAAAAACATTAATGTAATAAAATTCTTTACTATTTTAATTTTTGAGTCAAAACTATCAAAAACGGTTATCATTAAATTCGACAAAAAACTTGGGAGGACTATTTGATTTCATCGTAATGGGGATATTAAGTTAGTATTTTTTTTCTTTTGCATGAAATAATAATGTTTATTACAACGAACAAGATAAAAATCTCAACGGCATTATCTCTCATTGTTATTATCTCAAGTACTTCATGGTAGCTTATTATAAGTACTAAATATAAGAAGCAATTTAAATTAAGTCATGTATGGTATAGTATGTTAGTTTTATATAAAAATATATAAAACATAAAAAACAGCAGCAACATTTTGTATGAAAACCTACAGATCGTATCGTAAAGGCACTATCTCTGCGCTTACTTATTTAATATTAATAGCTTTTCGTAATGACCAACTTACCAGAGATACTACTCTACTCGTATATAAAATTATAAGCCTATGTCACTCAACAATCTATTAATTCTGTAAGGAAATCCCATCAATTCTTTCCATGCCATGCAAAGCCAATATATATTTTGGAATTTGAATATTATTGTGGATATCCTTATAACTAAACTAGCTAAAACGCAGTTTTAAAGTTTTGATAAGATAAGCCAACATGTTACTGTTATAGAAATAATTTTGGAATTAAGCCCTTATATACGTTAATATTACCTTTCTTAGCCTCCATGAGAAGGTGGATCATGTCAGGTCTAATGATGTTTCTTGCTTCCCTATCCTTCATTGTGCTTGTTACGAGCTCTACGAAGAATTCTTTAGTGCGGTCCGAGAATAATGTTAGCTTCAATCTCTGAAAATAAAACACAATGTTTACAACTTCAGAAAAATATAGAAGGGGCAGTCCAGGAGGTAGCCCAATGGTAACGCGCTCGCTTGGAAAACCAAGTAAAGCGGGTATAAATCCCGAATCTCGCACCTCCCATGTTTACATGCGCAAATCATTTCCAACATGATTACCTTTTTTCTTAAAGTAAAATAAAACATATTGAGGAAACCTGCATATCTGAGAAAACCTAGCAAGTTTTTGAAAGACATGTGAAGTCCGCCAACCCGCACTTGGCCAGCGTGGTGGACTATGGCCTTATCCCCCTCGCATTTAAGGTCCATGCTCAGCAGTGAGACGCCAAAAAAGAGCTGAATAGTGAATACAAATCCTTAATATATTTTTTAAGAAATTGCAAATATTCAATAATGCTTATGACAGAATTTAGACCATTAGCGAATATTATTATATGATTTGTTCAATAACTAACTCATAAGAGAGCGACAAGTGATAGTTACAATTTTATTCTCAGCAGTGCTTCCCGTGAACTTGTTAGATACAATTGGTTACGTATCCACTGACCTTGGAATGATCTACGACTTTAGTAATATGCAGATGCATGATTCAATTACATCGTATTGGTTGAGTGAATACAAATTAAATGAATTAATCCCTAGAACTATAAATGTGATACGAATAAGAGAAATATAAATATATAAATATGAGTAAATGCTATTTTCTGTGTTGTATTAAAAGTTAGGCTTTATTACACACTAGTTTCGCTTAGCTCGGGTGCGTTATTAGCACATTATAAGGGTTAATTCGAATTTCACATAATTTTTGAGGGTTTTCGATTTACGCACTGGAGCCCTTAATATTTCCAGAATAAAACATGCCCTTTATGTTACCCCTTCAAAGTTTTTTACCTTTCCATAAAAGTTTCATATCATTTGTTATTCGATATAGGCGTTTCAAAGATTTCCCCGGACAAACGGATAAACAAACCGACAAAAAAACCTTAAAAGTTGATGTACTGGTATTACTATCATAGTTAAAGAAGTTCACGTATCGCAGCTCTCCCATACAAAGCGGGGGCTATGCTTAGTAATTTTGTTTGGTACTAGCGGTCTTATCGGTAAAGAGAGATACAGCAGAGAAGGACGCGACAAATGAAAGTACAAGGGGGGAAGATGTTGGGCCGTTGGCACTCTCGATATTTTCAATTGTACTTCTATACTTCTGTGAACTTCTAATCCACATCAGTATTCTGTATGGTAGATTAACGTGTTTTCCCGTGGAAATGAGATAATCTCCCGCGGTAAAAAGTAGCCTATGTTACTCTCCAGCCCTCCAACTATCTCCACAAAAAACCATGCCAATCCAAACAAACAAACACACTTTCACATTTATAATATTATTATATATAGAAAAGTGAATTGTTTACTACAAAACGTTGGCGTGCTTAGCGTCAAAACAAATCATGTAAATAATTACTTGCGAGTTGGATTTGTAGTCGCAAAAAGTAATTTTTTTGCTTATAAACATCGCAATAGACGGGTGACCTTGTGATCCAAAACGTGTTTTCATTGAGATATTTTTTTATTACAATTCCGCCAATTCTTAAATATGTATAGTAAGTACGTGTATTTGATTTAAATAGACATAAATAAATATTCATATTGTAATAAACCTACTAATATTATAACTTCGAGAGTTTGTGAGGATGTATGGATGTATAGATGTATGGATGTTTGTTACTCTTTCATGCAAAAACTACTAAATGGATTTTAAAGAAAATTTGCAATAATATAGTTCATAAATCAGAATAACACATAGGATACTTTTTATCCCGAAGAAATATAGTGTTCCTGTGGGACAAATTTGTTTTTGTTCTTCTAGATTCGAACCCGAGCGAAACGAGGGTGAGCCGCTAGTAAAATTATATTTTTACAATATTTATCAAGATATATCCTTATAAATATTCTGAAAATTCTACATATTATAATATTTTAGGACTAGACAGTATCAGATCATATTACAGATTACTATGAAGTATATACGTTTAGTAAAAAAATAAATATATTCATATCTATACTAATATTACAAAGGGGATGTTTTTTGTAAGTTTGTTTGTAATGTATAACCTAAAAAACTACTGGCCCAATTTAAAAAATTCTTTCACCTATCAAAAGCTACTTTATCAGCGAGTAACTCGGGGCATATTTTATGTATATAAAGATACTTCCTTATCATAAACTTACCTTCACGAGAGCAGGAAAAGCAGCAAGCGCGAAGAATAGCAACATCTGACGGAACTTGAAGGTGGAGGCTGTTTTGCCCATTTCGTAGAACTGATTGTTTTCGTCAGTGTGAGAGTCCACTTTGAGGCCGAACGCGCAGGACGCGATCACGTCGTTGGCGTACCGCGACGTCAGGTCCTTGCAATCCACATCTATATAACCGGCTGAAAAGAATTCATCTTTATGTATAAAAACTGAATGTTTAAACGGTTAGTATAGAATTCTCAAATAATACCAAATTCCATTAAAATCTGTCCAATGATTTTCTCGTGATGCGTTCCCAGACAGACAGATGAATGACAGACAGGCAGACAGACAGATAGACAGACAAAAATTCTAAGAACTATAGATTCGGCCTCTTATCGATAATAATAACTATATTTTCCAAAAAATATTGAATGTACAAATTCGACTCTGTTAGAATTTTATTATATTCATAGATGAATGAATATTTGGTTGTTTGTAACGTATGCATATTATAATATCACTGCGCTGCGCACAAGCTTAAAATGACTTTGACATGCGAACATCATGACAAATTAGCAACAAATTCTGATGTATAATTGGATTTACATTGACCTGAACGACCTTTGATGTTAGGCATGTAATATTTTTATAACATACTAGCAGAACCCGCGGCTTCGCTCGCGCTAAAACTACAAAAAGATCTCTAAAATGGTAGGTTTCATACAAACTTTCATCCGCTATTTTACATCCTTATGGGATGAATTTCGGAAAATGCTAAAACACGTATTTAATTAATTGTATTAAAGAGCATTTATACCAAGTTTCAAGTAATTCTGATAATATATTTTTTTGGATTGTATTATAACGTGCTTTCCCGTAGGAAAGAGATAATTTCCCGCTTTAAAAAGTAGCCTATGTCACTCTCTAGCCCTCCAACTATCTCTACACAAAAAATCACGCCCACCCACCTAGACGTTTCGACGTGAAACAAAGACAAATAAACAAACAAGCACACTTTCACATTTATAATATTAGTATGGAACTAGTGTAGAAATGACACAGAAGAAATATTTACTTAAAAAATATATATTTTTTGCCAGGAACCTTCGATTCAAAAAAGTTTTATCATAATCGAAAGAATGGTTTAAGAACGCATGCAGGACAAACGTACGTAAGAGAAGCAATGAATTTTATTTAAATAGATTTATTTTTGATGTAACTAGTAATTTTAACACTATTATACAGTATAGTATAATAATAATTTAATACCCTATATTGACGTGGACGGAACTATAAATTTCATCTTGATGACATTTATCTATAGGTATCTATCTATCTATACATGTTATACTAAAATTCTGAGTCGAATCTGTACAAATAATATTGTTTGGAAAATCTTATTGAAATAGTCATTATTATCGATACACAGGCCGAATCTATAGTTTTCAGAATTTGTGTCCATCTGTCTGTATGTGACCGCATCACGAGAAAACCACTGGACAGATTTTGATGAAATTTGGTATGGGGATAGCTGGTTATCCGAGTCAACATACAGTATACTCTTTGCTGCAGAAAAATATTTCATCTCTGAGAAATCTATACGAAAAGTTAAAACGTATAACGTATAATTCATTAAAACTTTTTAACAAAAAAATAAAAACCTACTTCAAACAAAAGTACTAAAAAGTAAAAAATAACTGATTGGTAGTTTTCATTTACTATACATACCTAATCAAATATTTTCGAAATCGGTGTTTGAAGTAGGTTTTTATTTTTTTGTTAAAAAGTTTTTATTTTTCCCTTTTTAGTGTACACAGTAGTAGCGAAGTAAGAATTCTAACGTGTTAGGCTTGTCAAATCAAACAAAATAAGCCCAAACTCAATGTATCTACTATGAGCCGTTGAAGAGTTCCACCTATACACCTTCTGGCCTTACCATCAGATCAGGTCAATAATACCGAACCACTGTACTATCAACGGAAATAGAAACACTTGCAAATTTAAAGTTAATATGACAATTAGAAGTAGGTTAAATTCATCATCAGCTATTTTTCCACCCTTAGGGGTGGTATTTTTTTTTGAAATTTAAATGGGACCAATCTGGAAGTATATCCTTTCAAACAAAACAAAAATTGTCCAAATCGGTTAATAAACGACGGAGTTTTGAGGTAACAAACATAAAAAAAATACAGTCGAATTGAGAACCTCCTCCTTTTTGAAGTCGGTTGATAAAAATATATATTTTTGGTAACGTAAAATCATCGCCAAGATAGTATATAATATGTATATGTCTTAATTAAACTAATTCTTTGTTTTATGAGTTGTTTGTACTTCTACAGAATATTTGGTCCTAAATTCGGGTCCACATCAGAGTTCACATTAGGTTTGTTATAATAGAAATTCTCAGTAAGAAGGTTTGGAAGTTATGTTTACACGTTGCTAAGTAGAGTAGTCTTGTGTACATTATCTCACGTAAAATCACACAATCTCAGCAAAAATGGCTTGCTACGAGCAATAATTGGCAAGGAAGATATATGTGTAAAAATTGTTTTTCGTGAGACATACGAGTACATATGTGTAAAAATTATTTTAAATGACATTAGAAAAAAATCATTGGTCGTTTACTTACTCTTGGATTCATTGATCTTTTTCTTCAAAGCTCTAACCATTTGGTCGCCAACTTCCTCCATGAACGGCACCATCAGCTTTATCTTGGAGCTTGTGAAAGCTGGGCTTAAAGTTGACCTCATGTCCTTCCATTCTTCACCTATGTATCATAATAATATTAGGTTAAATGAAAATGAAATACGATGATGATGAAAACATATAGTAAATTAAAAATCACTAAATTAATACTTTGTACTGCCACTTAGCATGTGGCTTCATTAGACGTATATTTTTAATCACGATACCTTCAAGGAACTCAGTACTTTTTGCAATTTCGAATTGGAACTTGAAATACATTAGAATACAAGAAAGTATTTTATTTTAAATTATATTAAAACTGAGTTACAAGGTTGTTCTTTACAATTGTCGATTTATTAATCAGCGTGGCTAATTCGTCCATGTCAGCGTCTTCTATCTTTACATAAAATAAAATTCTGAGTCGAATCTGTACATTGAATATTTTTTGGAAAATCTTATTGAAATAGTCATTATTATCGATACAGAAGACGAATCTATGGTTGGTAGAATTTTTGTTTGTCTGTATGTCTTTCTATCTGTCTGTCTGTCTGTCCGTCAGTCCGTCTGCCTGTGGCCGCATCACGAAAAAACCACTGGACAAAATTTGATGAAATTTGGCATGATGATAGCTGGTTATCCGGGTCAACGAGGATACTTTTTACTGCGGGACAATATCTCATCTCTGAAAAATCTATACCAAATGTTAGTATATATTTATTTGTAGATCTTCTTCTTCTTCTCCCTGTCCATTTCCCAATCACTTGGGCTCGGCGCATTACATCTTCTGTACTACTGATAGGATTTGGCAAAAGTTTTACGACCGGCCGCCTGCCTGACGTCAACCCTCCTCGGGAATTGTAGATCTATATAATTTATTTAAATAAAACATTGTCACGTTTTCATATAATTGTATTGTATATCAATAAAAATAAGTTTCATAAAACATAATAAGCAAAAATACATAAATGTTTGATTTGCGTATTCAAGATGGAGAGCAGGAATAATTTATGCGTAACAAGATACTGTGTTATTTCAGTTGTAATATTGCAATAAATAATGTGCGACTCAAATAAATGGATTTGTAGTAAATAGATATTACAAAGTGGAATAATTAATTTAAGAAATATTATTAATTTTAAATTTCGTTATATTTTTTCCTGTGTACACACAACATCCTGTAACAGTCGAACAGACAGGAAGACACGCGAGTAATTTTACTAGAGTTTTATTTAACATTAGATATACGGAATCTTAAGAAAAAAAAAAGTTATATCAGTGTCACCTTTTAAAGAGAATAAATTCCTAGCGAAGAGGGGCTCTATTTTTTCATCGGTAAATCCTCTGTGATCTATGAAATATTCAAAGTCCTTGATTGTTATTTTCTTCACTAATTCAATGTCACGTATCAATAAAGAAGGTTTGATGAACTCATATCTGCCAATAAACCTAAAATGGAACATTATTGTAGAATATTCGATATATATATTTAACAAAAAAAATGAGTTAATATTAGTCCCGCTGAGTTTCTTTCCAGCCAGTTCTTCCCAGGTCTGAGGCTTCTTCTTTCCGAACTGGTAGTAGACTCGTGACGTTCAGTAAAAAAATGTAATAATTTAATGCTGAATAAAATATTTTGAATTTGAACATAATTTAATGAGGTGGTAGTCCGCTGCTTTAGGAACCGAGTGAAGCGGGTTCAAATCCCGGGTCTTGCACTTCTTTACTTCAATTTACTTGTGCGAATCTTTTCATCATGATTACCGCTAGTCTTGCAATGAAGGAAAACATCACAAAGCAACCTGCATGTCTAACAGATCCTATCAAGTTTTCGAAGGACATATGAAGTCCGCCAACCAACACTTAACAAGCGCGGCGGACTATAGCCTGATACCCCTTGTAGTAAATGAAAACCCGTGCTCAGCAATGGGACGCTATACGACATTCAACATGTTTTAATTATTATTTATTTGGAAAACAGTACACTATCCAATTTTTCTCATACTTTTGTCCTATAGCCTAAAAAATAACTGGAAGAAACTCTGGAAGTATCAGTTAACGCTAAGGACGCCTATTGTGCAATTTTCTTTTTTGGTCTTGTATTTTATATTTCATCGCTTGGTAATGTACAGTAAAGAATATCTGACATTTTAAATAAAGAACGTATTATAAGAAAGTATTAAAAGAATATCTGATTAAAATATTATAAACAATTTAAAATATTGACATTTTGTTGTAATATTCCTAAGGCGAAAGTGAGACTTATTATTATTATCGGTTTTCTATGAATCCATGGGTCATCTTGATGTTTGTATTGCAGAAAATGCACATCTTGGAAAATTTTATAATAGAATAATACAGTTTTCGAAATCAGCCGTTTCTTTTTTATAGTATTTAGACAATATGCATATTATTTTTACCTTTCTTCTGGGAATTTCGTGTAGATATTATCTATGTGATCAGAAAAATGGGTCAGACGAAAGACAACATCAAGCATATTTCCGAAGAAAGGCACCACCTTCGGATGCTTCACTCCATAGTCACTGAACCTGGAGTAAGTCTTGTGGATGTGCAGAGCTAGTACTGCTAGCAATACCACCGTCCATATAAGAAATATCATCTGAAATGAAAAGGTGGCTATTCCATTATTCAAGGCTACTATATATTATATTAGGGCACTAAAACATCAACTTTAACAGAGAAGTGCCCAACTGGCTCTATTTCATTCATAGGTTTGTGTGTTCGATTCCCGAATTAAATTTGGTAAAATATATAAACACACAAGGAGCTAGTCATTAGTATCTTAATAAAGAAGACTAACCTTCCTATATCTTCAAACTATCGACTCACCTTCGCTTCGCTCGGGTTTATACCTAGTTACTTTTTAAATAGATACATGTAGATATTAGCCAGCGTTAGCTATATAATTTTTTTGTGAATTTTTCTGATGTTTTAATAGTTATTTTGCTATTCTAAGCGGAGACAAATTCAACAAATCCAAAACCATGAAAATCGGTCCAGCAGTTCTCGAGTTATAAGTATTGTAACAAACCCGGCATGGTTTTATTGTATATAGATTATAAATAAATACACGTATACACTCACACTCATGCACTGTATGCGAGCGAGCGAAGTATATCGCTGGTATATCATAAATCTATATAAAACAATACACATGGATAGAAACACATATCATATAATACATAACTCATAAGTACTATACTAGTAACAGATGATAATGTATTCAGCCCTTTTTAACGTACCACCGCTGGGCACGGGTCTCTCTTCAGTACGAGGGGAATCAGGTCATAGTCCACCACGCTGGCCAAGTGCGGGTTGGCGAACTTCACATGTCTTTCGAAAACTTGTTAGGTTCTCTCAGACATGCAGGATTCCTCACGATGTTTTCCTTCACCGTAAGGCAAGTGGTAATCATGTTAGAAATGATTCGCACATGAAAATATCAGAGGTGCCAGACCCGGGATTTGAACCCGCTTCACTCGGTTTCCCAAGCGAGCGCGTTACCACTGGGCTAGATGATAATAATAAATAACAATATGAGACACCTGAGAGCCCATTATCTGATAACAAATGAATTTCTTTACTTTCAAGAGCCTTTATTTACATATATATCTTATTTAACTTATCTTATGTATTGTTATAATAGATTTATTAGAAACAAGCTCTAGAAAAATAAAAAATCTATCCCACGGGAACCGTAAATTTTTCCGGGATAAAAAGTAGCCTATACTTTATTGATGCATGAGCTATATTATTGTAAGGTTTCATTGAAATTCATTTAGTCGTTTTTCCTTGAAAGAATAACAAACATTCATACATCTATACATCCAGATATTCAGACATCCATACATCCTCACAAACTTTCGCATTTATAAAATTAGCAGGATTAACATAGTATATTGTAACCATAACTTGTTTGATCCAAAAATACAGTTTTTACAAACTAGAGTACAAAAAAAATTCGAATACAACTACAAAAACAAACACAATGACGGAAAATGGATTTAATAGCCGCGTTTGTAATTTAGATTTTCACAATTACTGTACACGCTTTAAAGACAAAGTTCAAGGGCATAGAAATTAATAGCTTGCGTCATAAATTATCCAATTTATTTAGTTCAATTGGCTGAAGAGTACCTTCTTTATACATCCAAAGACTATGACATCGAGTACAAAAACTTGTATCGTATCCATTATTTTGTACTTTTTCTCCTTTATATTTCAAACGATTTTCTTCTAATTTTGTTAAGTAGCTAAAAATGATTATTTAAGTTTTAGAGTCTAAAACTTAGACTAAAATGGTCTCAAATTTAGACCATTGGGTGAACACAATTTTTATAATTTATCTCAATAAAAAAAACTAGTTACCCGCGTATATTATGTTTTTACTTATTTAGCTATCTTAACAGAATAACTCGGTAATTAAATTTGGTCTGACCCGGGACTCGAACCCAGGACCTGCGGATGTGCAGCCGTACATGCTAGACATTAGACCACCGAGGTAATCTACTTAGTTATTTTAAATACATATTATGTCTAGATAGCGTATCTAAAAATCTAGACTAGTGCGGTTAGAGTATAGTAAATTAATACTGTTATTAACACAATACAATATGCAAATATATAATATACTATAATAATTACATAATAACATACCTAAGAAGCAATTATTTAAAAATCACACAATAATTAAAAAACCATTGTGTTATCGTAATTTTTCCTTATTTTTATTTGTATTTTGTTTTCTATAGACGGCTTCATCTGTTAGTGATATATTAACCTACGTTGTAACTTTTTTTTAAAGAAAATTTGAGATAATATAATAATTAAACCAAGCTGATGTAGCGCACGAGGCACTACGTCACTTTGTGGGGGCCCATTAGTGGGAGGCAAGTTACAGTCCACCAAATATTCAATCTGAGACTGTTGAGAAGGTGGTGGACGCCACATAGCCTCATCCAGTAGCCCAGTTTTTAGATCATTCAAATTCTATTCCATAACCCTATTTGGTTTTTCATATTTTCCATAATCCCTACGTGTTATCCGGAGGTTATATTTGGGCAACGCCCTATGAGTTACTAAGAGATGGATCCCAACTGATGCGTCACATTAAACAGACTTAAATTTCTTAAGAGATCTCAACGTGCTGGACCTGTGTCTCCACGCAAGCCTTCCAAAGGACCAGTCTCCTTCGAACCCGTGAATTTCAAAGAGATACAAATAATAAATAAAAATTAATGATATTACAAAAACATTATTATCACTCTAGAACGATTATTTTTTTTCTAAATAATAAATCTGCAACCATTTAAGTTATTCTCTATAATTAATAACTTGTTGTAGGGTCAGTAGAGTCAGTACTCATTAAATAAATAATAAATATGTTGGGACACACACACACAGCACCATCTAGTTCCATGGTAAGCTACGAAGCCTGTGTTATGGATACCAGATAGTTGATACACTACACATATATAACTTTAAATACACACATATTATAAATATAAACATACATGACTGGAGTACAAACAATCGTGCTCATCTCACAAATGAATGTCCCAGAGGGACTCGAACCCGCGACCGCTGGCACCGCAAGTAGGGTCACTACAAACTGAGTCAAACGTGTCGTTTGGCTCATTTGTAGTTTTGGTTAGTGTGTTGGTCATTAAAGTATCTCTGGTAGCTCTAGAATATTATTCAACTAGTTTATTATTTCTATGCCAGTGTTCGGTCAATGGTTGAAATTCGAACATAATCATTGTATAAAAAACGGACCAATAAAAAAATTGTTAACACTAAAGCTCGTCAATGTCTTCTAAACAAAAAAAATTGTGCGTATATACTTTACGTATGCACGTACGAAGTTATACTTCTATGTTTTTTTAGAGTATTAAATTATGTGTCTAAAAGCTTTTGTTTATAATTTCCGGAATAAATATAACGGTATGAAGGCCACAGATATCATTATTTTTACGCTATCACCATTATTTAACAACTTATTCTTAGGAATGACTTAAAGTATTACTAGCTACTCACCCTCGCTTTGCTCTGGTTCATTCCTACGTACGTTTTTACGGTTAGTATGCATATCTCACGGGAACAGTACATTTTTCCGGGATAAAAAGTAACCTATGTGCTATTCCAGACTATAATCTATCTCTGTGCCAAATTCCATCCAGATCCATCAGATCAGATTATCGTTATTGAGTAACAAACATCCATCCCTCCAAACTTTCGCAGGTGTAATTTATTTAAATTAGTATTTTTTTTATATTTTGTAAACTAATTTACATATGACATATACATATATACACGTTTCTTTTCACTCATAGTTCTAATTGGAACCTGTTTAGAGCTACGTAGTACGTAATCTTAGGTCATATTAATAAAAACTAGTTAATCAAGCTTATTTGTAAATATCTGCTTTATTTGGATATAAAAAAATTATATAATGTTATTATATTATATAAATAAGACTAACATTAATATATTATGTATATCTGTGTTCAGCCCTTTTTTAACGTCCCACTGCTGGGCACGTGCCCTCTCCAATACGAAGGGATTAGGCCATAATCTACCATGCTGGCCAAGTGCGGATTGGCGGACTTCACATATCTTTCGAAAACTTGCCAGATTCTCTCAGACATGCGTGATAACCATGGTGAAAATGATTCGCACAAGTAACCATCAAAGGTGCAAGACCCGGGATTTGAACACCCTTCACTTGGTTTCTCAAGCCAGCGTATTACTGGGCTAACACCACCTCTAACCTAGTTAATACATAATATTCTTCATATATTCCTCAGCAGTGGTACCATTAAACGGCTGAATCTATACTAATATTATAAAGAGCAAGTTTGTTTGTTTGAACGCGCTAATCTCAGGAACTACTGATCCGATTTGAAAAATATTTTTTGCATTAGATAACCCGTTTTTTGAGGTAGGCTATAGGTTACATATCAATCCGGAAAAATGTACGGTTCCCGTGGGATACATTTGTTTTTGTTTAGGGACGAATCCAAAGCGAAGCGAGGGTGAATCGCTAGTACATTATAATCGGACTACTGTCATAGTACGACAGATTGTATGTGTGTGTATATGTTTGTTACTTCTTCACGCTGAAATGGCTGGACGGATTTGGATGAAATTCTTGGAGTAACGGAAAGTCTATTTATACACCTCGGGACGCCTCCGAGCGAAGCAAGTGTATGTTCCTAACTTGCTACTTGAAAACCTTTTTGTTTGTTTGCAACACATTGTTGTTTAATAACATGACCCGAGATTGCGTACCTATAATTTTTTTTAAGCAAAAGAATTAACAAAATCAAAACTCTAGAGCATGGACAAAAAGAATCTGTGGTGTTCGTTTGTTAATGAAAAAAACATATTATGCATTTGTTGCTATTTACATACATATTTGTTACATCCTTGGTTCTATAAATCCTTTATATTACTTTTATTTCGAATTGATCGGAAACTAACTTGATTCTAAGTAACGATTAGTGTGGAAAAAATAAGTTTTCAGATCTTAACCGACTTCCAAAAAGAAGAAGGTTCTATATTCGTCTGTATATTAGTTTTTAAACGTTGCACTTAATTAATATTTTTGTTCCTGAAACATTAACTACAAACTTTTTTTATGTAATATTGCCAAATTTAGTCTGAATCAAAATGAAAAAAAAAACAGTTTTGAATCTGACCTTTGAATAGCTAACAAAGCATTCCATTATCGCAACGATTTATCTATTTTAATAATTGCTTTATTAAATTCATTTAATATTTTTTACTTATAGTAACCTAATGGTTCAAAATCTTAGTAGCTTTAGAAATATTCTATTATTTAAATAAAAATTTTAAGCAATCACTTTTTAAATACTGTTTTAGTATAATTCTTACACGTATATATTGAAAATTTACAGAGATAAGACAAAAATGAACTTACGATTTTATATTTTTATTCACAAATCACTTTGAAAATTTAAAACGAACACGTAAAACTTGTATGTAACGAAGCCGGTGCTCTAGAACGTGTAGTCACTGCGATACTCTACTAAACAGTGTATGGTCACGACTCACGGGTCACGTAACTTTTAGACAGGTAATGTCATATTATATGTAACTTGAAGCTAACTTCTGGCGTAAACGTTGTCTCTCAGCTGATTTTATATTATGCTAGCGGCCCACCCTCACTCCGCTCGGATTCGTCCCGTTACGTTTTAACATTTAGTATAGATTTCTAAAAGATATTCTCCCACAGTAAATTGTATCCTATATGTTGACCCGTATAATCAGCTATCATCATACCAAATTTCATTAAAATCTATCCAGTGGTTTTTCCGTGATTTGATTGAAAAATTTCGTGATTTTAGGTCCATGGGAACTACCATATAGATTTTCGACCCAAAACCTATAGGGTACTTCCGGTTGACCTAGACTTGTCAATTTTGGTTAAAAGTTCTTAGAGCACAAATAAAGGAAAAAATCCAAGAGATTTCCTACATTGAACACTTGTCCGGAATTTATTATTTTTATCTACAGTTAGAATTTTTGACTGTCTGTCTGTCTGTCTGTCTGTGGCCGCATCACGGAAAAACTACTGGATAGATTTTGATTCTGTTGCGTCAACGACCACTCGGGCTTAGTGGTCGTTGTGTTGCGTTAATAAAGACCTCAGCAATAGTTTTTCTCAAATATCTTCCACGTACAGGCAACGGTCAGTTACAGTTACTTTTATCATATTATGTATAGATATTAGGGTGGCCCAAAAAACTATTTTTTTTTCAAGTCCTACGAAAATATGTTAGTTTATCATCTTTTAAGAGCCCCTTCCAAAGCGCAGGTAAAAAAAATAAAAGATCGCTCAAAATATTTTCTACTATAAAAATGATTAGGATTCTGAAATTTTCAAGTCGATATTTTAATATTTAAATGTCGTTCAAGATTTTTTTAAGTTTCCAAGTAGAGTACCTTAGACCTAATCGAGCAACTTCTGAAGATGAATTTTTTGCATCTCTCTAGACTTATTTCTATTCTTTAGTAAGTATGTCAACTTCAAGAAAAAAAAATATATATAAATAGACTTTAAAATTCATTATGCGAAAATATAAGTTTTTAAAAAACCTGTATTTCAAATAGAATTGCCTGTCTGCTTTTAATCGCTAGTGCGATAAAAATAATATAATTTAGCCCCATCTGTTAAGTATTATGAAAACTACATCGTTCTGTTATACGCCGTCACGTATATAGCGCCATCTAGTGAGAAGTAGTAAAAATAAATAATTTATTGCCCCAAAGATGGCAGTATTGTATTAATATAATAAAAAGGCATAATATATCCCTATATTAAATTGTTCTTATTAAAAAAAATTGCATTTGCATTGTAAAAAATATAATTTATGTCCGTAATAACAAAATATTTCACCATAAGTGTGATACGATGCGCTTTGTTGAGTTCTTAATTTTCTAAATTGTCCCTTAATAATTCCTTCAAAATAAGTTACGTTATTTTCCTTTCTCAATCTGAAAAATTCTGAAAAAAAATAACAGGCAGACAAACATATTAGTGAGTAATAAAATCAGCTTTTTGCATTTGAATGGAACGCAAAAATATTTATGTAGTCCAATCCATTTTACCTATCTATATAGTTTTTAACAGTGTAATTTCGTAATACGCGAATCAATAATATTATGAAACAACAAGTAAATTAAATTGTTTTATATTTAAACATATAAATTCGAAATAACTAAGAAAAAGTACACTAAGCATGACCATTTTTAGGGTGCCGAAAGTGCCACGGAAACCTATTACTAAGCCTCCGCCGCCCGTCCGTCCGTCTGTCAGAGGGCTGTATCTCATGAACCGTAGTAGGTAGAGAGTTTAAAATTTTCACAGAGTATGTATTCTATTGCCGCTATAACAAGAAATAATAAAAATAAAAACACAAGGAACATTTTTTTTTACGTTCGTAATTGATCATCGAAGTTAATATACTACATACATAGAGTAAAAGTCATATTAATAAAAAGTACATGTACAATCCTTTTTTTTTTTAATGTCGGGAAATGCATTTACGCATACCACCTGATCCCCCAGGTGGTGATGTGGGGCTCACCGACTAGAAGAGCCGGTACTACCCACTAAAACCCGACATTCCCCTCCCCTCCGCCTTAATGGGACGCCGCAGGATCGCTTGCACATAACTACTACGGCGCCCCGGCGGCAGGTCTGCCAACGGCTGACCACCACACCGATGGGGCTGCTCCACAGTCAACTCTGCTACACCAGAGAGGTACCCGGAGCAGCCCCATTAAACCGAACCTCCGCCCACCGAAGTGGGCCACCTCCAATCGGCTGCAGAGGACAGGGAGAGCGGCAACGAAACACCGACACTCCTCTTCCCCTGCAGCCCCACCGCGTCCGCCATCAAACGGTGGCGGCCCCGTCTAGGCCGCGGAAGGTAGGGAGAACGGCGCACCGAAATACCGGCACTCCTCTCCCGCCGCGGCCTACCCCTCCGCCGAATGCAGGCCTGCGACCACAGTCCCGCAACCGGCACCCATCATCCGGTTGTGGGACCAAGCGGTCCCACCACCGGTGGCCGCAACGTCTTCGGCTCGAGGCCTAGACGAGCGGCCCCATCCAAGCCATTTGGTCCGCGCCGGACTTCTCCGGTACCACCCGCCGCCCTAAGCGGGTGGCATTCCCCTATCCGCCACCTGGGGACGCGCCCGGTAGGAGTTGGCTTCTCCCCCGGGACATGTACAATGCTACGGAACCCTTCGTGTGCGAATTCGACTCGCACTTGACCGATGTTTATTCTTTATATTTTCCAAAGCTGTACATTTAACAATATGTAATACATGGCTTTACCTACTATTAAATATTTCAACAATGATCATACGAAATGACTCAGTGTGTATACCTTTTAAAGTCACTAATTTTAATTATCACATATGGTATAATATCCATAATTTGTTATTTTCAACCATTTAAATGAGCTCAATGCCCGTAGTTTAACCACAATATTTAACTTTATGGTTTTCCTTTTAGGCACTTGTCAAAACAGGAGGTACTCGTATAGTATATTTAATTCATATAAACGAAATTTCTAAAGAAATAATGACAGTAGAGCAAGTAACTAACCCGAAAGTAAGTTGATACAATAGCTACAGCTTTCAGAAAATTAATTATTTATTATGAAACAAAAGCTCTATTTCTTTGGAGACGATGCCAAAACTTCATCAACATGTCTAATTTTATTTAACATTTTTAATCTTTACCAATTTTATAAAAAAATGTGTTTGTCAGCGCTTTTTTCAAACTAATTGAGTGTTTGGTTTTGTATAAACAAAATGACTGATGAGAATTAACATAGGCTATATTCATCCCCAACGTGCGTCCACCTTGTCGTGGTGGGGGGACTCAGTAGTGCCCGGCAATCCAACCGGGCGCGAAGCCAAGAAACGCACAGGGAGGTGGCCCGCTTCGATGGGCGGTGGGAGGCGACCCTCTTCGGAGGGCGGTGTACCATGCGGGTTGCTCCTGGTACTTCTCTGATAGCAGAGTAGACCTTGGAGCAACCCCGTGGTTGTTGTGGTCAGCTTCGGCAGACCTGCCGTCGGGGCATCGTAGTTGTATGCGTAAGCGATCCTGCGACGCCCCATTAAGACAGGGGAAGGCTTTGTTGGGTTTTAGTGGGTAGTACTGGCTTCGCTGGTGAGTCCCACACTTCGTGCGTAAATGCATTTCCCATCGTTAAAAAAAAGGCTATATTCATCCCGCTTCTAAGTGTAGCTTCTCTAGGATATTATATTAGTCTTTTACCTAAGAAATGCCACTAGTAAACTATAACTTAAAATCAAGTATGAATTTCCAAATTTTAATAAAATAGCAATAAATGTATACATAGAAATAGACCCACAAGGTTTTTTTCGAAACACCTACCTACATATATTAAAAAAAGGCATTTTAAATGAGACTACACCTTGCGGTCAGTGTAACGTAGATCTACGACAAAGTAACACTAACAAAGATATCTATATCTAGATTTTTTGCTTAGATACTGATACATGTAAAAAAACTTTTATATAAATATAGGTTGCTTCCCCATACAAACTTTTATCCCTATTTTCACCCCCTTAAGGGATGATTTCTGGGCAAAAAAAACTACCCAACGGAACCCAGGGTCTCAAACTATCTTCTTACCAAACATCTAAATTAAAAATACAAACAAATAAACAAAATAATCTTTCCTCTTTATAATATTAGTATAGATTAACATTAAACTTCAAGTACCCTATCGTAATGGTACCTACTGTGTAATTCGCTTTATGCAAAGTAAATTAGAACTTCATCGGGTCAGACATAGACATGTATAATCTACTAATCAATAGGCATATAATATAACATATTTTGACGACACGTTTGGCTCAATATGTAGTGATCCTACTTTCTATGCCAGCGGTTGCGGGTTCGAATACCGCTGGGGGCATTCATTTGTGTGATAAGCACGAATGTTTGTACTCCAGTCATGGGTGTTTATATTTATAATATGTATGTATTTAAAGTTATATAGGTATGTATAGTGTATCAACTATCTGGTATCCATACCACAAGCCTCGTAGCTTACCATGGAATTAAATGGTAATGAGTGTTAATGTAATATATATATATATATATATATATATAATACATGTATATATATATGTTATTATGTATATTGTATATAATGATTTTTCAATATTGTAATACATAAATATCCGTAATGTTCTATGTCACATCTCTAAAGAACTATATCAGCCTCTCTACACTATAACATCTCCTGTATACTAAATCTTTTATTATTTATTATTCTTTGTTTTGCGATTTTACTTTTTTATAAGATGACTTCCAAATATTGACAAATTAAGCATTAAGGATGTCGTTAATCGAACAATCTCCTTCGTGTCTTCTCCATTCTACGTGATATTGGCGAAGTAATTGAATTAAATTAATTTTTCAATCAACTTCAATAAGAGCAGTACCAAATTCATCTATATCTGTTTTGTTGGTAATTAACGTGATCTTTGCCAACTTAGATTCGATTTTCATATTTTTAATGATAGGTCCCATAAGAGATTTTGGCATTACTTTTTCATTTACACAAACTGCAGTTATCGATATTAGTTTAGTCATCCATATATAATATGTAAGTTTGAATTGTTTGATTATGGATTTTTAAATGGCAACACGAGAGGGTAAAATGATAAGAAACAATTTTCACATTCATAATTCGTATATTTTTTATCTATTTTCGTATAATCCTGTAATACATAAATAGGTATTCAATTGCACATTTACATTTCACTAAAAATTAATACAACGTAAATAAAACTAACATATTGGATGAAAAAGAAAACGAATATCTAAAAAATTAGCTTTAAAATATCTAGGTATATTTGAAGAAATGAAATAGAAACTAGAAACGTGTTAAAAATTACATTAAATGAATTTATCTTTCTAACATAATCAGAAGAATGAACTGAGTTAACCTCACAACAGGTTTGGACAAACTGACATTTTCAGTACGGTCACAGTTTAAAAAAATATATGCGAATGGCATATTTTATCTGTTTGACATAACGCTTAATGTCATTCCCATACAATTTCTAGTAGAAGACAAATCAAATTAACTTCAATTATGTATATATGTATTTACTGATGTGAGACCTTTTTTACGTATTACATGTATGTTATAACAACCCACTTGTATGGGCTTATCAAAATAAAAAAAAAAACCTAAAACAATCAAAAAAAAAAAAGTAGCAACACAGCTTTTCAATCTAATTAATATATTGTGAATTGTTCCATATGCCCAGTCCATTCTCCTTTTTAATAAGATAAGAAATTTAAAATAATGCCAGATCTAATAATTTGTTATATTTATATATATTACATCGATCAAAAAAGTACTGATACAAAAAAGTTATAATACACAATCCCATGAAAAAGTTATCTTAAAACTGTCACCAATTGTCTTTAGGTAATTATTCTAATTGAAATAAATATACAACAAACTAAATTAAACTTTAAATGCAATGCTTAAAAATGTTTAAACAAAAAAAATTAAAGGCGCGCTCAAATGTTCAAATGAGCGCTCATTCGGTGAGGACATTCTTTGTCGCTGATTGTGTATCTAGTAATCAGTACTTTTTTGATCGATGATAAATTATGATTTATAACGCTCTGCCTCAAAAGAGAAGTTAAATATAAATATTTACTTTTTGTTTATCAGATTTCACACATCTTATTATGGCGTTATAAATACAAGTTTATGAAAGTTTATCTCGTTTGTTTTGAAATAAATTATTAATACACATCTAAAAAGAATAAAATTCTAACTCTAATTGTTGAAAATACATACAATAGTTTACATAATGTTTCAATTTCAATTCATCTTAAAAACGATGACCAAATAACATTAGCATGCATTCATCATATTTGGATGGAAATTTTATTTTAATATATTAATAAATATCTTTTAATTAAAAATTGAAGTTATTTTAGTTAAAATATGACTTTTTTCCTTTATAAATGTTGCTTGTTTCAAGAATGTAATAGTAAAATATACAAATATTTAATTTTTAAAGAATGTAACAATACAACGTAAATTATGTTTCTTAAAACTGGTTATTTAAATATATTTTTTTAATTTTTAAACTTAAAATAATAAGATAAAAGAAAGATTTTAAAAAGAGTTTGTAGCTGTACTTTTTTGAAAAAAATATAGAAGTCACACCTTTATGGTATCTATACTTAAAAAAAATGTAAAACAATTTGAGAAATAAAAAAAGAAGAACTCATTTAAAGTTTGTTGCAAAAAATACGTCTTTACTAATAGAGTTAGCAATTATAAACTTTAATTTGATCTCATGCTTAAAATATTTAGTAGAAACCCAAAAAATTATGTTGGTACTATAAAATACTTACATCTATAGCTTAATTAATACTGTGTGCTAAGTTTAAATTGAAGACACGAATTTTGTACTTGCAGTAAAATTGACATTCGTTACATTTAATATGTGGAAAAAATAGAAATTAAATTAAAATTAACATTACGTATTATTTGTGATCATAGTTAATTATCTTAAAAAAATAATCTAAAACGTATATAAGTAATGTTACAGTTCAATAGTGACATATTTGATGATTGGTGTACTATATACATAAATAAAAACGATTAAAAATTTACTTTACATCACAGCGATTGCCTGAGAGTCCAACTTAAAACTAAATTACATTTATAATGTCAAAAAAATATAACTTTAAAAAAAAACAATGTACCATCAACCTACATAATCTTTGGCCTACAGATCTTTACGCTTGTCATTTTTTTATTGCACATTCGCGCCATTTCAATCTTATACTAGATACTAACACTGAGAGAGATTATAAATAATCATAAAAATATACTTAAACTAGCAAAAATTAAACGGAACTTATAATAAAGTGGAAATAAAGTCATTAAGTACATCGTACAGTTAGTAAGTATGGCAACATTCTAACTAGCGAAACGTCAAAAACATCATCAGTATTATAAATAAAATCGGAATGTTTAAAATATTAACTATAATAATTTTCATTAACTAATCTTATCCATACAATAACAATCAAAATTTTTAAAAATACTCTATATCAAAAATTCGTAACTCTGAACAACCTTGGAAAATTGACCGCGAAAAAATTTCACGTCAGAATAAAACCATTTCTAATTTAATAAAAATCACTTAAAAAAATAATATGGACACTTCAACAAGTTTACAACCATTAATTGACGGCAGCCATCCAACGGAGAACTTTGAAACGAGACCGAGCCGGACATCGAACTTACATACTTCGTACATTACACGTATTACATTGCACACATCTATCTAATCGTAACTTCTCCAATCCTACGGCTATACTTATCTTTTCAAACAACTTATTCCTAGTACAACTCTCTTTGATAACTCTAAAATCTCCCGAACATTTTCCAGCAAGATTAGAAAACTTTAAAACGGCTTCATCGAGAGTCGCAACCAGGTTACAAACATGAAACATTAACTTTAACCCCGTCTCTTTTATGAGCATTTTCCAAAACATTCTTGAAATTCAACTACGAATTTGAATATGACATATCGTGGACTTCAGATTTGATTTTGATGAAATTTGGGTTTTCTGTCTTGAAACTTGGTCCTTTGGGGCCGAACTGGTAGACGAGACGTGCTGTGGGTACCGACACAAGGACTGACTGACGGTAGTGGTATCGCATCGCTCTGCTGAACTTCTCGAAGGTCATGTTATCATTTTGCTTCAACTGACCCCACAGCTTGGCCACCTCATCTGGTTTGACAAACCTGAAAAAATATTAAATTACTATTAGAAATATTAATATTAAATAATATAAAATAAGATCTATACTGTTTTAAATAAAAATGGGAATATTTTTCATAATTTCATTATTTAAAGTAAAGAAGACATATTTTCCAATTTATTTTTAATTCAAGGTTCTAATGCAATAGACAAGGTCGATTCAATGTTGATGATAATAACGTTCACGCAACAATTCTCGTTAATTCACTGCAAATAATTCATTAATTTGTTCTCAGAACAGGAAGACAATGAATATCTGAATATTTTAAATATTATTATAATCATCAAAATCGATCAAATCATCAAAAAAAAATCTTTCCAGTAACGAAGTCAAATAACTCATAGTTTTATCAAACTAGAATATATAACAATAAAATTATAAAAAACACATGAATACCAATAGTATTCTACACGTGCGAGTGTTAAGATTATACGTACAATTTTTATAATTACAAAGTAACTAGCGTATCTTATCAACACTGATCGTAACCGAGCCAAGTTCAACCGGCTTCTAATGACACCCTCATGTAATTTGCTAGCCATTAAATAAACAACACAACGCATATATTCTATAATTTATACTAGTATACTTGAATAAAGAACTTCAATTTTATTCTGCAATAGAAAAACCATGAGAATAACAAAAACAAATATATGAGTAATAAGAGATAAAAAACTAACATTTTAAAAATAAGAATAATTCTGCCAAACAGGAATCGAATTCGCTAGCGACATAGAATATTTCGTCGTCGTCGTCGTCTCAGCCCAAACACGACCACTGCTGGACATAGGCCTCCCCCAAAGATTTCCACGACAACCGGTCTTGCGCCATCCGCATCCAGTGGACTCCAATGACTTTGACCAAGTCATCGGTCCACCTTGTGGGAGGCCTGCCTGACATTCTTATTATTATTATTCTTATTATTATATTATTCTAGAATATTTAATGTTAGTAAATGTATAGATATAGAAATGTATATTAAAACAATGGTGTCAAGTGATGCAAAATGTCCAGATAATTGCGATCGAAGTCAAGGATTACTCGTTGTATTATCGCGTTGCCACGTGACCGGCTCACCGACGATTACGGCTAAAAGGCTAATAACATTAAAAGCGTTTATTTATATCTCCCTATACTATAAATATATTATTTTAAACGATCGAATTTAGCTCTTTGCAATATAATTTTGTCATAGGAGCAATGATGTGATTGTGATGAGTCATTTAGTGTATATATTTTTTTTGCTAGTAAATTCTTCTTTTTCTTCCTTTCTTTGTTATTATTCCACATTCTATGTGGTTGGTACAACATGTCTCCTTCTTCCACTCCGCTAACAGCCATCTTAGCATACACACCCTTTATACAAGGGAAAGAGGATTATCTCACGTAGGGTCTCCATACTTTTCTCTAAACTAAATTTTACTACGGTAACTTATTACTTCTCAGCTGCTCTATCACTGATACTAATTTTAAAATTCCTCTATTATACTCGTATTCATTTATTTTAATTTTATAAAGTATTATCTATAACTAATGACTCTTCTTCGCTTTGCTTGGATTCGTCCCTAGGTACGTTTTAAAGGTTAGTACGGATATCCCACGGGAAACGTTTATTTTTCCGATAAAAAATAACCTACGTGCTATTCCAGACTATAATCTATCTACCTTTGTGCCAAATTTCATCCAGATCCATTTTGCCGTTACGGTGTGACTGAGTAACAAACATCCGTCCATCCAAACTTTTGCGCTTATAATTTTTATTCGATTATACCTATCCATTTTTTTTTAATTTTAGATGAGTACATTTCACATAGTAAATATTATCTTTTATCTATACTTATCGCGAATTAAAATTATCGAAAAATAAATGACAATATGAAATCAAAAATTTGATTTTTTTTTTTTTTTTATGGGACTAAGGGGGCAAACGGGCAGGAGGCTCACCTGATGGATCACCGCCGCCCATGGACATCTGCGACACCGCAGGGCTTGCAGATGCGTTGCCGGCCTTTAAGGAAAGTGTACGCTCTCTTCTTGAAGGTGGCCAGGTCGTAGCGGTTCGGAAAGACCGCCGGCGATAGCTGGTTCCACAAAGTGGTTGTGCGAGGCAGAAAATGCCTTAAAAATCGCACTGTGGTGGAACGCTGGACATCGAGGTGGTGTGGATGGAATTTACTATTTTGGCGCGATGGCCGATGATGAAATTCAGCAGCCGGGATCAGTCCGAACAATTCCTCGGAACACTCCCCGTGATAAATGCGGTAGAAGATGCAGAGTGATCCAACATCTCTACGCAGAGCTAAAGGATCAAGCCGATCGGAGAGAGCTTGATCGTCGATAACTCGAGCCGCCCTACGTTGAATGCGGTCAAATGGAAGTAGCTGGTACTGGGGAGCTCCCGCCCAAAGATGAGAACAGTACTCCATGTGGGGCCGAATTTGCGCCTTATAAAGAATAAGACGCTGACGCGACGTGAAGTACTGTCTCGCCTTGCTGAGCACACCAAGCTTCTTTGAGGCCAGTTTGGCCTTACCTTCCAATTGACCACGGAACTGGACGTTGCTCGAGATGTCGACGCCAAGTATTCCGATACTGGCTGTGGATTAGATTAGAAATATCTTTCCGATAAAAGAAAGTGACTACACATTCTAAATACATCATTATTTTATCATATTTGCAGTAAAAACCGCAGCGTTTCCAACGCCGTCCGTGTGAATGAGTTCTCACAACGACGGGCTATTGAGGCGTTAAACGACCTTGTCTCAGAGCAAATCAAAAACGTTCTGACGTGTGTTTTTGTTTTGCAAATGAATATTTTGTTTTTATTAAATGTAATCTATATACATATAATAAAATTGTAACTAAGCCGAATCTGTACATAAAATATTTTTTGGAAAATCTAATTTAAATAGAAATTATTATCGATACATAGTCCGAATCTATAGTTTTTAGAATTTTTGTCTGTCTGTCTGCCTGTCTTTTTGTCTGTCTGTCTGTCTGTTACCGCATCACGAGAAAACCACTGGACAGATTTGATGAAATTTGGTATGATGATAGCTGATTATCCGGGTCAACATATAGGCTACTTTTTACCGCGGGAAAATATCTCATTTCTGAGAAAAATACAAAAACACAAAAACTGCATTGTAAGAGTATACTAATATGTAAAACTTAAGAATTTGGTTTTTGGTCATCTGAACGCGGGCGGAGCCGCGGGCAATGCTAGTTAAGTATAAAGTTTTATGAGTGTAGATATAAAAGATTATAAATTAAATATGTTTAGTAATTTGTAATTTGCTAGAAGGCACTTTAAAGATTCTATGACATACTTATGCGAAATAGTTACGCTCGATACAAATGTAGAGACCACGGTATCTAAGCATGATTAAACAAACAGACAAGTAAATAATCTATTGACTTAATAGTAATATTTTAAATACGAATGTTTATAAGTTTACAACAACATGTTGTTATTTTTATTATTACTTCACGTTGTAACGTCTCATCGAATTAGTGTTTCAAATTAAGATAGCCTGAATTAACACATAAGAGAAGTCGCGAAAACAAATATGTCATATAACTATATCAGACTTTTATGTATACTATACATAATATATGATACTATTTGTATACATACAATATGAGACGTCTACGAGTATATTATCTAGTAATCTCGTTCGTGTTGAACTTCAGCAAAAAATCTATTTATTTATATAAAACAAAGGTTTTGAAAAAAAACTATACTACTTTCTAAACACTTCTTGACCTTGTTACTGTTTATTAATAGTTTTTCAATTGATTTCTTAAGGTTTTCAGAACAATAGACCAGGATGTACCTAAAGTTCTTCTATAATTGTTGCTGTAATCAACGTTATTGACTAACGATGGTGACTTCGATGATAGTTACGTGCCAATTTTAGAACAGTGTGGCGCTCATTGTAATATGAATGCAAATATGCTTATTTCATATGCGCCTGCGCAGAATTGTAACACTTTTCTAGCTATTATATATTTTTAAATTATTTTATAATTTTGTTGGTAGGTATTGTCTGTAACAGCTATATAAATCTTGTGACCATGATAGCTGTAAAGCATTCAAAACGTTGAGAACTAAAAATAAAAATAAAATCGCGAAAAAATTCGAAAAGATAGTTTTATTTAAAACTAGCGGCTCACCCTCGCTTCGCTCGGGTTCGTCGCTAGGTACGTTTTAAATAGATATAAATAGTTATTAGCCAGTGTTTGCCATATAAATTTTTTTTTTTTGTTAATAATGTTGACAAATATTGACATTAATATTTATACGATTCTAACGTCACTCAATTGCCATCAATGTTTTGCCTTCCCGGAACTAACACTTAAACTTTATGTTATGGTATTAAAGTTCAAATTGACTTTTAAGTATTATTACGAATCTTTTGTATGGGAGTATAGAAAAATGTTGTTTTTAGACTTTTTCAGGCAATTTTTTATTTTTTTCTCTCCGTAAGAACCATCCTCGTACTTCAAGGAATATTCTAAAAAAATAATTAGCGAAATCGGTTCAGGTGCTCTCGAGATTTGCGCTTACCAACACATTCAGCGATTCATTATTATATTATAAGATGTCAAATATTCACGTACATCTAAGAAAGTATTATTTAATCTAACCACTTAACTGTATATATTATAATACGACAATTTAATAATATTTTTTTACCTGCATAGGTTTTTTTAAGAAAATGGTTTAATTTATTATAACTTATGAATTTTTAATTGAATAAATTAATAATATCACACATCATTTCCATATCAAGGTGAATAAGCTATATCACTTTTGATGTTCTCATAAAGTATCATTATCGTATTAATATTTTAAATTTAAAGAAGTATTCCACTTTGAATAATATAAGTAGTATATTTTGTATCATACTGCTTTATTGTTATAACGTTCCACAGCTGGGCGCGGGCCTCCCATCGATAAGAGTGGGTTTTGGCAATAATCCACCATACTGGCTTTATACTGTTTAATTCACACTGCATATATCTTTGGTCAACCAGTTATGTTCTCTCTCCTAACTACAGTTTTCTTTACTACTCCTCACGATGTTTTCCTTTATCGTACTAGCAAGTGGTAATAATGTCACGGTAATATGCATTACATTACCGTGGTAATATGTAGGCACAAATATATGTACTAGTATATACGAGTTAAATGCCCGATTTCACTACTTAAGCTACCACCTACGTATGGGATCCCCCTAGCTTAAAAGTTTCCCTAAACTAGCCCCTAAATTAAATTTCGTTTTACCATCGTCAGACCCGTATTTCTATTACCTATATTTAGGTGGCATTTTAATATTTTTTTTAATTTTTAGGTGACCCCTAACTGTCGGTGAAACAGAAACTGTCCCCTAACAGCCCCCTAACCATGCTTAGGGGATCCGTTAAACTTAGGTGACGTTGGTGAAATCGGCCAAAAGTCACACACATCCTTTTAATACTTTTCCATTTTTTAGTAAGATATTTTTAACAGCCTTTTTTATAAATCATATTTTGATAGATTTTATAAAGAAAAAAAGAGTGACATTAAAAAGGCGTACAATTATTGTATGCACGATTTTTATTTTATTTCAATTAAGCAAATTAAAATAATCTAATATTGCTGCAACGGCCATACTTGTAAAAAAATTTTGTATAAGAAATTCATAAAGATGTCAAACCCGGGATTTGAACCCGCTATACTAGGTACTACTACTTATTTTAATTTAGTACATTACCATAGACTACCATAGCTTATATTCTTGATATTATATTTCAAACTAAAACTTAATAGTATCGTAAATATTTTCGAAAAATATTTTCAGAAGTAAAGCCGGGGCCTAACACTAGTATCTAATATACATGTAATTTGAATCTGCCAGTGGACTTGTATTTTAATAGTTTTGAACCAGTTATTTTTAATTGCTATGAAAGAAATAGACAGTGCCAATGCCAACGATTACTGCAAACAAACTCGAGGATTAATACATTTGCTTTGCAATATCAAATTATTGGAGTCCTTGTTGACCTTCCTCCAATGCTAGCGATAAAATGAAGTACTTATAAGAGAAATTATTAAGCGATCTACTGAAAAGTTAAAGGTTTTATATGATGACTAGCGAATCACTCTCGCTTCGCTCGGGTTCATCCCTAAATACGTTTTAACTTCTTTCGCACAACCCTAATTCATTTTCTAAAATAAAAGTAGCCTATGTTACTCCCTGTAACATTAGCTATCTTCCAGTGAAAGTCCCGTCAAAATCAGTTCAGCCGTTTCAGATATTATGCGGAACAAACAGACAGACAGACAAAAATTAAAAAAAAATGTGTTTTTCCTTATAAGTGTATTCAGCCCTTTTTAACATCCCACTGCTGGGCACGGGCCTCCCTTCAATACGAGGGGGATCAGGCCATAGTCCACCACGCTGGCCAAGTGCGGGTTGGCGGACTTCACATGTCTTTCGAAAACTTGCTAAGTTCTCTCAGGCATGCAGGTTTCCTCACGATGTTTTCCTTCACCGTAAGGCAAGTGGTAATCATGTTAGAAGTGATTCGCACATGAAAATATCAGAGGTGCGAGACCCGGGATTTGAACCCGCTTCACTCGGTTTCCCAAGCGAGCGCGTTACCACTGGGCTACCACTGCCTTTTTTTCCTTATAAGTACCTACCATATATAATTTCATATGCATTTAGTAAAACGCTGTTATTTTGACATTACAAACAGACACTCCAATTTTATTTATCTGTATAGAATATATATTTATATATGCTTTGAAAAGTTTTTGTCTAAAGAACGACTTTGGTAACTGCTACCCCACACTATTCTAAATTATTATGTACGGACAATATACAAATTAATACGGTCAATTTACAAATTCAATTCTTATATAAGCAATTAAACTACAACCACAATGCCGCAATGTTTGAAATTTTAGTGCTTCAAAATTACTAATACACTAATAACAACTATTAAATCACAAATTAAAGTTATTGTTGTAACTCATGTCAATCGAAATACTGTTATAAATGCGAAAATTTGTATGTGTTTGTATGATTGTTACTCCTTCGCGGGAAAAAGGCTGGACATATTTGGATGAAATGTACACAGATAGACTTTTGTCCGATTTCACCAACAACCCATAAGCTACCACCTACCTATGTATGGGATCCCTAGCTTAAAAGTCCCCTAAACTAGCCCCTAAATTAAATTTCGTTTTACGATCATCTTTAAGCCCATATTTCGAGCACCTAAATTTAGGGGGCCTTTTAATATTTAGGTGACCCCTAACTGTCGGTGAAACAGAAACTGTCCCCTAACAGCCCCCTAACCATGCTTAGGGGGTCCCTTAGGTGACGTTGGTGAAATCGGGCATTTAACCGTTAGTGAGTTGTTAGGTACGTAAGGCACCTAAGGGCGTACTCGATCGAAACGGTGGTATGTCGCTAGTAGAAGAATATAACAATAACTATTATAACTAGCGATTTATCTTCGCTATTTAGTTCATGATTTTATAGGTTTTAATTTTTTTACGCACAACCCTAAATCTTTTTTCTAAAATAAAAGTAGCATAAGTTATTCCTTATAACAACAGATATCTGCCAGTGAAAGTCCTGTAAAAATCGGTCCAGCCATTTTGGAGATTCGCCCGAACAAACAGAAATATTGACAGACGGACAGTAAAAAAGTTTTAAAATTGTTTTTTTTTTTTAAGTACCATATATACTTTCATATGCTTATGTGATAAGTAAAAAGCTGTTGTTTTGACATTACAAACAGACAGTTCAATTTTATTTATTTGCAGTATAGATAAACAAAAAGCAACTTCTTAATATCCCTCTTCAAGTTAAACTGACAAACGGTTTTTGATGTTTACTAAAAGCGAGCCCATATCGGTTCGCAGGATGCGAGTCACGTAAGACTCCTTGGCCCAGCTGATGGCAACAAGGCCGGGCTACGACCTCGCTAAAGCGCAGCTCGCATCCAAATTCACATATGAATCACATATATATGTAGTGCGTGTTGGTTTCGAGGAACGAGTGTCCTTTTCTCTTTAATTAGATCCTAGTAGTACTTATAATACAATAACAATAGCATATGCGCTTGTGCATCGTAAATTGGTATACGAGTTTTATGGCACTATGTATCAAATGTGTTGAGATTTTCTTTTGATATTGCGATTTTTCGAAAAAATCCTCCATATTTCATAATAGAGCAGTTAATACTAACTAATATCACTAACAATCAAGCACATAAGATCTAAATTTCTAATCACTGCCACTTAGAATAGTATGAAATATATGTATATTAACAAAACGTTTGGCTCACTTTGTAGTAACCCTACTTGCTGTGCCAGCGGTAACGGGCTCGAGTCCCGCTGGGGGCATTCATTTGTGTGATGAGCACAAATGTTTGTACTCCACCTATGGGTGTTTATATTTATAATATGTGTGCATTTAAAATTATATGTGTGTAGTGTATCAACTACCTGGTACCCATAACACAAGTCTCGTAGCTTACCATGGAACTAGATAGTGTTGTGTGCTAATGTACCAACATATTTATTATTTATTTTGGAAACATTATTTTTAATGTATTATAGATAAGTACAATCTCTTCATATAAAGCCTCAAATTTTCAATAACGATTATGGTCGTATTCAACCACTGCGCGACCACTACTTAACATAATAAGTTTCCAAACACGCAACGTACTTGGCCCGCGGCCGCTGTAATATATTATACGTGTCTCGTATAAAACGCAATAATAAGATATTTTACTTCACATCATCCCAAATAAAGTGATTCGAGGTAAATGTTTTGAAAAAAAACCAAGGTTTTGTTATTACAACTACAAATAACATGTTATACTTTATGTTTATCTGCAAATTGCTCGATAGTCTATATAATATTATTTATGTTTCCTTCAGTTATTTATTTTATTATCGACTTTGAACATAATAATATGTTTCTGGGCAAAATAACCCTAAACTGAGGATATATATATAGGTAAAAGTACATATGTATTGAGGCACTAAAAATGATTGTCCTAAACAAATTATCTGCAAATATAAAACAATAACAAGAGTTCCTATTTTACCATGATTATAACATAAGTATTAAGTATATATAATAGTAGCATTGCCCGCGGCTCCGCCCGCGTTCAAATGACCAAAAAAAATCTTAGGTTTTACTTATTAGTATACTCTTACATTGCAGTTTTTGTATTTTTACTCCGAAATAAGATATTTTCCCAGGGTAAAAAGTATCCTATATGTCGACATATATATAAATAGATAGCTGGTTATCCGGATAACCAGCTATCACCACACCAAATTTCATCAAAATCCCTCCAGTGGTTTTTCTGTGATGCGGTAACAGACAGACAGACAAACAGACAGACAGACAAAAATTCTAAAAACTATAGATTCGGCCTCTGTATTGATAATAATGTTTATTTCAATAAGATTTTCCAAAAAATATTTAATGTACAGATTTGGCTTAGTTACAATTTTATTATATGTTGTATAATCAAATATTTTACTACTATATGTACTCTAGGAATTCTTTGATACACTCTTTGACATAGAACGTTCAGCCTAAACCGCTGAATTGAAAACTACTTATAAAAATAAAAAAAGACCCTTCTAAAACAAAAATGAGTACGTCTTATAGAATATTCTAAATATTTAGCCTCTAAATAAAAAAAAGTGGCAAATTTAATATAAAAAATTACATTTTCTAAAACAACAAAATTTTGCTAGGTTTCTTCTTTAGCGAAATAAATAATATTTAAAATTTTCCTGAATCAAGCCGGGGCAAACAGCTAGTGTTTTAAACTAAGTAATGGCATTATATCTAATTAAAAAATTGAATTATTAGTATTTTGTTTTAATTATCAACAATTATGTTTCAACGATTTGAAATCGTTTAACGTCAATTGACCATTTTTTTCCTGGCCATCATCTTATAGAAGTAAGGCTAAGCTTGCTTTGATCTTGAGAAGATTTTTATCTTTCACATAAAAATAAAAATTATTAACGAGTATTTACATAAAAGGAATTGGAAAGTGATAAAATATTGTAAGCCTCTACGTCTCTCTACATCATACAGATATTTCATATTTTAGTATCAATTCTGTAGCTATTGCCTGAGATATCGACGTGTTTTCTATTACATTTAGTTTGTATTATTCCCTTTTTATGTCCCACTAATACTTTCTCAGATTTACGCGAATGTTTGACATTTTAAATAAAACTATCTTTTCGGATTTTTTCGCGGATTTATTTGGATTTTTGGTTCCCCCACGCCCTTGTTTTAGTCACCAGTCCGAAAGGGCGTGGGGGAACCAAAAATCCAAATAAATCCGCGAAAAAATCCAAAAAGATAGTTTTGTTTATAATGTCCCACTGTTGGGAACGGGCCTCCTTTCAATACGAGGGGGATCAGGTCCACCACGCTGGCTATGTGCGGGTTGGCGGACTTCACATACATGTCTTTCGAAAACTTACTAGGTTCTCTCAGACATGCAGGTTTCCTCACGATGTTTTACTTCACCGCCAGGCAAGTGGTAACCACTTTAGAAATGATTCGCACATGAAAATATTAGAGGTGCGAGAGTCAGGACTTGAACCCGCTTCACCCGGTTTCTCAAGCGAGCGCGTTACTACTGGGCTACCATTGCCTTATTTTACCACATTTAGTTTAAGAATCACTATCTATCACTATACAATAAATCTATAAATTATTAGTATTTCACTCTAAATCCCAAAGCAGTAAAGTGGAAAATTATTGGGCCGGTATCATTATCATTTCAAACCCTTACTAAGCTTTTTTAGTTTAAAATACATCAAATAATTACCCATAACCAACAAAAAACTAAAAAAACTAGAATTTCCTAGCGTTTTGCAGCTAGCTACTAGACCTGTGCAAGCTCATGTTTTGTGCAAATAGACTAATGAGTAGTGTATGAGATGAATATAAAATTTTAAACAGCCGTATAATTTAAGAAGAAATAATATTATAATACAATACAGCAATATCTTAAGAAAAAGAACTCTATTCTGCTCTCCAGCTTATATACTATCAATAAAAAAACACTTTGCGTGAAAGGCAGACCAACATACATAATAATACATATTAATAAATTAATTAATTAAGTTTCGCTTGAATTATGATTTGCTTTTACTTCATTGCTAAACATTTTTTTTGTGAGAAAAGCAGCGAGTTGTTGCTTGTATATTTTTATTATATGCAGGTCACGAGCTACCCCACACGGTTTTAAGGTCATCGTGAACACATTTTATAGAGGCCGAAATTTTGACACGTATATAAAACCAATGAAATGACCTCACGGCTCAGCTTTGTGTGTAGATTCGATTTTTATGTTGTGTTATGGGAAATCGGGATGAATTATGTTATTATACTATATCTATAATATAATTGAGTCGAATCTGTACATTAAATATTGTTGGAAAATCTTATTAAAATAGTCATAGACAAAAATTCTAAAAACTATAGATTCGGCCTCTATCGATAATAATGTTTATATCAATAAGATTTTCCAAAAAATATCTAATGCACAGATTCAGCTTAGTTACAATTTTATTATATGTATAGATTACATAATATGTAAATTGTATTTATATATGTATGATTTTCTCAAATTTTTAATAATATTTATGGTCGAATTTCGACCACCGGGCGACCACTAGACACTAGGTTGAGCTTACGTCTGTCTGTCAGCTTAGATTAATTACAGTGTTGAATATACGGAAAGTTTTTAAGATATAATTATTTAATATCATATCTCTATATATATAATAACAATTCCTAATTTTAGAATCAGATACGCTATTATTGAGGTAAATAATAAAAAAAGTTAGTACTTCTTGTTGTTTAAAAAACCTACATCAAATATTGACGAAACATGCAAAAATGAGTCAGTGAGGTTGATTTTTTCATGTTCACAATGTAATCTTTGGCATGACTCTGAATGACACACACGGTAGGCATTCAAAATTCAACTTTTGTTGCGCAGCCCTTTTAAAAGGATGAAAATGCAAATATAAATTGTTTTTAAAATTTACCTTGTGAAGGTTACTGGCAAATTTGTTTTAGATATCACCCAAAATCCTACATTTTTACACCGTAATTCACCCAATACCTCGATACTGTGTATTAAGTGAATATCTAATAATCTATATTTATAATAAAATTCTAACTGAATTGAATCTGTACATAAAATATTTTTTTGGAAAATCTTATTGAAATACTCATTATTATCAGATGCCAAATCTATAGTTTTTGGATTTTTGTCTGTCTCTCTGTCTGGGAACGCATCACAAGAAAGAGATTTTGATGAAATTTGGTATGATGATAGCTAGTTATCCGGGTCAACTTTTAGGATGCTTTTTACTTCGGGAAAATATCTCATCTTTGAGATATCTATACTAACCGTTAAAACGTACCAAGGGACGAGCCGGGATGAGTCGATAGTCTTTTATAAAACTCAAATCTTTAAAATCAAGATACGCAATGTTATTTTTATAATGAAAGCTGTACAGCAACAATTAATTATTAATTAGACTTAAATTACTCAATTTATGAAACCAATCCCATACATAACCAATATATCAATATATTTTTATCTGTATATCTGTTGCGACTATCACAATTTTTTTTTACGTCTGTTTATGATTTAATAATGACCTGTTTTTTTAATACAGGATGTAATACGCAATATCAATAAAATCTAAATAAAATTATCATAATATGTTAGAGATAAAAAAAATGTTGATATCTTATGAATGATAATATTTTAGCTATCATGTCGCGTCGTATTCAATTACAATAATATGACCTGCTCTTTGTACTATATCTATTGCTGATTTTAAAGTCCTGCTGCTGCAGTATATCCAATATCCATAGTATTATAAATGTGAAAGTGTATTTGTATGTTTGTTTGTTTGTCTTTCTTTCACGTCGAAACAGAGTGACGAATTGGCGTGATTTGTTGTGTGTGAGATAGTCCGAGAGCTGAAGAGTGACATAGATTTTTTCGATTTACCGCGGGAGATTACTTTATTTCCGCGAGAAATCACGTTATAAATTATAATACAACCTACAACTTTACTACCTATGTATACATATGTATGTATATATAGTCTACTACCTATATTTTTATTCAGCCCTTTTTTAACGTCCCACTGCTGGGCACGGGCCTCCCTTTAATACGAGGGGGATCAGCCCATCACCAGTCCACCACTGACCGCGTTGGCCACGTGCGGGTTGGCGGACTTCACATGTCTTTAGAAAACTTGCTAGGTTCTCTCAAAAATGCAGGTTTCCTCACGATGTTTTCCTTCACCGTAAAATAAGTGGTACTCATATACTATCTATATCTATTCCATACTAACTGTTAAAACGTACCTAGGGACGAACCCGTGCGAAGCGAGGGAGAGTCGTTAGTGTCATGATAAAGGCATTGCTCTGATATGATAAAATGTTGACCACTTTTATGTTATCTTCTTTTATTACATTCGTTAGAATGATATTCAAAAAGTTTTTTTTTGATAATAAATATAATAAAATGTTCATAACACTATTTCTCACTACCATAGGTAGTTGGAAGAGTTGTTTTTAGAGATAAGCCCACCTTTACAAACTATAATTGTATTTTTAATTATAATAATAATGTAATTAAAGTGCAAGAGATAATAGTACACATGAAAAGACAAGATAAGTTTTGTCTTATGAGCCCTTTAACGTCCCACTGCTGGGCACGGACTTCTATTTAATACAAGGGAGATCAGACCATAGTCCACCATGCTGGCCAAGGGGTTGTGTGGCCGGTTTGATCCTTATTAGTATAAAAAATATGAAAGCGTTTGTCTGTTTATGCATTCTAATATATTTACAATATTTTTCGTCAATTGTACATACAATTGTACATCAAAATATACATATTTGGAAGGAAATGTCTTTCATTGTAACAGTAGCTAGTTTAAATGTAAACAACAGAATACTAAGGAAGTTGACAAGTCAACGTCCTCGCGTGAGAAGTTACAAATTACACTTGACCGATTTTATTGTAGGCCAAGGAAGCTGTAGTACTTGTTCTATGGAAAAGATGCTTAGAACAATGTATTTCTGAGTTATGATCTAATTCAACATAAAAAATTATAAAAGATCTATTGTTTTTATACTCACGGTCTGTCCTGACTTTCATTACTGTTTTTTTTTATTAACTCTCAAAAAATTATTTCACTACAAAGGATGAGGTTTATATTTTAAGAAAAACCTTTCTCAGCCTATACTTATATGGATAAATAAAGTTAAAGTGTTTGTTTGTCATATCAAAATAACAGCGTTTTAATAAATACATATGAAAGTATATAGGGCATTTATAATAAAAAAAAATTAAAATTTTCTGACTGTCTTTCTGTCTATCTGCTTTGGCTAATCTCTAAAACGTCTGCACTGATTTGGACGGGACTTTCACTGGTAGTTAGCTGATGTTATAAGGAGTAACTTAGGCTAGTTTATTTAAGAAAAAGTTTTAGGGTTCCGCGCAAAAACAATTAAAACTCATGAAATTGCGAACAAAATTCGCGTACATAGGACACAGTCAATAATCATTAATAAGAAGTAAAAACATTGAGATTCCTAGTCTGTGATGTGCCTTTTAGCAATATGTCGTAAAAAAGTTCTATTCTTTCATTCAATTCATTCATTCATTCATATTTCTATATTTACATTACAATCAATCAATAATCACCCCTATTTTCTTTAAGCACCCCTCAAGGGATACTCAACTACCAACTGATGCTATACTAAAATACATAACTACATATACTCTACATACAATATGCTGTAAATGTTCGTCCAAGGCAATCTGGTGAGTTAAATCATACGTGTCTCGGTTGCAAATATTTATGCTACCAGTAACGGGGCTTCACTTATTCTTGGCAAAGGGGAACCACGTTTAACGCACGTTTCGTAATATAGTACGTAATAACAAATGATTTTATCTACCTAAATGTATTTAAATTTTAAATAAAGTTTATGTTGAAGGCAAATGCTTTCTTGTTCCTGCTTGTCCATGCTTTGTTGTTGTCTGTCTGTTGAACTATTTGACTGTTAACATTTTTGTAAATGATCATGAAAATTTACAATTATTAAATTAGAAAAACAAAAAACACTGCTTATATGCGCTATGAGTTTATTTTATTCCAAGTGGTTTTCGAAATCGAATCAATTCAATTTAATGTGAACTTAACGGGAAAGTAAAAACTTAAAAAAATGTTTATATGTGTGTATGTTTGTTACTCCTTTACGCTGTAACTGCTGGACAAATTTAGATGAAATTTGGTACTTAAATAGGGTATGAGTTGGAATAGCATAGGCATTTAGGCACCTAATGAAGACCTGAGGAAAGCTAGAGTAAGTCACTAAAAATCATAATTTGAACCCTCCAATTAGTAAGATGTTTTAATACAACGTAATATTTTCAAAAATACATAAGTTTTCTACAATTATCAGCATGATAATTATAAAAAAGCTAGGTATATAAATAGTTATTTAAGTTATTTCGTAGATTCGATTTTTGTTCAATTTTAACTTGCTACATTCTTATGTTTGATAAGATATTTGTTGTACATTAAATATTTAAGTACATTTATATATTTTTCTATATACGATTACGTGTTTGGATTGAGATAAGAACTAAGTTACTGTACTAATAAGATAACTTAGATAAAAAATTAAATGTATGCAACTTTAAACCACGTTGAAATGAGAAAATGTATGACGTGTAAACTTTTAAATATGTTTTAGACCTAAAAACCCATAATTTTATAGAAAATACTATTTATTTTATCAAAATTTAATATAATGTTATTACTACATAGAATATTATTGGTTATTTTATGGAAAAGTAACGACGATGTCATAATAATATTTTACTGTATAGCTGGATCATAATTTTCTGTACGGTTAATTCAATCATCGTTTTGTTAAAGTCGGTTAAATTGATTATATTTGGAGTTTTTGGTCTACAGTATAATTTTCTTTTTTTTTTAAAAACTATAGACTTGAATAAATATAAAAAAACAAAAACAAAACAAGTAAAAACTTTGTATCCGACCGAGATTCGAACCTAAACACCTGTGATTGTCTAACCTAGATCGAATATATATAAGACTAATCTAGATCAAATTATTGCCCCTGAAACCCGCTGTATACTAAATTTCATGAAAATCGTTGGAGCCGTTTCCGAGATTCAGATTATATTTATATACAAGAATTGCTCGTTTAAAGTTAAAAGATTCAATACTGTCAAATAAAACATGTAAAGTTTGTTTGCGATTCAAAATAAATTATGGGACTTCAAAATAAATTAAAATAATTATTTTTATCCTTAGATGTTGTATCTTTTTCTTAAAATTCATATGAGACTAACTATTTATTAAGAAAATGATGAAATTTCATTAACATTTGCAAAGAAATCGCGTCTCTACCCACAAATGCAATGAATATTGAGGAATTCAGCAGCATTTGTGAAGGCCAATTAAAATAAAGTAATTATATAAATCTTAAACTGCATTTGCTTAGTTACTGCGTGAAGGACAATCAAACAAACATATTTTTGCAATAATAATATAAGTGGCGAGTCAAAAATAAAGATACAGTAATTGAGCATTTACGATTTGGCGAGTTCATTTACCTGGTGCGATGAAGACTTATTAGGTATGCTATAAAAATAGATTCAATTTTACATTTTTTTTTTGGATACATACAGTTTTTCGTATGTCTAATCAATATATACATAAGAAATTTTATTTTCTATACATATGTATATACGTACATATGTGCATATTTTAGATACTTATCATTCACAAAAACAAACGAATGGTTAATCGATTGTGGGCTCTGTGTAGAGTGATTAGAGTTTATAACAGCTTTTATACACAAATCTCAGTTTTTTTTTAAATTTACTGCGTATGAGAAGTGATGTATTCCAGATATTTTAATTGTACAACAACATGTTTGTGTTACGAATTTAGCGGTAACATGTTTCTGACATGAATGTCTAGACATTTATTTACGTTTAGACAAAAGACTTACGTTTTGGTCACTAAAGTAATATTTTTTATGTTTTAATTAACTTAGCAGTTTGGTACAAACCTAGGAATTAACTTGATTCGTGAAAAAATATGCAACGCTACATCTTCAATTTGATATCACAAGATAAAGTCAAAAATCAAAATGTTAACTAACAATATATTTGTTAAGAAAATAAATTCTATACATATCATAAAATTATAAGTGAGTCGAATCTGTACATTCAATATTTTTTGGAAAATCTTATTGAAGTAGTCAATATTATCGATAGAGAGGCCGATTCTATAGTTTTTAGAATTTTTGTCTGTCTGTTTGTTTGGGAACGCATCACGAGAAAACCACTGGATAGATTTTAATGAAGTTTTGTATGATGATATCTGGTTATCCGAGACAAAATATAGTGCTTTTTACTGCGGTAAAATATATAATTTCTGAGAAATCTATACCAAACGTTAAAACTTAACTAGGGACGAACCCGAGCGGAGCGAGGCTGGGTCGCTAGTCAAATTATATGTTTGAAACAATGATGCAAAGAACTTCGTAGAAATTGTAAACATTAAGAAACTACAAATTGGTTACATTCTTCGAAATGTATCGATTAAATAGTAGTAATTTACATAATGAGTCCATGAAATACTAGATCTGAATCATCGGAAAGCATGTGGTTTCTAAGAAACTTTTGCTCTATTACAAATTATTGTCACATTTCATTATACGATTTTATTATTTTACTTCGAAGAATTTCTTTTAATATATCATATATTTTCTATCGCACTTAATATCAGTTTCATTGATAGAAGTCGAGAGCTAAGGACTTCTATACATATAATAAAATTGTAACTAAGCCGAATCTGTACATTAAATATTTTTTGGAAAATCTTATTGAAATAGACATTATTATCGATATAGAGGCCGAATCTATTGTTTTTCAGAATTTTTGTATGTCTGCTGTCTGTCTATTACCGCATCACAGAAAAACCACTGGAGGGATTTTGACGAAATATGGTATGGTGATAGCTGGTTATCCGGGTCAACATGTAGGATACTTTTTACTGCGGAAAAATATCTCATTTTTGAGAAAAAAATACACAAACTGATATGTAAGAGTATACTAATATGTAAAACCTAAGAATTTGGTTCCTGGTCATCTGAACGCGGGCGTAGCCGCGGGCAATGCTAGTAGCCTATATGGCATGACATAGGTAGCCTAAGGTCAGGCTACTAGCGTAAGAAATGAAAGGGGGACGGGGATAGGTTTTAAGGAGAGAGGGGTTGTTATGTCGACCATAGTTGAACATGGTAAAAAACTTGTTACTCAGTAAATTGCTTTACAATTACACAAGCACTATGTCAAATGCACAATAATATCTCACATAGATTTATACTTTGCCTACACCAAACATAGATTTTATTGTTTTTCTATAGTCCATTAAATAAGATATGTCTTTTGTGTACGTAATACTTCGGTCGCGTCATTGTTAACAATGGTCTACTAGCAAATAGGTGGTGGCGTCATCCAGTTATTGTATCTCATAATTGTATGTATGTATGTTTGTGTGTATGTATGATCATAGTTCATTCCATTTTATAAACTTCTTCGTTATTTACAAAACGTTACTGATACTTCTTGCTGAGAATTATTTGTCTGTTTGTTTCTTTGTTTATTTGAAGTCTAATCTCAAAAGTCAGATTTGATTTTTGTTTATATTACAGCCTTTTTGTTGAGGAAGATTATAGGCTATCTAACGTCACGCTACGACTGCCAAAAGCCAACAGTAGTACATAAATAGGTTTCCAACGAGCGGAGCCGCGGGCTCAAGCTACTATTATTGTAAAAGTAAAGACATTATCGGATTAGTAAAAGAAATAAAAGTACAATCTACCAAATAATAAAAGTCAAAAATTTCTCTCTTTCTCTTTCTTTCACACCGTTAAACTTGAGGTATAAATAAACTTCCGCTCGGATTTCTCCCTAGTTACGTTTTAATGTTTGGTATAGATCTCTCAGATATGAGATATATATTTTCTCGTAGTAAAAAGTATCCTATATTTTGACCCGGATAACCAGCTATCATCATACCAAATTTCATCAAAATCTGTCCAGTGGTTTTCTCGTGATGCATTCCCAGAGAGATAAACAGACAAAAATTCTAAAAACTATAGATTCGGCCTCTGTATCAATAACAATGACTATTTCAATAAGATTTTCCAGAGAATATCTAATGTACAGATTCGACTCAGTTAGAATTTTATTATATATATAGATAAAAAATACCTTATACTTGCCTTGAATTTTAAAAATAATACTTAATGTAATTTAATTCAAAACGTTTTAATTAAACGTTTTTGCTTTTCGACAACGCGACAGTCACCTTTGAAAGTTAAATATGAAAAATAAAAAGTTTGTATGGAACGTCCATGCAGACAAACTCCCGTACTTGGAAGTTGGCATGAAACTTTTATGTGGTCAATGGTGTTATTAACCGACTTTAAATAAATATAAATTAACATGATTATATAACATTATCTTTTTTAAATAACTGTCGCATAGTTAAATTATTATCAAAAAAACTTTAAGAAGACAAACCTGCACATCACTAGCTACATGTATCATTTGAAAAAAAATTAGAATATTTAACATAACAAGAACCCATTTACTACGATGTCTATAGTTTTTACTATTGCAAATTTTTTGCACGTTAACGTGTGTAGTTGCTTTTAACTCGTTCAATATAAATCACGTTATCCTCATGCCGTCTCGCTCGCACGCGACTGCATCGCGCTAATATAGAGTGGTATCATTCTGTTATCACAACTTGTTTGGACACGATGATTAAGATAGTATAATCAGCAAAGGTTTCATAGATCTCGTGACATAGTGGTCAGTGGTAGTGACGATGTATACATGAATATCGCAGGTTCAATGATATCGTCCCGTTTTAGTATATAAATGTTTTTTTTTTCTATTAATAAGAGAATTGTATTGAAATGAATATTTTTAAATATTTGTTTTTATTGAATACACCTGTACGATATTTGAATTATTACCTACTTACCCTAGCTCAGATGCGTTTTTTGTGTAGGTACCCTTTGAATTTATGATAATATATAAAATATATCCTATATCATTCTAGATAATAGTATATAATATGGTGATTTAAAATTTCATCCAAATCGGTCTATCCATTTCCAAGTGAAAGAGTAACAACCATACACATACAAACTTATGCATTTATAATAGTATTTTATGAAATAGTAATTTTACTGTTTAAACCAAAAGTTCAATTTCCATTAAAATCTCATATTTAGACAATTATATTTGAAAATATAACTACGAAATATTTGAAGAAACTTAACATAAATATTAACTTCAAACGTAGCGTGAGGTATATTTTATTACCAGTTTATTGACTAATTATCTTATTATCTAGAATAGATGAATAAATTAGTTTCAAATGACAATTCGATTATTTAGAACGCAAATGCTTAAAAATCTTTAAAAAATTACATGTATATGAATGAATTTTATACATTTGATGTGAGGATAATCCAGTCCAAAATAAAATCGATCTTCTTTTTTTTTAAAGTGCTACTATAAAATAAAAATATGTGTGTACTATACTACTGCAAGAGACTTTGTCCACGTATTTTTTCTATTTATCCATAACTAATCAAAATTATCCCCATAATATATGTAATAAGTTATGATTTTTAAGTTTTTCTAGACAATAGAAGTTTAAAAATCGTTGCTTAATATTTACTAGTGGTCACTCAGTGGTCGAAATCCGACCATAAATAATTATTATTGAAAATTTAAGAAAAACATATATGAATAGAATTTACCTATCTATATGAAAAAAAAACTGTTGTCAATTTTTTATTGATAACTGAGAGTTCGTCAAAAGCTACTAAACAAAAAGGAGGAGAAAAAGGTACTGGACTGTTTCGTCTTTGCCTGTTTATATATAGATTTATTAAGCTTGAGGAGTGATTATAATTAAGGGGATGAATGTGTACAATACTACATACTTACATTTACCTATTTGTCAACTGTATGTGTATTCAGCCCTTTTTAACGTCCCACTACTGGGCGCGGGCCTCCCTACAATACTAGGAGGAACAGGCCATAGTCCACCACGCTGGCCAAGTGCGGATTGGCGGCCTTCACATGTCTTTCGAAAACTTGATAAGTTCTCTCAGACATGCAGGTTTCCTCACGATGTTTTCCTTCGCCGTAAGGCAAGTGGTAATCATGTTAGAAATGATTCGCACATGAAAATATCAGAGGTGCGAGACCCGGGATTTGAACCCGCTTTGCTCGATTTCCCAAGCGAGAGCGTTACCACTGCTCTTCAACTGTATAATATTCTAAAAAGTTTTAAAATATATCCCAAATATTTTTAAACGATATGTTAATTTACAAATTTGTTCTTATCATTATTATACGATAAAATAGAGTAGTAACGATATAATATAATGTAACTTCACAAGTATTTAATGTAAATATTTGTATAAACTTCATTGAAGACCTACCTACCTTCTTCTTTAGATTATTCTTAAAAACTATAAAAAGTTCATGCAAGTCATGATGAATGCGCAGTTTACCTGTACATGATCTGTAATATATATATTTGTGCTACTCAGTAGCTAGAATAGAAGCTGCATCGTATGAAATGTATAGGCTCAAAGCTGGGTTTGTCCTCATTTAGTCGAGTGAATCGAGTTCTTTGTTAAAACGTACGGCCATAATAAATGTATGATACATTAAACAATGAATTAACGTCAAACAAACTATCTAAAAAAACTTTTGCGGTTGGATTTTTATAAACATGCAGCATTGTTATTTTCACATTATCACCTTATATGGTGATTTTATATTCATGTAAATAACTCCTTAACCTTAAAAACAGACAGACAGACGAATTAAAGACATACTCGTATAATTTACGTAAGTCAAGGTTTTATAGATAAATATTAAAGCTGACATAACATAGCCCTCATTAGTTTATCTTTTGTTTAAAATTGAGTAACTTGTTAGTGGAGCTGATGACACTATTAATATATATATATATATATATATATATATATATATATATAAACACCGGTTAACCTTCAAAAATACCGTACATACGATCAACTTTTTAATCTAAACATATAATAAAATTGTAAGTAAGCCGAATCTGTACATTAAATATTTCTTGGAAAATCTTATTGAAATTGACATTACAGAGGCCGAATCTATAGTTTTTAGAATTTTTGTCTGTCTGTGACCACATCACGGAAAAACCACTGGAGGGATTTTAATGTAATTTGGTATGAAGATAGCTGGTTATCCAGGTCAATATATAAAATACTTTTTACTGCGAGAAAATATCTAATTTTTGAGAAATCTATATGTTCGTTAAAACGTAAGTAGAGACGAACCCGAGCGCAGCAAAATGTCGCTATTTAGATATTATAATATTTTGAAATATATTGTTACTAAATTTTAACTTACGAAAGCTTCGAAAAATATACTTATATTTACCGAGTATATACATATATTTTAACTTAGATAATACTTTAAAAATTAAATATATACAATTAAAAATATAATTTATATTAAATCAGATCTTTTTTTTTCAAAACATAAATGAAGTCACCCCCACCCCCCATTAGTATAATATACTATATAAAATAAAATAAACATATTGTTTTACACTTTATTGGCATTCCAATACAATAAATAAGAACCCAAACCATACATCATAGTATTTATTTTTTTATATAAAAATGTTAAGTGTAAGTGAATCAGAATGCTATAACTAGTAATATTTTAATTGCCGATTAAATAAATGGTACAGATCTGCCCACCTGAGCCTAAAGTGCAGTAATAGACATTTTGGTCGGTTTTGAGTTAAATATATATTCTAAATCCCCATTTTAGTAGCTATCAGTCAAATTAATTCTTTTTTCTGTAGCGCTAATAAAAGTATTTTATTTTAATGTTTTTTCGGAAGGTGTAACAGCAAAAATATCACAAATCTGTTAAAATATTCCATGTTTACCAGCTAAACCGCAGTACAATTAATACTGCATAAGATTTTTCTCTGTTTCCTAACTAAACTGCAGTGTTTTATCATATTTTGTGGCACTTAAAATAGTAGTTTGTTCTAGGAGATTCAAGAAAAAACTTATTAAAATGCAGTATTATTCGACTCTATACAAATTGATTATACTGCAAAGGTTAAGAAAAAATATTTTTTATTATATTCCTAATTAAAGTGCAGTATTAACATTCCATACTGCACATTAACTTGAGGGGGATTTTGTAATTTCTTGTGAAAAAACTAAAAGACATGCAGTATTTAATAACTTTACTGCAGTTTAACTTGTAGGATGTTTTGTAGTTGCTTGTAAAAGACCATTTAGTTTACAATATTTATAAATTTTACTGCACATTAGTTAGTTTGCTTCATCCAATTCATACTACCTAAAATACTTAAAGTCAAATACTATTCCCTAATACTGCGGTTTAATAGGTAAAATTATTAAAATATTAAAACACAGGACAGGCAATATCGCGGTTTGAGGCAGTCTCCTTAATCTGTGGCTTAAGGCTGACTTGACGTGCCAAGCTGTGTCTGTACCAAAGAGATATGGAGGGTAGAACTAAGGAGAACTATTTCTCGTATAAAAAGTGACCGCTGACAAGCATTAAATTGGTGGCGCCCACAGAAAACAAGTATATGAATCTATACATCTATACAGATAAACAAAATTGTAGTGTCTGTTTGTAATGTCAAAATAAACCTTTTTACTAAATGCATATGAAATTATATACGGTACTTATAAGAAAAAACAAATTTTTAAATTTTTTTTGTCTGTCTGTTTGTTCCGAATAATCTCTGAAACGGCTGGACTGATTTTGACGGTCTTTCAGTGGAAGGTAACTGATGTTATAGGGAGTAATTTAGGCTACTTTTATTTAAAAAAAAAGAATTAGAGTTCTGCTCAAAAAAAAGTATCCAGGGACGAACCCGAGTGAGGCGAGGGTGAGTCGCTAGTTTAAAACATAACGTCATAAAAGTAAGAAGGTGAATTAAAGAAGGAAAGAAAGATTTCCACTTTGCTGTGGCGCACTTTTCTAAATAGCTCTAGCATAGGCAAACAGCAATATAATTATATATTATTTTCAAGTAATAATAATTCAGCACACTTCATTCCGTTAAAAAACTACTAACTTCACATCACATCTACTTTGCTACGCTAGTGCTGTAAAGCCTAGTTCGCATTAAGCTAGTATTTTAGTCTAGTAGCGAGTAATTTAGTAGCTAAATTACTCGCTACTCACCAAAAATCGTTCGCACTTTGGTCGAGTACAGTTTACAAGTGAGTGGTGTTTTGCAAGATGAACCGCCTACAACGCAATAAAGTAAATAAACTGATTAAGCTGATCGTAACGGCTATTTTAGAAGAGGTGGATGAGGAAATTTGTGTGATTAATAAAAAGAAGCTATGGGTACGAAAATGGATCGAAAGACAAGATAAACTAGGAGCTACTAACTGTCTTCTGAAGGAATTAGCATTGGAAGATCCCAAAGAATACTTCGATAGTTTGAGAATGTCCGAAAGTTGTGTAAATTTTCTGTTAATGAATGTTATGGCGGCAACTAATGAACTCGACTAATTCGACAGGTTCGTACTTGTTTAGCCGGTGAACCAGTAAGCTCGGACGCGTGGTGGGGGCTGCTACTCGCCCAAAAAAATAGAATAAAATGGATTGACTCGACTAAATTACTTACTAAACTAATCGACTAAATTTTTAGTGTTCAGACACGTTTAGTTACTAAATTACTCGTACTAAACTAAAATACTAGTCTTAATGCGAACTAGGCTTAACGGTGAGTTTCTGAGCTATAATTTGCTGCTCACTACTGGACACTTTTTCAACCTGTTTTCCCATATAAGTTAATTCTCCTTAGTTCTCCCTTCCATAATCTTTTCAGACTATTATTTTTGTAAGACAAGAATACTCATTTTAGTAATTAGTTATGTTCAGAAGAAAGATTTTATGTAAATTTTATTGATCCATGCATGAGAAATACAAGTGATATAGTTTTATGGTGGATTAACTAGTTAAGATTATCAACATCTTGTAAAGATTGTTATATTGTTAGTCATATAAAAACAATTTACAACTATTAGATTATAATGTACAATTTTTTGATGAATAGTTTTAATATCATAGTCATAAATGCATGTCCAGTTTTGTTTAAGAAATTACATATTTTTATCAAAATTAAAGGTAATTTTATATTACTATAAGTGTGGAATATCAGCGTTTGTTCAAAAAACAGATTAAATAGCAGTATTTTCATAATATTACTGCACTTTAGTTAGTAACAATCATGGAAGAAAATGTCTAAAATGCAGTAATAACAGGATTTACTGCATTTAAAACAGTTTTTTTTAAAAGATTATACAAATAAAGTGTGTGTAGTAATAGGGGCAAAAAAATTTAAAATTGCCATAATTATAGTTTTTATAAAAAAACTAACGTAACAATGTTTAGTATTTTAGTTTGGTACATATTCTTTCACTTTCCATTCAAGGTTTTATCGAAAAATCTCTTTTTGATATATTTTTATGGATTCTAAACTTTAAGCGCGTTTTTCTCGAATTCGTGTTTTTGCTGTTACTGCACTTTAGGTTCGGGAGGGCAGAGATGACTCTTAGCTTGCCAATGCGCGGGCGCAAGCGCGATGTAGTGATGTGTGCGTCATATTATCACTGTTACACACAATGTTACTGCTAATATCTGGGTATTTTATATTAAATTAATTAAAGTTTGTTAACATTTTTTTATAGAATTAGTTTATATTCATAACATTCTATATTGAATGGGAAGAATTTGCATAAGGATTGTAATTTTTGATTATTGTTAATGAAAACAACATATTTTTAATAAAATGTCAGATCTGCATATTTAAATTGGTATTAAGATGCGAAAACAAAAATAGTATGTTGTCAGTCCGGTCTTTCGCAATATTTCCCAAGCCGCGCGGTGACTGCAACGTCATACGTTGATTATTCATGTGTGCGAGCGACGCGGGGGAATCCCACCGTGCAAATTGTTAGCTTTATATTTAGGGTTCTTTGAAACTGCTTACGTTTGTGATAAAATTAAAATGTAACAGCTACATATGTTGGGCGACTATGTTGAGTAATCTCGATTGATCTCTTAGACTAATAGGTCAGGGAGAGACTAATATCAAACGTTCCGTAAGGGTCATGAATTCGACCCCGGTATGATGTTAATGATTACAATTGGCACAATTCATATGTTTTTACCAATTTACTACATTTTAATGTAAATATCTGTTTGTATAGATTGCAAATCTCCGTAAGTTCTACATTCATTGTCTCGAAATTTTAACATTATATATGTATATTTAAGTTTAATTTATTGACGACACGTTTGACTCAGTTTGTAGTGCCAGTACTTGCTGTGCCAGCGGTCGCAGTTCGAATCCCGCTGAGGGCATTCATTTGTGTGATAAGCACGAATGTTTGTACTCCAGTAATAGGTGTTTAATGTTTATATTTATAATACGTATGTATTTATAGTTATATATGTGTAGTGTATCAACTATCTGGTATCCATAACACAAGCCTCGTAGCTTACCATGGAACTTGACTAGAGAGTTTTTTTTTTCTATCCATTTTGCTGAATCACTAGATGGCCTCACACTTCACGCTTCACTTCTAAAAAGTTTAAAACATTTAAGATTTTGAGATTAAGGTTAGAAGAAAATTATTTATTCGAGAGTATTTTTGCGATATCTGTTAACGCGGGCGAGGCTGCGGGATTAGAGTCCGTTATAAAAAGCAGGTAGAAAATGATATCACGAACTCTGTTTCTTGCGCAAAGCAATCACTCGTATTTGTAAAAATATTTATTTATGCAAATTGCACACTAACAATGACTATATTACCTATATACAAAATTAATGCGAATTTTTTTACGATGTTGGAACTAGATTTTATGATAAAACACTTTAGACAAATTTTTCCCACTCAATGAATAGTAGGTACATATATCAATAGTCTGGGTAGTAACATGCGAGTTAACTTAGATTTGTTAATACTTTCTTATAATACTTTCTTAGATTTACGCGATTATTTGACATTTTAAATAAAACTATCTTTTCGGATTTTGTCGCGGATTTATTTGCATTTTTGTTTCCCGACGTTTCGAATGCTTTACAGCATCCATGGTCACGGGAAAGACTGAGGTGTTACATGTCTTGAAGGTATAGTTGTTACAGACAGCCTACCCACAATTAACGAAATGAAAATTGCACCAATTACATTACAATATTTTTAACTTTAAACATTTTTATAATTTTAATTATAATTGAATATGGAATATTATTTATTTAATTTTTGCTATTATTTTTATAATTATTACAATTTTAAAATATTAATTAGTAATCTATATTTAGTGTTGCCATGATTATATTTATAACCATAAAGAAAAATATAAAATATAGTGTTAATTATTAAAGTGATATAATTGTTCTATGTGTAATTTAAAAAGTTAAAGTTAATTAAGGATAATTATTTTAATTTAGTTTGCTATTATTTAAAAACAACTTACTAAGCAACACTATTACTATATACTTTTACAAATGAGAAATGAAAAATATTAATCTGATATGCTGTCATTTTGATCTACACAGTAAGAACTTACTACATCTACCTGTCTATAATTTTATATGTTTCTCTAACATGTTAAGCATGAATTCAAAAACATTTTAAATGAACTCTATCTTTTTGCTTTTTCTCTTGTTTCATCTTTGGATTTTAGAAAACCTAATATGCTTACTTCAGTAGATAACTAATATTATGTCAAACTATCTACATTAAGAATAATGTCTCTTTTTGTAAGAGATTCTTAATAAAAAGGCTAAATAGGATTAAAAAAGAATTTTTCAAATCTGTCAAACAGTTCCATAGATTACGCTCAAGCCAACAAAAAAAAATAGCTATAGCTAATATAGATATTAGTGTACTATTATTCTTATGATGTTGTTTTGTACTACGTTATGTAGAAATGGAAACAATATATGTATGTCTTTACAATTTTACTTTTCAATAAAGGAAAAACATGTAAAATTTAATTTTAATTTAAAACATTCGCAAGTGATTCATTGCACGTGTACTTCAGAATGTTCACTTAACACGTATTCATTTATTCCATGTTATTTTTTAGCAAACTAGGCCAAAAGTTCACTGAATTTTTCATCTCGACGAAAAACAAAGAAAAACGATGGTAAAATTCGTAAAAGACGCTCGACCCGGAAGAGGGAGTCTTACTAATCAATATAATAGGGCCACTATGAGAAAAAAATATATATAGCTGCCATCTACGCACAATTTTCCCACCAATACAATTTTAACTTTATTACAAGGGAATAAGGTCGATTAAAACATCTCCTTTGGAAACACGAGGCTGCCCTAGTTATAAATAGATTTTCACGAAAAGAAATGTTACAGGGACTTTGGTGCAAGCGTTACACAGAGTAATTTATTAAACAGAGAACTACAATTATATTTTAGGTTAAAATATTGTATATTATATTACTAATTATTATATAAATCTGTATTAGATTATTTTCCATCTCTATATCTCTCTCTCTTTTGTAAGTAAAAATATAACATTATGAATATATATTATAATAACATGTACGAAAATCGAACTCACGACTTACGCGTTAACACTCAAGTCACAAATATTTGGCTAAATTAATATATTGTCGTGTATTTAAAGTATATTTCAAACTTATTGTTTCTCTGTTATTATTAAAATTAATTGAACTTATCTGGAAGCTAATTACGTACCGGATGGACGTATTAATTAGCAGTTGGTATATACGAGACTAATGATTAGGATTTCACGCCTGTTGCTGTAAATAAGGACAATATTTGTATAGAAATACATTTATGGTAGTCATTTATTTATTTTATGGTACGATCCCATTATTATAATACTAAAGACTGTAACATAGATGCAGAATTATAGTATCTTAAATTGTATTCTAATGAATTCTCAACATTAGTTGTTGCTTAATTATAAGTGTATACAATTAATTATTAAAAAAATAAAAAGTAGTAAATACTAATACGGTATTTTTTTATTATTACCAAAATTTGTTAGGAACTGTAATCGAACCAACTACCTCCAGTGTAGAAGTCCCAGATCAATATATCAGCGTTTCTTTATACAAGACAGACAGCTAATTAAGTTAACTAAAATAAAATTAAAAATAAAATGAAATAGTAACAAAATCAATTTATTGTAGCCTCTGTAATAGCCTACCTCGCTCTAATTTCCCCGGACCACACTCACAGACGCAATTAAGGAAGGAGGGGAGAAAAATGCGAGAAAAAATCGGAAGCTGCGACACGTGACTAGATGCTTCCCGGCCGTTGCCATGGAAACGGGGGTACGTTTATTTTTGTCTAAAGCGGGGGTGTGTTTGTAGAGCTATCGTTCTGTACGTCTGTATATACACTGTTACTGAAAATTAATTGTTCAGACAGTTTCATATGTACAGGAAATGCGTGTTGGAACTCTAGTCTTTATTATCGATACAGAGGCCGAATCTATAGTTTTAAGATTTTTTGTCTGTCTGTCTATCTGTCTGGAGATGTATCACGAGAAAAACACTAGATACATTTTAATGAAATCTGGTATGATGATAGCTGGTTATCCGGGTCCAACATATGTATAGGATATTTTTTACTGCGGGGAAATATCACATCTCTGAGAAATCTATACTAACTGTTATAATATAATACTAACATTATATTACAATATATATTTCAGAATATACAGTTTTAACAGAAAAATGGTTTGTGTAAATCTTCGGTTATTACATTTTTCATATTGTATACTTTTCTATTTTAGTATCGTTCTCTTTCATATATAGCTTAGCCATTATATGTTTAATTACCAAAGTAATATTAGGGTCTAATTATGATAATGTATAGCAACTCGAAACGGGGCATACTCTACTTACTGTTACGCTCCACGTGTACACTCAGAAGCGCAAGGCGGAAGCGCCCTTGAGATCGAAAAAATCTATACCATTGCAGGGAACCGCCCTACTGTTAGAAAAACTTCATTACACTAACATATAAAGTATATGAAGTTAGACTAATTTATACCTTAAATTCGTCAAAAGGTACATTAGCCCTAGCTCTATGTAGAGACATACTGATGTAAGAATTTATCAAAATATGTAACAAATATATATTTAATGTTAATATAATTTAAATATAATACTAAAATTATTACAGAGCTCTAATATAAACCCAAAAAATATTTAAATACACCCACATACTTACCAGTTCAATTTATACGTTTTTTTTTCGAATAATGTTAAATTCTGCATCTCATTTAACTTAGATGTAAAATTTATTTTCAGATGTTTTATGCGATGTACTCTACATTTTTCATACAAAATAAGAACTGTAACAGTATTTTTGGTACGAAAAGGGACTTTAAGATTAGTTTTTTGAACAAAGAAAACGTTCCTATCAGATAAATCTTATGTAGTCTACTGAGTAATAGTATTTCTTTGGTTTTTTCCACTTATACTCTTTGATTTATAACAAGTTTGTGTTTGATTCATATATTTACCTATATGGTGAGATCATCGGGGCAATTAAAAATACGGCATTATCCATACAAAATTATTAACCCCTGAGAGAACCTAACTATTATTCAGAATCCTCTTTTCGTATTTGCCCAGCGTAGTGGTGGACTATAACCTACTGCATTATGACTTCAAGCCAGAACTGGGACGGTAAAAAAAAATAAATATCATTTACTCTCTCTTCATCTGGTGAGTCCCTAGGTGCTTAATAGTAGCCTATGTCTTAAGCTAGCATTCAAACCTATTTCTTCTTTTCTACTACATAATATACAGAAATCGTAAATAATTTAAAATATCTTATAACGCACACTTCGTTATTCTATAACATATATAGCTGCTAGTGGGGGGATATAAACAAAACAAAAGGTCATGATGGAATAAAAACATCAATTGTATTATACTAAGCAAAAAAGAGCCTTCGTTTTTTATACGAAAAGACCATTTTCATTAATGACTTAAATATCAAATACATCAACATTTGCAATAAAAACTATAAATTGTTAAAAATAACTTTAAATTAATTTAGCGAATAAGGCAAAGGATTTCGTTACCTAATTATTTTTTACAGTAGAGATAATATCTAACAAGCACTCTATTAGTCCGGAGATAACAGGATATATGTACCTACGAGTGTCTCTATATAGAAAATATTTGGCAATTCTAATTGTAATTTGAAGAAAATAATCGAGTTATTTTCAAAAAGGTATCATAAAATCTGAACTCTACAACTTGTATGTTTTATTTGCTTCGAATGAACTCATGGCAAAACAAATAAATGTATATAACGTATATAGTATGTTCTTATATTCGAAGAATTATTTAACTACCAACCAACCGGTTTCAACGAGATAATACGCTTCAACTTAACTCAACTTCATTTTACAATGCATTAAAATTTAAGTATCTATAGCAATATTTTTATTTTTTACTGTATAAGTATCAGTAATGATTAATGTAATCATCTAAATAAATGATTAAATATCTTTACTCTACCCCATATAAAGGCTATGATTTTATTAAAGTTTACAATTTTTATGGGTACTTTTTTTATAGAAACCAATTCGATGCTCAAAAAAGTGTACTTTAGAGATAGAGATTATTATAAAAATAGAGTTAAATAGATTATATGTATGTAAGAGAGATAAGATGATGTTATTTCGTGATATATTTAAATATATGTTTACAAATATTGAATATATAAGCTATAACTTCCATTGAAGTATTTTATAATGAATCGCATTGCAAAAATAATAAATAGAATTTGAACTCTAAGTATATAGAGATAAAGGTTACAAATTGCTAGACGCTAAATAAATCACAGTATTAAACCAACATAACCATGTACTAATTACAGTTAGTTAAACTAATATAGACTTTAAATATGAGATTTTAACAGTCAAGCCGACTGCATTTAGATTGTATAAATGTGAGAATCCACCGAGGACAAAGTTAAATAAGCAAGGTGAAGGTAAACTATAAAAACATGTGCTAATGCATGAGAACAATTTAAATGAACATAATTTGCTTAAATTTTATTATAGTAACAATTCAATACAAGCTATTATGGATAAAATAACAAAAGATATATATGTATTTTTGCATCTATTATGTTATATTTATACTAAAAGACCTTAGAAACGTACGTGTGTAAACAAATAAATACGTTATATTTTATAGTTCTATACATTGTATCGAAATGTAGAGCATTAAATGTAATTACTATTACATGCTCTACAATTTTGCAAATTGTTTATCAATATTCGCTCGTATGTTTGGTGATTTTCTAAAAATACAGTTTTTCAAAAATATTATATAAGTATTGGTACTGTCCATAGAATATATTATAGATAACTTAAAGTTATCTATTTTACTAGAAACCAACATACTAGCGTAGAATATTAATATATAAATGTTAAGATAAAATATAACAACGTGTTTCCTGTTAGAAATTGTCTCGTGTTTAATTTAAAAACGTGCAAAGAAAATCACTTGCGTGACGCTATCATAATAAGAATAACCTAGCCCAACGATTATTTTATTGCAAGCACAGAATAATAAAGATAATGTATGAAAAATTCAGGTAAATTAAATAATGTTATATAAATAAGCAAAAACTAACATTATATATGAAGACTTCCGAGGCATTATTGATGCTAAAAATTTCACTTACAAGGAAGGTGTGAGACATACACCTAGTCTAATCTCAACACCAAAAAAATTGAAATTGGAGATCGAATTATAAGAATTTAAGTTATTGAATGATAATGAAACATATAAGTCTATTGACGAAATATTTAATATCCTTTTATGTTCAAAAGACCAGTCTGTAAAGTCACATTGGCAGGTTTTTTGGTCTGCGAAGGTCAGTTTTGAAGACGCTTACAAAATGCATTCGCAATAAAAACTTGAATGCATTTAGTGATTAATGTTTTTAATATAATTTTAATAATAATAATAATCTGGTGTGTATAATATTTAAGATTAGAGCATATTTTGTTCATTACTTTATGTTAAATATCTTTTATAATAGATTTTAATATAACACGAATCTGCTACTGTTTATTCTTTCTGGTAAAATGTAAAGAATATTAAACATTACTGTTTCAGTTTCAAAATCCTGTGTATTTAAAGATAAGATTGAAATTGGAAGTTTTATATATATGATCAATATTTTGCTATTTCCTATACATAATATATACTAAGCTACATCGCAGTCTTAATTAAAGAACCAATCAAGGTAAGTGCGCAGAATAATTGTAAATAATCTAATTGCAATAATGTAACTCAATTAAGATTCTCGACAACATTTAACACTTGTTCGTTTAAACGTGAAAGGAATATCCATTTATTGGCAACAATTGACACTAATTGTTCTAAATCTTGAATCGTTTAGAAACTGAGTCTGAAAACATGTTTTTTTACCATTTCTTTATTAGAATGACAAATATCAATCATATTGGAAAATGAAATATACTATTGGACCTAGAATTACTACTAGTGGAATACAAAACATTTAATTTTGAATTATAGCATATCTAACTTTAAAGATCAGTATGGGAACATTGTGTTAGATACGAATAAGTATTTTTTATATTTATTTATATCATGTAGATACCTTTCCCTGTGTTATATAATTATTCATGCATCATGTTGTCACAATGTTATTGTTTATCGATGTCTTATCGCGTGCTCTAAATAGGAAACTTAAAAATAAATACGCATTAAATAAATCTAAATATAGACTAACTAGCCATTTTAAAATGCTATGAACTACTCATATAGATATTTTAGTTATTGTTACTTAGTAATTATTTAATCTTCTCACTAATACATTAGTTCTCTCAAATGACTTTATTTTGTTGTTTTAAAATATTTCTTAAACTATGCGGCATTATTATTACTGTAAGTTGCAATAAGAGTACATTTAACCCACTTCTTATAGATAAACGGTAAACTTCCTTAAACAACATTTTATAACATATTTCGAATAGTTATTCGCATTTTATTAATAGAACTCATCGAATAAATCAGTTTTATATATACATAGGTACATCTCTATCTTACAAAACAATGGTAAAGCCTTCAAGCGTTAATGATCTGTGTACTAGCATTGCCTGGCTGTAAAACTGTTTATTATACCCACGTGCCTTGGACGTGATAAATTATGGATGAGCCGCAAATATACGAGATGCATCGGCAAATGCTCATGTCACGACACGTTTTACTCCATAATTATAATTATAAATTGTACATACCTAAACTTTCCTTGCGGGTGATCCTCCCATTTGATGATGGAAGGGCAGTACCTTTCATCAAGCAAAAGATTCCTGAGAAACTCCGGCACGGATACGCTTCGGGGACGCTTGCATACTTTTCTGCCAGTTCCTTTCGGTCGGCCGGGAGGTCTTTTGAACATTTTCCGCTTTTCTTCTTCGTCTCCAGATTTACTACCGTCACTACCGTAAGAACACTCCGGCGATGCGGTATCCGATAAACGGAACGCATCCTCAGCATCGTCGCTGGAGTCAGCAGCCTGTAGCAAACTAACGTCATTCGGCTTATAATCCGACGCGTATAACCTGTTTTTGTGATCTAAAGAGTCCAAATCCAACACTGTCTGCACTGGCTCGTGGCTTGGATAAGTTTCACTCTCTGTGTATCTGAACAATGACGAGTGTCGCAGAATTTCTTCATTTATGCGAGCGTGTAATTTGTCATAAATCACGTCTGCAATCCTTCGCGACTGGTTGCTATCGACGCTGGGATGCACCATTCTTTGAAAGATCTCGTCCCGCCTCATATGCCGAAGTTCGGCTCCGGAAACTTTGAAATTATAAAATGGCACTTCATATTCGCTAAACCCTTGCGTCATGGCACAATCTATGATCCAGTACGTGGTGTCATCTGGAGACCAGTCGATAACGGCTTTGTACTTCCAATCCTCCTGTCGAGTTTCGCGGGAACTGACGAGGTTGTGATACACATTTTCCGTACTTTCAATCTCTGGCTCGGCGTACATATCGTAGTTGTTGTAATAATTCCCGTAAATGTAACTAGGGTTTCCTTTCTTGAAAACTTGGAAGTCTTCGAGGCGCGTGGGCGCCGGTGGAGTGGGAGGGAGAAGAAAATCGCACATGCTTTGGTCGTAGGGACGCGCGTAGTCGATCATGGCGAGCGGCACGGCCGGCAGATCGCGACGGAATGAGCGGCAACCTATGGAGCGCGGTATTCATACGTACGATATCCAACGTTGTTTGTTTACATGAACTCCCCGCGCGGCTGCGTAGCGTAGTGCCTCCTTGGTACTACGATGTTTATGTGTAGATAGTGTTTTTATCTACATGAAATGTGTGTTGATGATCCTTAAGCAACTATGTAGGAATAAAAATTATTTGGAAATCATGTTACATAAAGAAATTAATGAATAACACTTTAGTAATAATGAATTAATATAAAAGGTACTTTTAAAAAATTATATATTATCTTTAGTTGTATTCTGTTGAAAAATTATTTTAATTACCTATACAACTGATGAAACATTATTCTTATTTTTTATTTTTATAAAACTTACTCGCTTCGCTCGGGTTCGCCTCTGGAAAAACAAAAACAAAGCTATCCCACGGGAATTGTACATTTTTCCAGGATACAAAGTAGCCTATGCCCTATTTCAGACTATAATCTATCTCTGTGCCTAATTTTATCCAGATTCGTTCAACCGTAATTGTAAACTTTCACATTTAATAATATTAGTAAGATTATCTTACAATGTCGTATTGTGTAATAATTAATTGATAAAGAAAGAAAAAATATTTAAAATATATTTTCTTTCGATACTAAAATACAAAAATATTGTTTTTATTATTAATAAAATAATGTTATATCATTCATCAATTTGTAAAAAATATCCTTCAAAGTAATACACAATTTTCAACCGACTTCAAAAAGGAGGAGGTTCTCAATTCGACTGTATGTTTTTTTTTATGTTTGTTACCTCAGAACTCCGTCATTTATGAACCGATTTGGACAATTTTTGTTTTGTTTGAAAGGGTATACTTTCAGATTGGTCCCATTTAAATTTCAAAAAAAAATACCACCCCTAAAGGTGGAAAAACAACTAATGATGAATTTAACCTACTTCTAATTGTCATATTGACTTGAAACTTTGCAAGTATTTCTATTTCCGTTGATAGTACAGTGGTTCAGTGTTGTTGACCTGAACTGATGGCAAGGCCAGAAGGTGGATAGGTGGAACTCTTCAACGGCGAATAGTAGATACTTTGAGTTTTGGATTATTTTGTTTGATTTGACAAGCCTAACACGTTAGAATCCTTACTTTGCTATTACTGTCTACACTAAAAAGGGAAAAATAAAAACTTTTTAACAAAAAAATAAAAACCGACTTCAAACAAAAGCACTAAAAAGTAAAAAATAACTGATTGGTAGTTTTCATTTACTATACATATCTAATCAAATATTTTCGAAGTCGGTGTGCTTTGGCTAAGTAATTAAAGCCTACCTTTTTTTTTTAACGTTGGGAAATGCATTTACGCACGACGTGTGGGACTCACCGGCGTAATACAGCCAGTACTACCCACTAAAACCCAACAAAACCTTCCCCCGTCATAATGGGGCGTCGCAGGATCGCTTACGCATTCAACTACGACGCCCCGACGGCAGGTCTGCCAAAGCAGACCACCACAACCATGGGGTTGCTCCAAGGTCCACTCTGCTATCAGAGAAGTACCAGGAGCAACCCGCATGGTACACCGCCCGCCGAAGAGGGCCACCTCCCACCGCCCACCGAAGTGGGCAACCTCCCTGTGCGTTTCTTAGCTTCGCTACTACTACTGAGCCCCCCCACCACGACAAGATGAACGCACGTTGGGGGGGAATTAAAGCCTACCTATTAAATACATACCTAATCAAATATTTTTGAAATCGGTGCCAGCCCATACAAAGCAAAGCACACCGACTTCGAAAATATTTGATTAGGTATGTATAGTAAATGAAAACTACCAATCAGTTATTTTTTACTTTTTAGTGCTTTTGTTTGAAGTCGGTTTTTATTTTTTTGTTAAAAAGTTTTTATTTTATAGTTAGTTTTATTACACAGTTGATCTATAAGTATATATTATATTTCTATTATCTTAATATATATAATGCTTCTGTACGTGTGTTTGTTAACCTACTCCTCCTAAAGGACTGGACAGATCTAGATGAAATTTTGTGTGTATATTTCAATGGGCTCCTGGATGGTTTGAAACCACAAATGGACCCAGTAGGTGGAGCTGCAGTCGGTGTGTGACACTTTTCATACAAGACTCCATTTTCCGAGCAATGAATAAATTTAAATTGTTAATTAAATAAAATAAAAATCGATGTGTGTATGCATGTTTCCTATGAACTCCGAAACAGCTGGAGCGATTTTGATGAAATGTTCAGGTAATCTTGAGATTAGCCCAGCGGGTGATCCTGTGAATTTTGTTAGCGATCGGAAGTTTGGACGCGAGCGAAGCCGCGGGTATTGCTAGTATATTATTATATATATTCTAGCTTTATTTTTCTTCTTTTTTAGTAAGACAAAATATTGGTTACAGATAAAAAATTTAAAATGATTTCAAAAAATGTAAAAATATAATGCACATGATGATCTCATCGTAGATATCTATCTAAACACTTATATAGATGATAGCTGAAAAGGATTCGAATCGTCGAGAACAAAAAATCTAAATAAATCCGCGAAAAAATCCGAAAAGGTTGGGAACGCACGAGAAAACCACTTGACAGAATTTGATGAAATTTGAAACGATGATAGCTGATCTCGGAAAAGGCTTCAATGATGTAGTACACAGGGTGTTTCGGGGGCAGTAAATCGATCTACTCGTAGATTAGTCTAATGTCTGAGAAAATGCGTGTTTTCGAGTTTTCATGCAGTTTTCTTTTGCATTATTCCACGCAAAATATGGTCGTTAATTTGCACGCTCGGGTATAAGCATCGTGTTCAAGCGGCAAAGGTGCAAGATCAACCAACACAGGTGTCCAGGTTCGAATCTCGGTCGCAAACAAAGTTTTTACTTTTATTTATTTTTTTATATTTATTCAAGTTTTTAGTTTAAAAAAAAAGACGCATGATTGACAATCATAGGTGTCCAGGTGCGAATCCCGGTCAGATACAAAGGTATAAGTTATTTTTGTTTTTTTTTTGTATTTATTCAAGTTTTAGTTTTTTTAAAGAAAATTGTACTTTTTAAACAAAAACTCCGAGCGAAGCTCGGTGGCCCAGGTACTGTTAATAAATTTAAATACTGTTAGGCATATTTTGAAAATGACATGAAGTAAAATTAAATCCAATCCGATGAATGTACCGTGGAAATCCTCATAATATATTCTTTCGGTAAAATCTTAAAATTTCAAGACTTTCAGACCAAATCCGTGATAGTTTCACGTTTTAGGTGAATTTTGTGAACCCAGCTTACACCTACTAGAGCTCGAGAACCCACTCGGGTCTGGCCGAAATTCGTAGCACACCATCGTTAACTAGTCACTATACGCTACGCTTTTAAACAGCCTACCAACAAATTGTAAGTAGAAAAAATCTTATCAAAACCTTCTTTCTTCTCACAGGAATATTTTACTAAATAAAAGTATCATATGTGCTAGTCTAGATTCTAGAACATGGCCTACCAAATCAAATATCAAACTTAACATTTACAGTACGGTAGATAATACCACAGATCATATAATACTATACTAGATAATACTACTTACTTTTTAGACAGTGGTAGCCCAGTGGTAACGTGCTCGCTAAGGAAACCGATTGAAGCAGGTTGAAATCCCGGTAGTCGCACCTCTGACATTTTCATGTGCTAATCATTTCTAATATGATTACCACTTACCTTACGGTGAACAAATAAAACATGAGGAAACCTGCATGTCTGAGATAACCTAGTAAGTCTTCGAAGGACATGTAAAGTCCGCCAACCCGCACTGGCCAGCGTGGTGGCCTGATCCCCCTCGTTATGAATGAAGGCCCGAGCCCAGCAATAGGATGTTAAAAAGGGCTGAATAGATACATATATATGTACATATATACTACAGACACTATTTATAAATGAATCGTGAAAGTATTAACTTTCTATCATACGAATACGAAACACCAGTACATATTTACTGAGTATAGCGTGAACCCATCTATGATGGGAGCTTCTATACTAAAGTAGAAACAATAAACGAAACATACATTACCTACTAGCTATAATATAACAACTAAGTTATTTAAAACAATTATAAAGCACTTGAACTCATACAATTACAACAAAAGCAGAGCGAAGTGATAAATCGGTTTGACGTCAATTATTTTTTCCGTTTTCCCAATATGTAATAAAATAGGATAAATTAAATAAACTAAATAAGGAAAAACTCGACATATACAAATATGGAATATTTAATAAAATTAAATAAAAATGTCATCGAGGTGCAATGGATAATGACTGACATACGAGTAGGTATGGTATGCGGTAGGTGGCAGGTTCGCTTCCTGCTTAAGGGCTAAGGCAAATATGCTTGCTTACTTATTATATCATTGATTATTTTTGCCCTGAAGCATTTATGGTCTCACCTGCCTCAAAAATCTAATAGCTTTAACGTACGGAAGCAGAATATTAAGTTCATGATTAGACCAAAAGGTTTATTGGAGCTTTTTGTAAAGAATATCTTATATAAAAGTTAGATCACTGTCTCCAAGAATCGTGGTATTGAAGTATGAGACAGATTCAGTAGGAGGATAAAATACCTCACAGTTTTGAATAATATCTCAATACACAGCATGTTCATGTTGGTTGAAAACCGGAAAATAAACATAAGTAATATTCTCTATTTATACTGCAATAATGAGGAAAGAAAGAAAAAGCAATTGATTCAACAAAGTAGTAGCACTATCTATGTACATTTAAAGCTCCTTTGTTCAACAATCTCTGTAATGACCAAACAGATAGAGAACTGCAGCATATTTGGAATACTGCAGGTAACTTGGAATGTGCCGATAAATAAATAATTATAAATATAATCTGTGTTTTTTCTGTAACATAATGTCAAATCACATTCAAAGCATTGGTTTTCTCATTGGAGTCAGTCACTCATTGGAGTACTAAAAACTGATTACTTAGAATCCTGCATTTCTTTTTTTGATATCCCTATTTTTGCTCCAAAAAATTTATAATCCATTCAGAAGATTTTCATCAAAATCATGTTCATTAAAATAAAATTGCAACTTCAATAGGTAATTTCATAAAATATTTAAAAATAGATTTATGAAGGATAAAATTATACTATCTTGTGTTTGAAAATAGTTTTTCTCTTTTGAAAGCTTTGATCAGGAAGATTTGTTTTATAGAGTTAGATATAATGTTATTGTAAGTATTTTTTGTAAAACATTATATAAGATTTAGTTTTAAATACGAGAAAAATCTTTTTAGTTCAAATTTTTCAATCAAAATACTTTAATCACTTTTTTTAGGATTTTTTCAGATTTAATTAGAAAGAAAAATAGGTACAGTGCTACTAAATCAATTACGTAATATTTTACTTAATTCTATTTCACTTCTAAGATAGAATCTACTAGCATCTTCATCATATCCAGACTATCGAGTACCCATTCATTCTCATTTCTCACCATTATACCGCGTAATGGGCCAAGAAACAAAATTAGTATAGTTACTATTTTTTTTATTTATTTATTATAAACTTCCAGGACTTCCATAATACTTTTAATGCACTATTTAAATTTTTGTATTCTTAAGAAAAAACCAAAAAGCTTTTTTTGGATAAAGCTGGGGTCAGGCATGATTTTGGCTGTAGATTAAATGTAATGTGCGAGAAAATCCGCTGGCAATTACTAATACATAATTATATAAGTAGTACCTGATGTTTCCGTAGTGTCGTGTCTAACGTTTAAGTTATTTCGCCTCATCATTACAAAACAAGGTCATATGTGACTCAAATCATTGGAAAAACAAACATTAAGCTCCCCTAAGTTGGTCCAATGCTGGATTACCAATTAGCAATATATAGTCTATATATAATATGGGCTTTGGTAATGCTAAACTCTTAGTATCTAATTCTTTGGAATCTTTTTTTTTTTCAAAATCAATCAAAAATCAGATCACATGTTTCGAAGATATCGTGTGACATACATACAATACACAGTTCTATATAGGAGTACCACCTGTACTTTTTTGAAGTCTGTAACACCATATATTTTAATTTATTCCTAGAATTTATAACCTATTAACACTTGCGTGGAGCCCTGAGGTATATATTAGAGCCGTTTACGAGACACATAAAATATTTGTTTATATAAATACAAGAATTGCTCATTTAATATTATAAGACGGGATATACGACTTGCGGCTCTTGTTACCATATAGCAGTAGCCTATGTGATCCTCTTATCTATATATGTTTCAGCGTGACAGACTAACAAACATGCAAACACATACAAAGCTATTTGCAGGTATCGGTTTACTCCAGTTTTACGTTTGAATTGAACCCGTGACCTCCTCATAATAACAACAAATATACATATAATTACTATGTGCAATGTGACAAAATTACTCGTTACAGTGGTTGATTGAAAAAATATTTTCCTCTATGTCATGACAATGTGTCATTGGATTATTGTGTTTTAGTGTCGTCCAGACATTTTGACTCCTAGAATAATGTGCAATGATGCAATAATGTATACTATTTACAATCTCTTTACTTAATTGACACCATACAAGGACACCGTTATATATTGCTAATTTAGAGATGGGCCGAATGTGGCTTGAATCGAATAGGCACTAACTTTAGCCGAACATTCGGTGAGAAAAAAAATCGGCCGAACTTCTGTTCAATTTCACCGCGCTTTCTCGAAAGTGACACATCGTGACCCTTTAATAATTAAAAATAATGTATCTGAGTGTTTAGTTTGTAAACCATAATCGTGATTTTTTTTTATTCAATTTACAAATTATAATTAAGATGTTTGTTAGAAAAATAGTAAGTTTCTTTCATTTTCTCTATTAGACAAAAACTTAAGAAGAAAAATTAAGAAGAACTAACTAATTTAATTATTTTTTTTATAACATACAAACAAGTTCTTAACTAAAATAAATGATTATAAGTGTATAAAATACTTAATTTAATTTTACTGTTATAACAGACATGCTTTTATTAATTTCAGTCAAAATAATGCTAGTAAGTTTCTTTTATAGTGCCAAATGTTCGGCATTCAAACCGAATTTCGGCCGAATGCCGAAGTTCGGCTGAAGCTGCTGAAATTCAGTTAAACCGAATGTAAAACGAATTTCATCCCACCTCTAATTGCTATACTACAAATAAGTTCTCAATTATTGACATAACCTTACGTTTTCAGATGAGCCGTTTTTAATTTAAGAAAATCGTCTAAGTCATCTTAATATTCTTGCCCCTTACGCCATATTAGGTACTCCTTAAACAAATTAGGTTTTTATTTAAAATATGTTTAAAAATATTTTACTTTAAATAAGGTCAAGTAGCAAAACATGATAATTTTCTATTAATAATAATAATCATTCTCATTAAACACGCCATATCAGCTTTACTACAACTAGCATGTTGGTCCAGAGGCTAGCTTAAGGGATCAGATCACTAGGTCTTGAGTTAGAGTCTTGAGTGGAAGCAAAAACTAATTGGATTTTTTGCTAGAACTTCTAGCAACAATCCGGATTATGAAAGCTTGTAAAGTACGTGTCTCGGAGGAATCTCGTGGTGGACTCTTATGAGCCCCCCACACCACAGCAAGGCGAACATATGTACATCGGTGGATAAAAGAGTTTATCTGCCCTCTGAACTAACTTATAATTTATCAATATTTTCATTTGATATTCATATATATTATATAATTTATTCAGGATTGCTTGTATATATTTAATAATATTTATGTAGATTACATGTAGCACGTAGCATAATCATCGAGATTTCTATGCATCTTCCCCTAATATGGTGATATTACAATGTCATATATTCTATAGAATTAATTACAATTAATTTAAAATGTATGGGAATCGCATATGTAATAATTTTATTATTCTATGCCATAACTATGCAAAAATTATCATTTTGATACAATTGTTATAATTTCTTAGAAGTAGTAAAAGTAGTAAGCCATCTTATACCTACCAAAGGGATGAAGAGAAATTCAAAGAAATAAAAATGATCAATTCTGAATGAAAAAATATTTTGTAAGTAAAAAATACAAATGAAATACCTAACAATAACATTATTCATAAATAAATTCTTGAAACTGGCATCGACTTGTCATCTGCTCGCTCCCATCGACCCAGTATTTTTATAAACAACTAACGACTCACCCTCGTGTCGCCCGGGTTCGTCCCTAGGTTGATTACCCATACAAATGTTCATTGGCATTTTCACCCCCATAAAGGATAATTTTGGGAGTTGAATATATCCTAAGTCCTCCCCACGGTCTCAAACTATCTTCTCACCAAATTTCATCTAAATCGGTCCAGTAATTTTTGAGTTTATTCGTTACCAACATACTAGATATACAAATCTTTCCTCTTTATAATGTAAGTGTAGGTGTAGATGTACTATGTCTTTTCAACAGAATCTCAGATATTCAAATGAGTATATTTAGTACTCGTAGTTCTAGCCTATGTCTAAGAATAGAGCTAGACCAATGAACAATTATATGTACAGCTGCGCTCCTGAAAGTCGTACCGTGTGCCGCTTTGTTAGTTACCTTTATATTTGTAATATTGTATAAATATATCGCCATTTCTTAGCAAATTTTGTTAAGTATTAACACTACTATATGTCATTCTAGGCTATAGTCTATCTGTGTAATTTACAAAAAATCGGTACTGCCGTTTTTATATGAAAGAGTAAACAAACAAACACATATACTCATACGTACCTAGTTTATATAATATTAATGTGATAAACTACACGAGTAATGCCGCGAGCAATGGCTAATACTATAATAAATACTTTTTTTGGCGAGGATAATACATACTTATACTATTTCAAATGGTCACATAATTAATTTTGTTGTAACGATATCATATAAATTATTATAGAGATTATAATTTTATATGTAAGTAACGCGAGAAATTTATGATAAGAATATAATAGTTCCCATAAAGCTGATATTCCACTAAATAGACTTTGCGGAAGAACACAACTAGAAAAGTAAATTCTCGCTTTGCTACGTATATAATACTAACAACGAATCACCCTTGCTTCGCTCGGATTTGTCCCAAGGTGATTGCTTAAATTGACATAACTCTTTATTTACGAACAGATTGAAATAAAACAAACACTAAATGTTAGATGAAGCTTACCACAATACATTATTGAAAACCGCACCCAAATCGGATATGCCGTTTCTGAGATTAGAACGCACAAACGCGCACACAAACAGACAAACACACAAAAATCCTAAAAACCATTGCGTTAATAAAGACCTCCAATAATAGTTTTTCTCCAATATCTTTCATGTACAGACAGCGACAACGTTTTTTTATCGACAACTTTATCTATACTATAATAAAACAGTAGAGGTCGAATGTCTGTACAAAGCAAAAAAATGCTAAAACCCGAGTCAGGGGGATGTAAGAAGACAAATAGAACAAATCCAGATTTATTTCAAATTTTTTGTTTCTCTGTCTGTTAGTCCGTTTGTACGGGCTAATCTCCGGATCTATTGGTCCGATTTAAATGAAATTTTGCATGGTGGTACCTTATATCCCAGGGCAACATCTTAGATACTTTTCATCCCAGAAAATTAACGAGTTCCCGTGGGATAGTTAAAAAACTATAGTATCTTATACAGCTTAGTACACAACAACTTATGCACCTTATTTAGTAAAATTTAACATTCTTATACCTTATATTGCCGGTCAAACAAAAGGCTAGTTTTCATCCCGGAAAAATGACCGGTTCCCGTGGAAACTAATAGATCTCTATTAGCGTTTTTCTAGAGGTGAACCCGAGCTAAGCGAGGGTGAGCCGCTAGTCCTTAATAAGATTTGTCATAAAAGTCTGTAGCTTTTATTATTCCCCCAACGACAGCGGACACGCCGGCGTTACAGTTAACAATAGATTTCTTAGAAATTTAATTAATTTCTTAGAAATTTACCTGGACGTGTTAAAGAGTTGGTACTTTGAATGTTATTCCATTCTAAACGGCCTATAAACTTACTGCCCTATATTGTATTATGTTTATGGTTTCATATCATTAGGATATGTGGGCAGTGGTACTTGGTAGTATTAGGTCACGTGCTAGCTTGGAAAACCGTTCCTCGGTGTTGGGTTCAAACCCGGGTCTTACGCCTCTAAGCTTTGTATGTGCAAATTATTTTGATCATGATTATTACTTACATTACGGTGAAGCAAAAATTTTGAGGAATCTTTCATGTCACACAGAACCTAACTATATTTGAAAAGATATGTGAATTCCGCCAATCTGCATTTAACCAGCAACGGTGGACTACGGCCTGTTCCCAACATTGATGGTCCCCGAAGCCCGTGCCCACTAGTGGGAGGATAAAAGGTCCGAATTAGCATCACTTATCGCTGTATTTAACATGGAAGGTAAGCTTCACGCATTTTTTACTACTTTTGTCTACACGTGTATGTGCTAATGACATTAATATCAAAAAAATTAATTATTCATAACGAAGCTGGCGTTACGCCGGCTGACCGGATGCTCAGTACGTTATCAAAGTCAGTTTACTTGTTTTGTTGGTACATACAAGTAAAACTCGATGGTTCACAAGTTCATATAATATTAAACGAGCTATTCTTGTACATATACATATGTAGCTATATACATTTATTTCGTGTATCTTGGAAAGGGATGTAACGATTTGGATAAAACTTTGTATTTTGATGAAATTTTGCTTTTTAAGATTATGTATATGTATGTGTCTTTTCTGAAAAAGGCATTTTATAACTTTTTCGAAAAATGTAGATGAAAAGCGATGCTCGATCGAGGTACTATTGTAAAATTAAAGTATAATGAGTCATATTTAGTTATGTATAACTACGTAAAAGATAGTTAACGATTAATGACCTTAATTTGAATTTTTATAAGATTATAAAAAAGATTGAAATTACACGTTTGTACGTAACTGTGTACGTGATGACTTCACTGGTATTAGTATGTAACTCCTCCGGCATAGTTTACTTAACTGTTTCGCACTTAAGAATCGTAGGCTCTTAACTTATAACCTTCCTAAATAAATAGGCTATGAAAAGCAAAGCGTATTTTTTTAATTAGAAAGAAAAACATTGGTCGGGACATATACCCATTAATCCACATAAATATAATAAAACTGTCAAAATCTGTCCAGTGGTTTTATCGTGATGCGTTCCCAGACAGACAGGCAGATAGACAAAACTTTAGATTCGGTCTCCGTATCGATTGATTCGACCTCTGTATCAATAATAATGACTATTTCAATAAGATTTTCCAAGAAATAATATATAGATTTGACTCAGTTAGAATTTTATTATGTGTATAGATATTATTACTACCAATAAGTAGGGGCAATGGGTATTTTCGTATAGGCACGTATGAGCCTACACGACAGTCTCTTATGAAAGCTCTAGAGGTACGTACTTAATTTCATTCTATGCCATATAAAGAATTTCAACTTTACGTATTTAATATTTATTATATTGGCAGTAAAGCAGCTCTTATTTGATTTTTTGTAAGACATTTTAATAATGATATACTTTTATAGAATATCTAAACACTACTTACTCTGTACAGTCAAGTTTAAATGAATTTATTTTGATCTAAAATTTATCTAAATTTGCTAGTTTGTTCCCAATCCATTTAGATCATAAGTTTTTAGTGCTAGAAGATAAATAAGATAAGATAAAGCTTTAATGCTGCACCTAAAAACTTGGAATTTGATCCCAAAATATAACAAAAACGGTCAGTATGAAAAAATACCATCGCTTTTGAATTTTAATTACATATGTATTATGTATATCTTAATTAAATGGAATTATGCAATGCATTTTTACGTATATAGTATAAGGCTTCAGCTATTTTTAACGTTACACTGCTGAACACGGGTCTCCCTTCAACAGGACGGGAATCAAGCTATAGTCCACCACGCTGGCCAAGTGCGAGTTGGCAGACTTCACATGTCTTTCGAAAACTTGCTAGGTTCTCTCAGACATGCAGGTTTCCTCACGATGTTTTCCTTCGCCATAAGGCAAGTGGTAATCGTGTTGGAAATGATTCGCACATGAAAATAGAGGTGCAAGACGCATTCATCCAAGGATTTGAACCCGCTTCACTTGGTTATTTAAGCAAGCGCTTTACTGGGCTACCGATCTATTTATTCCTTTAAAAATAACAATGAATCTGTAACTAATATTTTTATGTTTAAAGAAATATTGTAGCAGTGAATATGATTTTAGTGCAAGTTGTAACTATAACGTGGTGCATTAGAATGTTTGACACAGCTTTTTTTGTAATTAATATTATTTACAGATTATATCAATATGTTTATCAACATCTTACTAATATTATAAATGTGAAAGTTTATATTTTTGGATAGATGTTTGTTACTTAATTACGCCAGAACTTCTAAACCGATCTTAATGAAATTTAGCACAGAGATAGATTATTATAGTCTGGAATAGCACAAGCTTTTTACCCAGGAAAAAAGTACGGTTCCGTGGGATAATTTTGTTTTTGTTTTTCTAGAAGCGAACCGCTAATAAATAATACATTAAAAAAAGTAAAGAAACTATACTTGTAGATACATTTAATACTTTATAATTTTAATCACAAAAACTAAATTGACTGACGCACACAGACATTGTAAATAATAATATTTATAATATTTTTATATTTTACAGTATCTTTTAAGACTTTGTGCAGAATAAGCAAAGAATGAGTATCCTAACAAAAATTAAAAGCGGGCTACGTTGGATACAAATGGATTTTAAGACAAGGAAGGGAATTTTAATGAAATTGGATTTTGATAGTAATTTGATTTTGGTTTGATTTTAATTAGAAATCAATTGAAAGAAGATAATCAATAGCAATATTTTAGAATAAATAATAAGAGCATCGATGGTTTACGTAACATTAAAAAACGACAAACTTTGGACAAAAAACATCGGTCAAGTGCGAGCCACATACCATTTGAAAGTTCTAATAAATAATAAGAATTTGTGGTTCATATATATACATTAATAAAACTCTAATTGACTCGAATCTGTACTAATGTACAGATTTTTTAAAATTAAATATGAAATAGTCATTAAACAGAGGACGATTGCGTAGTTTTTAGAATTTTTATCTGTCTGTCTGGGAACGTATTACTGGACAGATTTTAATGAAATTTGGTATGATTATACCTGGTTATCTAGGTCTAGGTCAACATATAGAATACTTTTTACTGCAGCAAAATATCTCATCTCTGAGAAATTTATACTAAACGTTAAAACGTAACTAGGGACAAACAGCGAGGGTGAGTCGCTAGTATCTCTCAATGGGAAACTGACATTAATATATAAAACTGAATTTCGATGTTAGTTTTGTAAAATAGCGTTGAAATGTCAATTTAAAAAAAATGTCAATTCTATCTCCAAAGAGCGTCCAGGATTAATTTTTATAATTTTTGTATATTTGTATATTTATTAACTTATATAATTTGTGTATACATATGTATTTTATATGTTTTTGTATTGTATTTATTATTGTTTTATTTATGATTTTATACTATCCTATTGTCTCTGCACTATTTCTTTCTGTCCCACTATTTGACTCTAATTCCCACATAAATGCATTGACTGGAAGAGATCTCTTATAAGTCCACCTTTGTTCAAGTCAATTTCTATATATTTTTATTACTTGTTGAATATATTATTACATTTACCATAAGTGTAGTTCTAGTAAAGCTGTTTACATCTCGTATTACTAACACAGTGAAAGCATGTTCGATTCTTACTCAACATGATAACACATAATAATAATTAAGTGATTAAAGATTTTTTAACAAATACAAAGCAAAGAATGGAATAAAAATGTATCCTCTAGAATCTGTACTGAATTATAATTACATTTTAATATTTCGCATAGATTTCTCAGAGATGATATATTTTCCCACAGTAAATAGTATCCTATATGTTGACTCGGATAACCAGCTATCATCATACCAAATTTAATCAAAATCTATCAAGTGGTTTTCTCGTGATGCGGTTACAGACAGACAGACAAAAATTCTAAAAACTATAGATTTGGCCTCTGTATCGATATATACTAATAACTATTTCAATAAGATTTCAAAAAAAACATTTAATGTACAGATTCAACTCAGTTACATTTTTATTATATGTATAGATATATAAGTATCATTACTATAATCTTCTAATTATCATTTTAATTCAGTCGTAGATAGACGTAGGCTACGTCAGCCACACGCCAAAACTTTGCTCGAGGTTGAAAAAACCTGTCTGCATTGCGTGTGAAACTTAATAGTGTTTTTATAGCAAATTTTTGTATAATGTAAATACGATTACCAGGACTCAAAATTAAAAAAAAACCGAAAATCATGTTTGTACATTAAAGATATTAATTTGAATTGTATAGCAATAATTTAAATAATAGTTATCCACATTAGTATTGCAAAATTTTGCTAATAGCAACACTAAATAAGATTATTTAATAAAGTTTTTTTTTATATTATTGTGATAATGGCAACAAAATCTTTACATACTATAAAATGAAGTCGCTTCCGCTGTCTGTTCGCTTAGATCTTTTAAACTACTCAACGGATTTTAATGCTGTTTTCAGCAATAGATAGAGCGAGTCAAGAGGAAGGTTTATATGTATAATACATGCATATTATAGTACAGAAACCGAGAAATTTAAAGATTTGTATTTCATACTAACCGATAAAACGTACTTAGATGCGAACCTGAGCGAAACAAAGGTGAGTCGCTAGTAAAAATAAATAATGTTTAATTTTCTATTGTATAACTTATTATAATTGTAAAAATGTTTCAAATTAAAATTAACAAATTGTAAGGTAACCTTGTTGCCATTTTTTTTATTTCTTTATAGTCATATTATATAAAGAATACTCTATAATAACTATAAAATACATTTTAAAATGTCTACAAACTTAACTCGCTTCCATGACCATAATAATTAATCGCTGTAAATTATTCGAAACGAAGTTAACCGAAAATCATAATAAACCCGCCAATAAATCCGAAAACACAATTTTATTTAATATATCATATTACTTATTATCATAATAATTCATTTGTGAGAATATTAAATTCTAAAATATCCAAATCTATAAAATACTTCGTAGAATTAAGCATCGTGGAATAAAGAGACAAGATAGAAAAAAAAACAAAATATCAATGTAGATGGAACCTCCTCCATTTTGGAAATTTGTTAAAAAAGTAATTATTGTATTACGTAAATATTAATACTTTGTCGACGTTTGGCTCAGTTTGTAGTGACCCTATTTGCTGTCCTAGCGATCGCGGGTTCGAGTCCCGCTGGGGGCATTCAATTGTGTGATGCACACGAATATTTATACTCCAGTCATGGGTGTTTATATTTATAATATGTATGTATTTAAAGTTATATATGTGTAGTGTATCAACTATCTGGTATCCATAACACAGGCCTCGTGGCTTACCATTAAGCTAGATGGTGCTGTGTGTTAATGTCCCAACATATTTATTTATTTAATACTATATTTAGAATTTAGATCATCCAAAAAACCATCGGTTTCATCAAATTGCTGCCAAAAGTTGTCTGCATTCAATGCTACAAACAAAACCCGTTCACGAGCGCCAGACAGTATATTTTAGTAATTATTATTATTGCTGCATATTTTTTGTTCTGAATATTACACATATGTATTATAACTGATAGTTTTGGTATGTATATACATTGAATTTTTTTTTACCAAATAGTTCTTACATATCTTTTTGAAATGTTTAAAATTTTAATATATGGCCTTCTTTTTCGTAATTTTATTCTTACTAGTATTTTTAAACAACAAAGCTAATATTATGTACTTTTATGGGAATATTAATTACTAGCTCACTCTCGGTTAGCTCGGGTTCGTCCTGAAGTTGCTTCCCGATACAAACTTTCATCCCCATTTTCACCCCCTTAAGGTGCATTCCTTCCCAGGATCTCAAACTATCTTCTTATCAAATTTCACATAAATTGGTTCAATACTTTCGGAGCTTATTCGGCACAAACAAACAACCATAGAAACAAATCTTTCCTCTTTATAATATTGATTAAGATTATTCAAAAAGACTTATTTATCTGTACAAATCTTTATAAGTGAAGAAGCACACGTGTTGCGAGTAATTGCTTTTTTATGTTTTTAAATTATGATGTATATAGTGTGTATCTTTTGTTGGAGATCCTAAATAAAATAAAAATTCAAAATAAAATACCTCTATGGGTGAAGGCCTCCTCAAAAAATAGTCAAACTTTTCTAGGTTGAGCTGTTTGAACCCAGATAGGACCAGTCTTCTTGATCTCATATTCCCTTCGAGTAAATGGTCGTCTCTCGTCCTTATCGTCTACTTACACATAATATATTTTAATGTATTTAATACATATTCATAGTGATGTTCAGAGGATAGCCGTGGTCGTATACCACTTTGTTATAAAGCTTATGATTGCTTACTACTGCAGAACTAAATCTATCCATGCAAATTTTATAATAAAGAAGACATTGATTTATTTAAAACATATTGCAGAAGATCTAGTGATTTTCTAGCTGTTGAGTTTCCGTATAACCAGGAACAGATACATATGCAGGCAGTACACACAAATGCATTTTCCAATGTTGAAAAAATCTAAGAATTCCTGCTAACTCAACCGCTAAAACCAAAACCATTAAGTTCAGTTTATTAAGAGTTTCCATTATTTAGCAACCTAAGAAATGATTTTTGTTGCAAATATAAAAAAAAAACTTATAAATGATTTTTCAATCGTTACTAAAAATATTTTTTGATTTAAAAACACATTAATTCATCTTCCTTTATTCGAATATCTTATAAAATCAGAATATACTTTTTGGGATCAGCTATTATTTATTACTTGTTATTAATTATAATAAACACAAAAATCCATAAAAACCTGTACGTATAACGCAAAAAACAAGCAAGCATTCAAACGAAGCAAGTAATATAGACGTTATGTTACCAATATAGACTCGTATTTTAATCTAATATAATATAAACATCTCGTGTCACGGTGTTTGTGGTCGCACTCCTCCTAAACGGCTCGACCGATTTCAATGATTTTTTTTATATATTAGTAGGTATGAGAATAGGTCGTTAAGTATTTTTCATCCTCCTACACTCACTCCCCATTTTTTAATCACGCTTTAAGTATTTTTGTATGAACAATATGAACAATGTTATATAAATATACCCAAGCGAAGTGAAGGTGAATCGCTGTATAACATAAAACCAAAGAGTTTTTTTTGTAGATTGAACGCAGGCGTAGCCTCCGGTTGTGCTAGTTTAAGTATAAAAAAATCTAAACGGGTAAACCTGTAGCTACGACTTTACGATAGTCTATTTATATATAACTTGCTGCTTTATTACAAATCTGCGGACATTTCAAAACTAGTATTAGGGAATTCACCAGACGCGAAATGGTGACCTTTACGCAAGGAGGCGGGGACAACCACGTCATGACGTAAATGTTAATTAAATTCATCTTTTTCATTTCCGAGCTGTTTAAATTTTACGGTTCGTATCACTTTTGTAAATAATAGTGGGTGTAGAGGAACTGAGTAGGTAAAGTATTCGTAAGTTTAAGTTTTTAAAATTTTGGTGTAAGAAAAATTTATTTCTTTCTGTTCCTTTGTACATGTACAGCCCTTTCTAAGGTCTCGCTGCTGGGCACGGGCCTTCCTCCAACACGAGGGGGATAAGGCCATAGTCCAAGTGCGGGTTGGCGGAAATTACACAGTCTTTCGAAAACTTGCTACCTGCTTGTTTCCTCAAGATGTTTCCCTTCAACGTAAGACAAGTGGTAATCATGTTGAAAATGATTCGCACATGAAAATATTAAAGGTGCGAGACTCGGGATTTGAATCTGCTTCACTCGGTTTCCCAAGCGAGTGCGTTACCACTGAGCTACCACTGTCTCGAATAATTATATATTAATTGATATTCGGTCTGTTTTTCTAAGATGAAACTTTGGACACTTCTAGGGAGTGGTCGGTGTCACGTTGTACACTATGAAAAGATCTTATTTACAAGGCACTTGTATCTAAAGTCAATATTATAGCCATTTGAGCACACCAAAATGTAAACGAACTACAGTATATGAAAACCAACTTCAACATACAATTTATATCTTTGAAAGGCGAATAAGGAAGCTAAAATTCCATGAACGGAAGTAGGTGTATCAAACATTAAGTAAAAGCTCAAGCTACGAGTAGCAAGACGAAGTATAAAACTAGAAATTACTTCAATCTTTTATCTGATATCTTGATAAAATACAGAAAAGATTTTTTTTTATATATGCAAAAAGTATTTCAAAGAGAGATCGAAATGTAAAGGAATATGATATACAATTATTCACAACGAATTTCCTTGAGGTTCTGTGATGGGAAATCGACTACGTTCTAGATATACACAATTTAACAAGTTTGGTTATATTACGAAAAAATTAAGCTAATTATGATATATATATGATGGAGAAGAAGAAGTACAACATTTCTCAATGAAATGTGTTACGTGAAACGTTAATTTGAGATAAACCTAATGAATCTTACTAATATAATTATAAATGTAAAAGTTTAGATGTTTGGATGTTTGTTATTCAATCACGCCAGAACGATTAAACGGATCTGGAATAAATTTGGCACAGAGATACAGTAAAATGTATCCTATATGTTGACCCGAATAACCAGCTATCATCATACATCATACCAAATCATCATCATCATACCAAATTTCATCAAAATCCCTCCAATGGTTTTTCCGTGATGCGGTAACAGACAGACAAAATTTCTAAAAACTATAGATTCGGCCTCTGTATCGATAATAATGTCTATTGCAATAAGATTTTCCAAAAAATATTTAATGTACAGATTCGGCTTAGTTAGAATTTTATTATATGTATAGATATATCTATAGATATAGATATGTAAACTCTATTTTTTATTTGCGTTATCAATTTTATTTATTATTTCTTATAACTTAAATTTACTCCAATATTATAAAGGTAAGTTTTGTATGTTTGGATGTAGGGAGTAATCTTAGAGACTACTGATCCGAGTGGGCTATCCCAATCGGATCAGGTGCCTATGCACGCACCTAGGGACGAAACTCGAGCGAAGCGAGATACTTTTAGGTACCATTATGACAGTTTCTTTTATCAACCGACTTCAAAAAGGAGGAGGTTCTCAATTCGACTGTATGTTTTTTTTTTATGTTTGTTACCTCAGAACTCCGTCATTTATTAACCGATTTGGACAATTTTTGTTTTGTTTGAAAGGGTATATATACTTCCAGATTGGTCCCATTTAAATTTCAAAAAAAAATACCACCCCTAAGGGTGGAAAAACAACTAATGATGAATTTAACCTACTTCTAATTGTCATATTGACTTGAAACTTTGCAAGTATTTCTATTTCTGTTGATAGTACAGTGGTTCGGTATTGTTGACCTAATCTGATGGCAAGGCCAGCAGGGGGAAAGGTGGAACTCTTCAACGGCTAATAGTAGATACTTTGAGTTGGGGCTTATTTTGTTTGATTTGACAAGCCTAACACGTTAGAATCCTTACTTTGCTACTACTGTCTACACTAAAAAGGGAAAAATAAAAATTTTTTAACAAAAAAAATAAAAACCGACTTCAAACAAAAGCACTAAAAAGTAAAAAATAACTGATTGGTAGTTTTCATTTACTATACATACCTAATCAATTATTTTCGAAGTCGGTGTGCTTTGGCTAAGTAATTAAAGCCTACCTATTAAATACATACCTAATCAAATATTTTCGAAATCGGTGCCAGCCCATACAAAGCAAAGCACACCGACTTCGAAAATATTTGATTAGGTATGTATAGTAAATGAAAACTACAAATCAGTTATTTTTCACTTTTTAGCGCTTTTGTTTGAAGTCGGTTTTTATTTTTTTGTTAAAAATTTTTTATTAGTCTACCTAGATAGACTGTTAGGTATAAGTAATAGTATTGATTAATTTAAATAAATTAATAAATATTATGTCTAATATTTTTATAATATTATTTTTATTTATATTTACCCGACTGTGGTAGAAGGAGGGTTATGGTTTTCGAGTGTATGTAGGTTTGTATGTATATTTCTTTGGCACACTCTGTTAAATGGTTTGATTGATTTTAGCTTGAGATTTGTTGTTAGATTCATCTTTATTGTGACAGTGGCATTGGGTTTATCAAAATTATAAAAATTTCAAAAACTTTCGAGTGGGGTCTCAAAATAAGGGGTTCCTGGCAGAATGTTTGTCCTATTTGAATTCTTAAACCATTTAAGTTTAGGGGTTCACTCAAGCAAAGCAGGGGTAATTCGCTGCATAAAATTCGCTGCTTTCGTGCAATTTATAGTTTAGGTCCTAGAGTGTCATTAAGAGATAAGTTTAAAGAAATAAAAATATTCACTGTTGCTTCTCAGTACGTGTACGAAAATGTTATGTATGTCCGTAAAAATATACACGAATTTCCCAAGAAGTGTGACATGCATAACATCAATACTAGGAGCAAACACAAACTTGTAATGCCTGTGACTCGTCTACACAGAGTTAGTAATTCTTTTCAACCGACTTCAAAAAGGAGGAGGTTCTCAATTCGACTGTATTTTTATTTTTTATTTTTTTTATTTTTTTATGTTTGTTACCTCAGAACTTCGTCATTTATTAACCGATTTGGACAATTTTTGTTTTGTTTGAAAAAGTATACTTCCAGATTGGTCCCATTTAAATTTCAAAAAAAAATCTCACCCCTAAGGGTGAAAAAAATAGCTAATAATGAATTTAACCTACTTCTAATTGTCGTATTGACTTGAAACTTTGCAAGTGTTTCTATTTCCGTTGATAGTACAATGGTTCGGTATTGTTGACCTGATTTGATGGTAAGACCAGAAGGTGGATAGGTGGAACTCTTCAACGGCTAATAGTAGATACTTTGAGTTTGGGCTTATTTTGTTTGATTCGACAAGCCTAACACTTTAGAATTCGTACTTTGCTACTACTGTCTACACTAAAAAGGGAAAAATAAAAACTTTTTAACAAAAAAATAAAAACCGACTTCAAACAAAAGCACTAAAAAGTTAAAAATAACTGATTGGTAGTTTTCATTTACTATACATACCTAATCAAATATTTTCGAAGTCGGTGTGCTTTAGCTAAGTAATTAAAGCCTACCTATTAAATACATACCTTCGAAATCGGTGCCAGCCCATACAAAGCGAAGCACACCGACTTCGAAAATATTTGATTAGGTATGTATAGTAAATGAAAACTACCAATCAGTTATTTTTAACTTTTTAGTGCTTTTGTTTGAAGTCGGTTTTTATTTTTTTTGTTAAAAAGTTTTTTGTGGACAATGTATACGCTTGTGCAACAAGATCCCAGAAAATGTTTAAAAGGGCTCTATCGCCAAATTAAAAAAAAATGTTAAAGAATATTTGTGTGCTAAAGGCTATTATACAATAAATGATTTTATAGAAGATGGCACACCTTAGGAATGAAATGATCGCCTCCAGGCTACTTCAACTTGATAGAAATATTGTAAATTATAATTTTACTCTAAAAAAAGATAACAAGTTAATATTAGTCGCGCTGAGTTTCTTTCGCCAGTTCTTCTCAGGTCTGAGGCTTCTTCTTTCCGAACTGGTAGTAGACTCATGACGTTCAGTAAAAAATTGTAATAATTTAATGCTGAATAAAATATTTAGAATTTTGAATTTTTTTGAAAATATTCTGTGAAACTTTCAAACGGCATACCTATGTATTACAATGTAAAAGGCCACCAAAAAACAAGAGACTGATCCTTTGAATGTGGAACCTTAATAATTATCAAAGTATTACCTGATAGGAATGCTTGCCACTTCCTCAACATTCATTTAACTGTCTTATAATTGTCTCGTAAACTAATCAGAGGTTTTTCCTTAATGGAAAATGTTACACTAGGTCACTAGACTGAGGTGTTATTTTTTTTATTGCATTTATAAATAGTTAATTTTGCATTATCAATTTCTTCTTCTAAGGAAAAACAGGAAAATGGTAAATATACCTAATATCTAAAAAGATAGCATTATTTATTGATATAGTCATATTATCTTATATTTAACCAAAAATTGCAAGTTTTTTCTAAAGGTTTTTTTAATATTACGTCACATTGATGGAGCAGAGAAATAGCCTACCGTCAGTCAGCCGGTTTAGCGTTTAGCGCTTAATTTTGTAAAAAACTATATACCTCGCAACTACCTTCTAAAACCTGAAAATTAATTTGCGAGCAGTTTGTATATTAACTAAAAAATGACTTTTACGATTGTCAGTCATGCTAATCTTCTTTGTTGCATGCTTGCAGTTATTTCTCGCTCACCTCTCGGACTATATATATATATATATATATATATATATATATATATATATATAATATATTGATGTACTGAGCTAGTGAGCTGAGAGCTCAAGTATAACTTTTTTTTATGAAAACAATCAAAATAATTAATAATTAAGAAGTTTCACCCCCTGCCTACGGAATTCACTTACATTATACATTAGTTTGTCCTAGATCTAGATTATAAGCTATCTGATCCTATCTGTTCGTCATCCCATCGTTATCTGATTGTTCATAGAGAATGTAAGCTGCGCTTGCGCACGATGGTGCAATATTATTACATTAAAAAACACGTAGTGGCCTCAGCGCGGCTGACCGCTATTTCGATACTTCTATTTGAAATTTAATATAGAAAAAAAATATCTTTTTTTTCAACTTCAAAAGAACTACATTCTTTTTCATTAGACGTAAATATTTTTTTTAATAATGAACTGAGCATGTTTGACCCTTTCGCAAATGATGGACCGATTTTTATAATTTTTTTTAAATGGGTTCTGCCTCAAGGATTGTCCCATATAAACTTTTAATGAAAAGGGTCCTCTTGCAGTAGAAACATAATTTTAAAGTGATTTTAAAGTCATTGATTGTATTTCATTAAAAAGTAATTATTTCACGGCCATTATTATCTTGTAATCCTATATTTTCCTTGTGTAGAATTATTCTAAGAAAAAGATAGTTTTTCTTGGAATCATGTAACATATACTATGTTGCTATATATCTTAATGGCATAGGTCAGTTACAAATCATTCATCCTCTTTTTTTTTTTAAGTTGGGAAATGCATTTACGCACGACGTGTGGGACTCACCGGCGTAATACAGCCAGTACTACCCACTAAAACCCAACAAAACCTTCCCCCGTCTTAATGGGGCGTCGCAGGATCGCTTACGCATTCAACTACGACGCCCCGACGGCAGGTCTGCCGAAGCAGACCACCACAACCATGGGGTTGCTCCAAGGTCCACTCTGCTATCAGAGAAGTACCAGGAGCAACCCGCAAGGTACACCGCCCCCCGAAGAGGGCCACCTCCCACCGCCCACTGAAGTGGGCAACCTCCCTGTGCGTTTCTTAGCTTCGCGCCCGGTTGGATTGCCGGGCACTACTGAGCCCCCCCCCCCCACCACCACGACAAGGTGAACGCACGTTGGGGGAAATCATTCATCCTCTAGCCAAACGTTTAAAACTGAATATATTCAAATTGTAAAACCTAGGATTCATAGGTAAGCACATTTAATGCCTAGGCCATACGTCAAGAGGATAACCAAATATACTAACGTGATATTTACGATTTGGTAAAAGCTTTTAAGTCACAGCTAACCACACACATACATTAAAAATAATACGAGATATGATATGAGACCTCATGATTGTTGGATTGTCTGTAAGACGTTTTTTTAAAATAATAGGTATTCTTACAATTGCAACACAATATGATTAACACGCGGTATATTTTAAAATAGGTACGTGTAAAAGATTTTAGAATAAGGAGTAGAAGGAATTTGTTTCCAAAAAGTAAATAAATAATTTATTTTGAAGTCACGTTTGGCTCAGTTTGTAGTGACCCTACTTGATGCGCCTGCGGTCGCGGGTTCGAGCCCGCGGGGGCATTCATTTGTGTGATGAGCACGGATGTTTTTACTCCTGCCATGAATGTATATATATATATATATATATATATATATATATATATATATATATATATAATGTGTATGTATTTAAAGTTATATCTGGTATTCCATAACACAAACCTCGTATACAATATTTATGTTTTTTCCAATATAACCATAACAATATTAACTACAAACGTTTCTATGTAAATTCATTTATTTTCCATAAAAGGTAGCTATGTAATAAACACTATAGATGCATATAGACCTTATATAACTATCAAGCATGTCAAGGTGATGCTTATAAAGATGTTAACTTCTATTCATATTATTCTACTCATTAGTCTAGTGGCTAACATGTAGGGATTCAGATCCATACATAAATCCTGACTTCAAGTTCCTGGTCTTTTGTAAGAATTATTAGTTATTGAGATTTTGTTTCAAAAAATTCTCAGCAATAGCCTGGAGTTGGGATGTTGGCGTTGTTTAAGGGAGCACGTAAAGTCGTCGGTCCTGCGTCTGATCTCCCCGAACGTGTCGAATTATGACCCCACCGTAAGTTAAGGTCAAAGGAAGGTGTGTTAAGATAGCAGTGAAAGGTTAGCAGAATCGTTCGAAACATATACGGTATTTTGTGGCTAATTTGTTGCTAATTAGTTGCTAAAACCCCGATTTTGTTGCTTTGTCCGATTTCGAAAAAAAGGAGTTACTGCTATCTTAACGTTAAGCTAGCAGTAAACTCAGCGGGACCGGCATGAATTAAATGCAATTATACATCAGTATTTGTTGCTAATTTGTTGCTGACAAATAGTGTAAAAAATTTTTAAAAAACGCTAGAATTGGCTAGACCTGGAGACCTGTAGCCGTATCCATGCTATCTTAACATGCAGTTTTTTTAACAAGACGATGGCATGGATTTTGTTGCTGGACGCAAATAACATCAGGACACCCCAGAGAGCCAGCAACAAAATAGAAACTAAAATTCTGCTACACCTGGAGACCTGTAGCCATGTCCATGCTACCTTAACATGCACTTTTTTTAACTAGACGGGGGCATGGATTTTGTTGCTCATCGTAAATAACACCAGGATACCCCAAAGAGCCAGCAACAAAATAGAAACTAAAAATCTGCTACACCTGGAGACCTGTAGCCGTGATCATGCTATCTTAACATGCAGTTTTTTTAAGAAAACCATGACATGGATTTTGTTGCTCATCGTAAATAACACCAGGACACCCCAGAGAGCCAGCAACAAAATAGAAACTGAAAATCTGCTACACCTGGAGACCTGTAGGCGTATCCATGCTATCTTAACATGCAGTTTTTTTAAGAAAACCATGACATGGATTTTGTTACTGGGCGGAAATCACATAAAAATACCGCAGAGAGCCAGCAACATAATAGAAACTAAAAATCTGCTACACTTGGAGACCTGTAGCCATGTCCATGCTACCTTAACATGCACTTTTTTTAACAAGATGGCGGCATGGATTTTGTTGCTCATCGTAAATAGCACCAGGACACCCCAGAGAGCCAGCAACAAAATAGAAACTAAAAATCTGCTACACCTGGAGACATGTAGCCGTGTTCATGCTATCTTAACATGTACATTTTTTATGAAAACGATGACATAGATTTTGTTGCTGGACGCAAATAACATCAGGACACCCCAGAGAGCCAGCAACAAAATAGAAACTGAAATTCTGCTACACCTGGAGACCTGTAGCCGTATTCATGCTATCTTAACATGCCCTTTTTCTATGAAAACGATGACATGGATTTTGTTGCTATTCACAAATGATATCAGAACACCCCAGAGAGCCAGCAACAAAATAGAAACTAAAAATCTGCTACACCTGGAAACCTGTAGCCGACTATAAGTGTTCGTGCTAACTTAACGTGCACTTTTTTTAACTAGACGGGGGCATGGAATTTGTTGCTCATCGTAAATAACACCAGGACACCCCAGAGAGCCAGCAACAAAATAGAAACTGAAAATCTGCTACACCTGGAGACCTGTAGCCGTATCCATGCTATCTTAACATGCAGTTTTTTTAACAAGACGATGGCATGGATTTTGTTGCTGGACGCAAATAACATCAGGACACCCCAGAGAGCCAGCAACGAAATAGAAACTAAAATTCTGCTACACCTGGAGACCTGTAGCCATGTCCATGCTACCTTAACATGCACTTTTTTTAACAAGACGGCGGCATGGATTTTGTTGCTCATCGTAAATAGCACCAGGACACCCCAGAGAGCCAGCAACAAAATAAAAACTAAAAATCTGCTACACCTGGAGACCTGTAGCCGCGTTCATGCTATCTTAACATGTACATTTTTTATGAAAACGATGACATAGATTTTGTTGCTGGACGCAAATAACATCAGGACACCCCAGAGAGCCAGCAACAAAATAGAAACTGAAATTCTGCTACACCTGGAGACCTGTAGCCATGTCCATGCTACCTTAACATGCACTTTTTTTAACAAGACGGCGGCATGGATTTTGTTGCTCATCGTAAATAGCACCAGGACACCCCAGAGAGCCAGCAACAAAATAGAAACTAAAATTCTGCTACACCTGGAGACCTGTAGCCATGTCCATGCTAACTTAACATGCAGTTTTTATGAAAACGATGACATAGATTTTGTTGCTGGACACAAATAACATCAGAACACCCCAGAGAGCCAGCAACAAAATATAAACTTAAAATCTGCTACACCTGGAGACCTGTAGCTTACTACAAGTGTCCCTGCTAGATTAGCATGCACTTTTTTTAAAAAGACAGTGGCATGGATTTTGTTGCTATTTACAAATAACATCAGGACACCCCAGAGAGCCAGCAACAAAATATAAACTAAAAATCTGCTACACCTGGAGACCTGTAGCCGTATCCATGCTATCTTAACATGCAGTTTAAAAAAAAAAACTATGACATGGATTTTGTTGCTCATCGTAAATAACACCAGGATACCCCAGAGAGCCAGCAACAAAATAGAAACTGAAAATCTGCTACACCTGGCGACCTGTAGCCGTATCCATGCTATCTTAACATGCAGTTTTTTTAAGAAAACCATGACATGGATTTTGTTGCTGGGTGGAAATCACATAAAAAGACCCCAGAGAGCCAGCAACAAAATAGAAACTAAAAATCTGCTACACCTGGAGACCTGTAGCCGTGTCCATGCTAACTTTACATACACTTTTTTTAACAAGACGGTGGCATGGATTTTGTTGCTCAGCGTATATAACACCAGGACACTCCAGAGAGCCAGCAACAAAATAGAAACTAAAAATCTGCTACACCTGGAAATCTGTAGCCGACTACAAGTGTTCATGCTAACTTAACGTGCACTTTTTTTAACAAGAAGGCGGCATGGACTTTGTTGCTAAATGCAAATAACATCAGGACAGATTTTTAGTTTCTATTTTGTTGCTGGCTCTCTGGGGTGTCCTGATGTTATTTGCTACTAGCAACAAAATCCATGCCGCCGTCTTGTTAAAAAAAAAGTGCACGTTAAAATAGCATGAACACTTGTAGTCGGCTACAGGTTTCCAGGTGTAGCAGATTTTTAGTTTCTATTTTGTTGCTGGCTCTCTGGGGTGTCCTGGTGTTATTTACGATGAGCAATAAAATCCATGCCGCCGTCTTGTTAAAAAAAGTGCACGTTAAGGTAGCATGGACATGGCTACAGGTCTCCAGGTGTAGCAGAATTTTAGTTTCTATTTTGTTGCTGGCTCTCTGGGGTGTCCTGATGTTATTTGCGTCCAGCAACAAAATCCATGCCATCGTCTTGTTAAAAAAACTGCATGTTAAGATAGCATGGATACGGCTACAGGTCTCCAGGTGTAGCAGATTTTCAGTTTATATTTTGTTGCTGGCTCTATGGGGTGTCCTGGTGTTATTTACGATGAGCAACAAAATCCATGTCATGGTTTTCTTAAAAAAACTGCATGTTAAGATAGCATGATCACGGCTACAGGTCTCCAGGTGTAGCAGAATTTCAGTTTCTATTTTGTTGCTGGCTCTCTGAGGTGTCCTGATGTTATTTGCGTCCAGCAACAAAATCTATGTCATCGTTTTCATAAAAAATGTACATGTTAAGATAGCATGAACACGGCTACAGGTCTCCAGGTGTAGCAGATTTTTAGTTTCTATTTTGTAGCTGGCTCTCTGGGGTGTCCTGGTGCTATTTACGATGAGCAACAAAATCCATGCCGCCGTCTTGTTAAAAAAAGTGCATGTTAAGGTAGCATGGACATGGCTACAGGTCTCCAGGTGTGGCAGAATTTTAGTTTCTATTTTGTTGCTGGCTCTCTGGGGTGTCCTGATGTTATTTGCGTCCAGCAACAAAATCTATGTCATCGTTTTCATAAAAAATGTACATGTTAAGATAGCATGGATACGACTACAGGTCTCCAGGTGTAGCAGATTTTCAGTTTCTATTTTGTTGCTGGCTCTCTGGGGTGTCCTGATGTTATTTGTAAATAGCAACAAAATCCATGCCACTGTCTTTTTAAAAAAAGTGCATGCTAATCTAGCAGGGACACTTGTAGTAAGCTACAGGTCTCCAGGTGTAGCAGATTTTTAGTTTATATTTTGTTGCTGGCTCTCTGGGGTGTTTTGATGTTATTTGTGTCCAGCAACAAAATCTATGTCATCGTTTTCATAAAAACTGCATGTTAAGTTAGCATGGACATGGCTACAGGTCTCCAGGTGTAGCAGAATTTTAGTTTCTATTTTGTTGCTGGCTCTCTGGGGTGTCCTGGTGCTATTTACGATGAGCAACAAAATCCATGCTACCGTCTTGTTAAAAAAAGTGCACGCTAAGTTAGCATGAACACTTGTAGTCGACTACAGGTTTCCAGGTGTAGCAGATTTTTAGTTTCTATTTTGTTGCTGGTTCTCTGGGGTGTCCTGGTGTTATTTACGATGAGCAACAAAATCCATGCCCCCGTCTAGTTAAAAAAAGTGCACGTTAAGTTAGCACGAACACTTGTAGTCGGCTACAGGTTTCCAGTTGTAGCAGATTTTTAGTTTCTATTTTGTTGCTGGCTCTCTGGGGTGTTCTGATATTATTTGTGAATAGCAACAAAATCCATGTCATCGTTTTCATAGAAAAAGGGCATGTTAAGATAGCATGAATACGGCTACAGGTCTCCAGGTGTAGCAGAATTTCAGTTTCTATTTTGTTGCTGGCTCTCTGGGGTGTCCTGATGTTATTTGCGTCCAGCAACAAAATCTATGTCATTGTTTTCATAAAAAATGTACATGTTAAGATAGCATGAACACGGCTACAGGTCTCCAGGTGTAGCAGATTTTTAGTTTCTATTTTGTTACTGGCTCTCTGGGGTGTCCTGGTGCTATTTACGATGAGCAACAAAATCCATGTCGCCGTCTTGTTAAAAAAAGTGCATGTTAAGGTAGCATGGACATGGCTACAGGTCTCCAGGTGTAGCAGAATTTTAGTTTCTATTTTGTTGCTGGCTCTCTGGGGTGTCCTGATGTTATTTGTGTCCAGCAACAAAATCCATGCCATCGTCTTGTTAAAAAAACTGCATGTTAAGATAGCATGGATACGGCTACAGGTCTCCAGGTCTAGCCAATTCTAGGGTTTTTTCAATTTTTTTTACACTATTTGTCAGCAACAAATTAGCAACAAATACTGATGTATAATTGCATTTAATCCATGCCGGTCCCGCTGAGTTTACTGCTAGCTTAACGTTAAGATAGCAGTAACTCCTTTTTTTCGAAATCGGACAAAGCAACAAAATCGGGGTTTTAGCAACTAATTAGCAACAAATTAGCCACAAAATACCGTATATGTTTCGAACGATTCTGCTAACCTTTCACTGCTATCTTAACACACCTGTCAAAGGAAGTGGTTGAAAAATGAAAAGAAATATATATCTCATGGTGGCTAAGCAGGTATATTTTAGTAGAGTATATTTTGATTTCAAGCCTAAGATTATCGCATTCATTCAGTGGAGCAGAGCTAGGGAAAATCTATTTCATCCTATAGTTCACTGTATTCTACAATATCAGTTTTCTCATCATTATCATTATATCTACTTTACCTTTATTATCTTGGTTCTTTCAGAAAAAAACTTGTTTTGTAATCATTTATTCTCTGTCTTACGAAACAGGTATCTATTTTTAAACCGTAAAAACATTTTAAATAATAAAATTGTTTTTTCGATAAACTTTGCATTGTGTTATAAATGAGGTATAGGTAATAAAATAAAATATTATCAAATTAAAATAGTTTAATCAATAAACAGTGGTTTCGCAAGGTTCTGAAAGGTCAAGATAATTTGTGTAAAATAAAATTACGCGCAGTTCATAGAATAAACACATTATAATATCTTCGTAGTTTGAGAAATGCTGCGCACGCGCACGTGCTGGTAACGGCTCACGTGCAATATTAAATATTTTGTCTGCAAAAACTGAATAAAAAATATATTTGTTGTTAGTTGTATCAATTATATCTTGATTACTCTTCTTGTAGCCGTAGTAGCCGAATGATAACGCGCTCACTTAGGAAGCTGAGCGAAACGGGTTCAAATCCCGGGTCCCGCAACTCTGATATTTTCATGAGCGAATCATTTCAAAATGATTACCACTTGCCTTAAGCTGAAGGAAAACATCGTAAGGAAATCTGCACGTCTGATAGAATCTAACAATTTTTCGAAAGACATGTGAAGTCCGCTCGTACTTGGCGTACTTGGCTTAGCGTGGTGGACTATAGCCTGATCCCCCTCAAAGTGAAGGGAGGCCCGTGCCCAGCAGTGCGACGTTAAAAAGCGCTGTATATAATCTTCTTGTAAGTCTTCCTGATCTAACATTTTTAAATGATTCGAAAATTAAAAAAAAACATTTATCGTATATATATATTTATTATATACATTTATTATATATATATATATATATATATATATATATATATATATATATATATATGTATACATGTAATACCTATTCTGTAGTAGTGTTTCTAATGATTGATGGATTATATGTCATGAAACAAAGTCACGACTGGAATGAATCATCTGATTTTTATTTTATATCATTCAACAAAGTCGACAGGTATTATTTTTATATTGATATCTCACAATCATATTTAATTGCTTTATTTTGCTTTAATCGATTATTTCTTTATTTGTTTTATATTGCTTTAATTTGGTTAAATGGTTTTAAAATGATCGATAAATGAAAGGATTATTTTATTATATTACTGGCGACTCACCCTCGCTCCACTCGGGTTCGTCTCTAGTCACGTTTTAAGGTTTAGTATAGATTTCTTAGAGATGAGATATTTTCACGCAGTAAAAAGTATCCTATATGACCTAGATAACTAGCTACCATCATACCAAATTTCATCAAAAAAATCTGTCCAGTAGTTTTCTCGTGATACAGTCACGCTCAGACAGACAGACAGACAGACAAAAATTCTAAAAACTTTAGATTCGACCTCTGTATCGATAATAAAGACTATTTCAATAAGATTTTCCAAAAAATATTTAATGTTCAGATTGAACTGAGTTACAATTTTATTATACGAGTATGTATAGATTGTCGATTTAAAGCCACTAAGCTTGTGCAAAGTTACCGCAGCTAGTGTTGTGTCAATCAAAAATACCATACACCTTATTAATGAAAAAATATTAATTATTTCTATAGAATAACAATCAAATTCAAAAAGTAAGATTCATACAAACTTTCATCCCATATTTTACTCCCTATTGGGATGAACTTCGAAAAATGCTAAAACACTATTTATTTAATTGTATCGAAGAATATTAATAACAAATTTCAAGTAATTCTGAGCACAAATAATTTTTGGGTTATATCATAACGTGGGAATGAGTTTATCTCTATGTCACTCTCCAGCCCTCCAATTATCTCCACACAAAAAAATCACGCCCATTTATCACTCCGTTTCGACGTGAAAGAAAGACAGACAGACAAACAAACAAACAAACAAACAAACAAACAAGCAAACAAACAAACAAACAAACAAACAAACAAACAAACAAACAAACAAACAAACAAACAAACAAACAAACAAACAAACAAACAAACAAACAAACAAACAAACAAACAAACAAACAAAAAACAAACAAACAAACAAACAAACAAACAAACAAACAAACAAACAAACAAATCAACAAACAAACAAACAAACAAACAAACAAACAAACAAACAAACAAACAAACAAACAAACAAACAAACAAACAAACAAACAAACAAACATACAAACAAAACAAACAAACAAACAAACAAACAAACAAACAAACAAACAAACAAACAAACAAACAACAAACAAACAAACAAACAAACAAACAAACAAACAAACAAACAAACAAACAAACAAACAAACAAACAAACAAACAAACAAACAAACAAACAAACAAACAAACAAACAAACAAACAAACAAACAAACAAACAAACAAACAAACAAACAAACAAACAAACAAACAAACAAACAAACAAACAACAAACAAACAAACAAACAAACAAACAAACAAACAAACAAACAAACAAACAAACAAACAAACAAACAAACAAACAAACAAACAAACAAACAAACAAACAAACAACAAACAAACAAACAAACAAACAAACAAACAAACAACAAACAAACAAACAAACAAACAAACAAACAAACACAAACAAACAAACAAACAAACAAACAAACAAACAAACAAACAAACAAACAAACAAACAAACAAACAAACAAACAAACAAACAAACAAACAAACAAACAAACAAACAAACAAACAAACAAACAAACAAACAAACACACTTTCACATTTATAATAATAGTATGGAAGTATGGATATTGACAAAGAGATTTGGTGACAATAAATCTTGTTCTTGATGTTTTAAAAAACATATAAACAATGTAATAACAAGCAATACGATGAAAATAATAATAAAAAAAATAAAAACCGACTTCAAACAAAAGCACTAAAAAGTAAAAAATAACTGATTTGTAGTTTTCATTTACTATACATACCTAATCAAATATTTTCGAAGTCGGTGTGCTTTGCTTTGTATGGGCTGGCACCGATTTCGAAAATATTTGATTAGGTATGTATTTAATAGGTAGGCTTTAATTACTTAGCCAAAGCACACCGACTTCGAAAATTATTGATTAGGTATGTATAGTAAATGAAAACTACCAATCAGTTATTTTTTACTTTTTAGTGCTTTTGTTTGAAGTCGGTTTTTATTTTTTTTGTTAAAAAATTTTTATTTTTCCCTTTTTAGTGTAGACAGTAGTAGCAAAGTAAGGATTCTAACGTGTTAGGCTTGTCAAATCAAACAAAATAAGCCCCAACTCAAAGTATCTACTATTAGCCGTTGAAGAGTTCCACCTTTCCCCCTGCTGGCCTTGCCATCAGATTAGGTCAACAATACCGAACCACTGTACTATCAACAGAAATAGAAATACTTGCAAAGTTTCAAGTCAATATGACAATTAGAAGTAGGTTAAATTCATCATTAGTTGTTTTTCCACCCTTAGGGGTGGTATTTTTTTTTGAAATTTAAATGGGACCAATCTGGAAGTATATATACCCTTTCAAACAAAACAAAAATTGTCCAAATCGGTTAATAAATGACGGAGTTCTGAGGTAACAAACATAAAAAAAACCATACAGTCGAATTGAGAACCTCCTCCTTTTTGAAGTCGGTTGAAAAATCTCCATAAGACTTGCTACGTGCTACAACCGTGCGACGATTTTGTGTAATTATTTCCTCAAACAACACGCTATAATATATTTTACGGTGGATAAAAACAATGATAATATAATTATAAATAACTACTAACTTACTAACTAGCTATTGGATTTGTTATCGCCTCTATTAGTGACAGGAGAGCTGGCTCGTTTTTCGCCCAAAGTATGGGCATTACCATCCAGCAGGGGAACGCGATTAGCCACATTCTTGCCACAGTTGCATGCGAATATGATTAATTGTACAGTAATAATTAAGTGTACATTTGTTTTATATATATAATTAAGTATACTATATAGTAATTTCAGTGTATTTCCTTTATTGTAAACTAGCGACTCACCCTCGCTTCACCCGTTATAAGTATGTAAAAATATTTGTCGTCGTGAATGTAATTTAGGTATTTGGTTCCCCATACAAACTTTCAAACCCCATTTTTCGTTATATTTTTGCAACAAAAAGTAGCCTATGTCTTTTTCCAAGGTTCCATCTATAGCCAATTTCTAAATCCAACTATACTAAAATTCTTCAAAATTGGTTCAGTGGTTAAGGTGTAAAATGTAACAGCCAGATAAAATTGTTATCGCTTTATAGTATTAGTTTGGAAAAAGGAAATATTTGTAATAAAAAAATATATGGATAAAAAATTCTTTTTGTTACTCTCCAGCATATAAACTATCTCTCTGCAAAATAACATGTAACTGTTGTTTCGTGGGAACAAATATACCAGAAATTAATGCAAATAATCACATAATTTCCTTAATTTTATAAAACTAGTGTTCGCACAGTGGTCGATATTCGGCCATAGTTGTAATAGACATAGACGTAACAGAGGAAAACTGTGTATTGAACTGTTTTGTATTTACCTATCTATATAAAAAAAAATACTTTTACCATTTTTTTTCTTGATAACACTAAAGCTTGTTAATAGCTCCTAAACAAAAAAAAATTAAATCAGGAAAAATCTAGAAAAAGTAGCAAGAAGGTATCGAGCTGTTTTTTCTTTGCCTATTTAGGTACTAGTGTTCGTCCAGTGGTAGAAATTCCACCACATTCATTATTTGTTTTTTTTATTGATAACTAAAGCCCATAATACGTAGGTACTAAACAAAAACAAGAAAATCGTTTAGCAAACAGAGGAAAAAAAACGTACTGTTCTGTTTTGTCCTTGCCTATTTGCCTATATATAGATATAGATAAGTGACGACTACGTAATTCCTTTAGACTACTTCAACTTAGATTAAGGTTCTGCTTTCTTTTAATTAAAAACGAATTATACCTATCTAACAAAATTCCCTTTAATTAACAAAGAAAATTACCCTCGATTAGCTCGACTGCGTTACCTACATGGCTTTTGTATGGATGTATAATTTTATATGCCATCACTAATAAAAGTCATAGCCTTACTGTGCTCTAAGTTTCATCTAAATCTGTCCAGTCACACATACACACAAACACACATACAAAGTTTTGTATATATAATAGTACTGTGATTACACAATATACATATAAAACAGATGTATGTATACATAATAATAATTAATATACATGCTATACATGTATCTTTAATTTTAATTTTAAATTTTCAAAGATTTTCTCTACAGAGATCTTTAATTTCGAGATTATCCATCGTGATTATTCCTAAACATATTTTATCTTTATATCCATACCTGACTCGCGCACGAAGTCACTATTAAGATAAAGAATTTTAAATTACAACTACATTTAACATGTAAAGTAAAAAACCGTCAAAATGAGTTTTTTTATAGTTTCTGAATCCATGCTAGCTTTAAATGCTAGCTTTAAATAACGCTTGAGGAAATATTTTATATTGGGCATATAAGGTCCGTACTCTTTCGTAGCCAGTGAATCCCACATAACCACCTGTATGTGTACAGGATTGCATTTTCCAAAATCAAAAAAGGATAACGAATATCCTTTAAAAAATTATTTTCTTTTTCTATAACACTACGAGTATTAGTAACTAAATCTTCTATTAGCGTGAAAGATTATTCTGCCTTTCTGGAGATTAGAAGATAAACAAGAATTGAAGAATAAGAATAGGTTGGATGGTTTTTTGGACGATAATATCCTGTTAGACCTGAAAAGGGCTCAAATAGGTTATAAACTATTTCAAACACACAGAGAAACACCTCATCTCTATTTAAGAATATATACATATATTATTGAAACGTTATTTTAATCATTAATATTACCTATTTATCCCTATCAAAGATAAAACTAGATACATACCAGTAATCAATCATGGCATCTGGCACGTGCTGCTTATATACTTGCTCACGTGAACTCAACCATCTTGGTAATACACCTTCCTCCCCCTCGCCCCTGCGATTACCGCAATTATACTCAAACCCTGAGCGACTTAGTAATTAAGTACGCAAATATGTTATTCTTAAAAAAATGCGTGAATATTAATTTAAATATTTACAATAAAATACTTCCTTAGGTTTATGAGAACAATCCTCATTGTTATTATATTAAAATTGTTAATTTATTAACCTTATTTATTATTATTTATTTTTTTAACACAGTGATAGTCCGACTTGGTAGCCGGATTGTGGAAAACCAAGTGAAGCGAGCTAAGTCCCGGGTCTCAACCTGTAATATTTTCATTTGTGAATCATTTTATAAATACAAGTAGCATAATTACCGCTTGCTTACGGTTACGGTTTAAAAATAACTGTTAAATCTTTAAAAGACATGTGAAGTCCTCCAACCTGCACTTGGCCAGCGTGCCGCGTGGTGGACTATGACAAGATCCCCCTCATATTGAAGGGATGGCTATAAAGGGCTGAATACTTTATTTAAATATTATTAAAATGTAACTATTTTATTTGCCATTTTAAATAAAACTATCTTTTCGGATTATTTCGCGGATTTATTTTGATTTTTGGTTCCCGAAAAGAAAAATCAACGAAATAATCCGAAAAGATAGTTTTATTTAAAATGTCAAATATTCGCGTAAATCTAAGAAAGTATTACTTTATTTGCGTTTTTTTTTTAATTATTTCCACGGATTTTCCTATTTAACTTAGACTTTTCGATTCACAACGTTTCGCAAGCTTTATGGCTAACATTATCTCCCGTGACTAAAAATTACAATTAATACACATGTATTATTTTTTTGTCTTTCACGAAACATGGAATGGTATATACGTAGTAGTTTCTAATATATTTTATTTATGAACCAATTGAAATAAAAACAAAACAAGATTGAAATAATACTAAATATTAAGTGAAGCTTACCGACTGTGGTAAGCTAATATTAGATGAAATTTGGCACAGAGATAGATTGTAGTCTGGAATAGCACATAGGTTACTTGTTATCCCGGAAAAATGTACGGTTCCCGTGGGATAGATTTGTTTTGTCTAGCGACGAATCCGAAGCAAAGCGGGAGTTAGGTATATTTTAATTTATTTGATAAAACATTTAAAAAGTTGAGAAAACTGGCAGTAGGATCATTGTAAATTAATATGGTATAAAATCTGAAATTTAAATTTAATCGAGTATCTCATCTAAATCCATACTAATATTATAAATGTGAAAGTGTGTTTGTTTCTTTGTTTTTTTGTTCACCCTGGAGGTCTGGATAGTGGCATGAACTACTTTTTACAGCGGGAAATTATAATATTCCCACGGGAAAACACGTAATATAATTTATAGTCTATCTATTCCATACTACCTGTTAAAACGTACCTAGGGACGAACCCGAGCGAAGCGAGATTGAGCCGCTAGTATGTACATATAATAATCCGATTACTAATATTATACTTTTATTCTACTTTAGCAGTTAACGTACAAAAACACTCTTAAAGCTTCATCGGGTTTCAACACGTAAAAAGTGCTGTGGCATAACGTGATTCACGCCCAAGCCAACTTCACTCGATGACCAATAATAATATAATCGGTAAAATCATCAGCTTTCTTCCAACTTTGTTGTCGATTTTTCATTGGCTAATACATAACACCTATTTTAAACCCAAAAAGACCTAAGTAAAATAGTTGTTTACTCTAAAATAAACCCTATAGGACTTATTTAGAGTTCAAAGTGTATTTAAAGCTAAATTTTGTAAATCCCCAAGAATCATGCGATTGTACGTGCTGACGTTACCTACAAATGATATCATTCCTACCTAACAGTGAAACTTAGTTGAGAAAATTACGATTCACCATCTTTATTTTTTTTAATAATTTAAATTGTATATGAAAACTAATAATTTTAACTTAGACAACATAATACATGTCTCACATTTTAAATCTGTTTCATATAAACTATTTCCAGTTTCAGTTATATATTTATATAAACTGTTTCATATAAAAATAGGTATGTTTTGATGGTAAGTATGGAATAGATAGACTATATATTGTATGATATATATCTTAGAGCCTTCCTCAATAAACGGGATATCCAATGCAAAATGAATTTTTCAAATCGGATTAGTAGTTCCTGTGATTAGCGCGTTCAAACAAACAAACAAAGAAACAAACAAGCAAACAAATAAACAAACAAACAAACAAACAAACAAACAAACAAACAAACAAACAAACAAACAAACAAACAAACAAACAAACTCTGCCTCTTTATAATATTAGTATATACTGACAGTACTCCGCGGCTTCGCCCGCGTTCAATTGCTGATAAAGCACATGTTTAGTGTACGAGACGCGGCCTCTGGAGGAGTGGATAGTATTATTGAATAGGAGAGATGATAGGGAATCTAAATATACATAGAAAAAAAATTGTGTGCTAAAATAAAGGTATAATAATATAATTAATGAATTAAGTAGTATTAATTAGTTAATAAATTTATAATTTATAATTAATGATAAAATATTTTGAATTTGAATATGTTGAAAAAATTTAGGTCATAGCCAGTTTCAAGATTTAGTCAGAATGAGATCATTTTCGTGAGGTAAGAAAGCGCTACATAGTATAGACTGTAGACGGGTAATGCTGGATTGAACTTCAAAAAAGCTTTCGTTTATTTATTTATTGTCATTACTGATGTAGAGACAAATATAGTATATACATTTTATACTTACAGTAAGTAACTTACTTAATTTTATATATATATACTTATATATATATATATATATATATATATATATATATAATAAACTGCCTCGGTGGTGTAGTGGCTAGCATGTACGGCTGCACACCCGGAGGTCCTGGGTTCGAGTCCCGGGTCGGGCCAAGTTTAGTTATTGAGTCTTCCTGTATAGTAAGTCTCAGTAACAGCCCGGAGTTGGGAAGTTGGCGGTGTTTCCCCCCCGTGCCTCGGAGAGCACGTAAAGCCGTCGGTCCTGCGCCTTAACTCTCACCGGTCGTGTCGAGCAGTCGTCCCACCGGAGTATGAGAGTGATAGGAATAGAGAGTGCACTTGTGTCTGCGCGTACACTTGAGCACTATAATATCTCCTGCGCAGTTGGCTAATCTCATTGAGATTGGCCGCCGTGGCCGGAATCGGCTAGGAGAACATCATCATATATATATATATAAATTATTGAAACTCAAAATTAAATTATTCAAACTTATTTTACATTTTTATAATGCCAAATATTGTATTGTGTTCTTAATATTATTTAAAAATAAACTTGGTAAAAACCCAACAATATTCATAATAATTTTGTTGGGCTTATTAATATTTTAATTTAAACTTTGTTTTACAAATATAGCTCTTTTTAAATTCAGTGATTTAAATGAAGAGTATTAATTATACAATTTACATTAAATTTTTATCTTTCTTAACAAGAAAGTATAATTAAGCATATATTTTATTTAGTAAGTGTAATGTAGCTAATAGCCGCATAATAAATTCAATGAAATCTTCAAATAGGCTTTTAAACAAAAATAAAAAAAAACAACGAACGTCAGATTTTTTAAATATATTTTTTTCGCAATATTGTACAGTTTTATTTTGCTATTTGGTTCCCGTTTCGAATGCTTAATGAGCGTGACGGGAGTGATTAAAATTTTAAAGTCACAAAAAATCTGAAAAAAGTTTTATTTAATATATGAAACATTCGCGAAAATTTTAAAAAATACCTACGTGTGGTAGAAACTAAATTTTGAGTTTGGCAACATTGTCAGTTGAGAGACAAAACGTCAGTGAAGGAGCGTGCGAATTTTTTTTTCAAAGAATTTCAAGTTTTCTTAATAGTTCTATTTTTTTTAACTACGATCTAAAAATCTTAGCTACATACGTTTGCTGAAAATATTAAAAAAATATTTAAATTAAATACCAAGCTTATTATAATTGTTTCGCGTTATCAATTAGCTTTTATTTTCGCTATTTGCTAAATATACAGAGATCTGGTACTTTTTGTTTGTCAAGACGTACGTTACCAATGTACACATGAAAAATATTCCCAAGTATTTTGGGTTACAACTTTCATTTATGAATAAGTATACATATAACAGAGCGAAGTTAAAACGGTTTTGATGCTATCAATAAATCAGATTCGAAACATCATTTGCTTTCTCACTTCCAGCATTCTCATTTATGTTTTCTTAAAAATCAACTGATACATGATGAATATGATATAGACAATTTAAATTTCAAAATTTCAGATACTAAACCATTTTCTTAACCACTCCAACTTTTCAACAAATCCGAAATTTTAATTATATGAATAAGCCATCTCTACCTGCAATTCACTCCCTGCTGTCGCAGTCTCATATTTTCACATCAGTGATAAAAAAAATTACTTGTACAAGAAAGGTATGAAAAAGAGGCCCAGAAGAAAGAGTTTAGTTATTTCTTGCACGTTTTATTACGCTGTTAGCAACGTCCGCTGTGGAAAACATGCAATTACAAAACTTTGAAACTGTCATCTTATTTTCGTAGGTGTCTCAATAGGGCTACAAACTTAAATAACTTTTTAAATTTTCGTGTTCCATAATTACGTAATAATTACACTACGGAATTTAAGCGCGTGAATTTGTTAGTGGCTATAGACTCTGCTGTGTCTGCCCGTGACCACGGCTGGTGCAAGCGGTTTAAGTCCCGTAATATAATTATTAAGTATAAAACTTAAATAAAAATCATTACAATACATTTGAATGTTTTTAAAGTTATCAAATAAAGGATGCGTATCAATAATATTTTCAATAAAACCAAATTTTAGCTAAAATACTAGTACTCTATAATACTCACTCTTCAGAGAAGTAGTATTTTGTTAGGTTAGGTTATATCTTCGCTCTAAAATATTATTATTGGAAAGATACAATTGGCAGTGTTTGTATAAGTCATATGTAGATGTAACGTATTAATTATTAGATTTCAGAACAAACATTGTATGAAAAGGAAATATGATTAATTCTCTCTCTCTCTCTCTCTCTCTCTCTCTTACGAAAATGCCATTGTCATAAAGATTTTTATTTTTATTAGTAGTTAATCTGTTCTCTTTCATTAAAATTTAAAACAGAATATTTCTCGAAAAAAAGATGTTGTGAAAACTTGAGTAAAATTGTACTAAAAAAAATCTGCCGAATTGAGAACCTCCTCCTTTTGAAGAAGTCGGTTGTAGAAAACATTTCTGTACTTTATAGTTAAAAAAATACTTTGTGAACTTCTATCCACTCACGCGCAAGCAAACCGGAAACGCAAAATAGTATGTATACAGTATAACCTTCAAATAGTACATATTGCACGTTTGATTGAGAGACTAGTTTTTATAATTGTTGATTCGAATCATGGCAGACGGACTCCGACCAGACTGACTGGTTTGCTTATACAATATATCAAATGTAATTAATAATAAGAACACTTGTTACTGTGCGATGGCTTTACATATAATATTTAAAAGAAAAATTAGTATATTTCGATACTAGTGACCCTCTTCTCAGAGAAGATGATTTTTTCGAACTTAATTCATAAATATTATAATACCGGTAGCTTATTTTTATAATATGTTCATAAATTCTCGCCTATAACTTTCGTAAGGATTATTCTATTGGTTAAAACTGTATGGAATCACACAAAAAAGAGGAAATCAGCAACAAAGCGTGGCAAGGACTTTAATTTAAAATAAGTAGTAATAAATGGTATCAAACCAAGCTTATTTAACAAAAGTTCAAGCTTAGTGTTGGTGAATAGCTTTCTGCTTTTTCTATTTGCCATACTGACATACTGTTTTTTTTTTATTTTAGAGGTACATTCTTTTAGTTGAGTTTCGAACGGTAAAAAATAACCGACATATGTATGTATATAATTTTTGCTAAAATTCTCTACCCACCTGCTAAAATCGACTCATTTCAGCCATTTTGGAGATTGTTATATACAAACAGACAGACAGATAATTTATTTTATTTACAAGTATAGATTAAACAAATCTTTAGCCATCAATAATAATTATTGCTATAACTTATGCGTATGCGCATACTTTATTTATCGTTTACATAATCCATTTACTTAGAAAACAAATACGTATATGTATGTATATATCTGGAAACGCATTGTATGGTTAATTGAAGGTAAATCTCATGTTCATTTCAGTTCAATTTTCGTTAAAAAAATTAATTCAATTCAATTTACTGATTAATGGCTTCAAAGCGTGCCAGTTGACTAGAAGACACGAAGGAGATTGGTTGGTAAAATAAGATCCTTAAACTATATTTAATATACTACTAACACATATGTTTAATATAATACTAACTATAATTAATTATTAAATAAAAATCGTTAAATTACAAAAAATAAGAAATGCATTGACTTCACCGAGTTTTCTCAATTTTATGCGAATATTTGACATTTTAAATAAAACATAGGTATTTTAGTTATTTTATTTTGATTTCTGAATCCCGACGTTTCGAATAGTATACAGCAACAAGTGACAATTGTGTCACACATGGTATTCCCCACTAAACCGCGAACAAATCGAAAAACATTATTTAAAATATCCGCTCCATTACAATGATTGTTCATTGGTTCATTGTCTTACTAATTGGTCAAATCTATCTATACATATAATAAAATTGTAACTGTGCCGAATCTGGTCATTATATTTTTTTTTGAAAATATTATTGAAATAGTAGTCATTATTATCGATACAGAGGCCGAATCTATAGTTTTTAGAATTTTTCTCTGTCTGTCTGTGATCGCATCACGGAAAAACCACTGGACAGATTTTTTTGATGAAATTTGGCATGGCGATAGCTGATTATTCGGGTAAACGTATAGGATACTTTATACTGCGGGAAAACATCAATCAATATCAAATATCATCTCTGAAAAGATTTCTGTACTAAACGTTAATAACTATTTTTTTTTAATTAATAAAACCATGTTTTTTACGTATGATATTAGGTATTATTATAAAATTAATAGGTCTGGTACGTACGTAAAAATGTATCCATTTTATTTGCAAGGATTATAATTAAAGTTATGATAAAATAAACAAAAAACAAGAACGAGAAGGTTAAGGTGAGGCGAATTGTTGATCAAATTATATTTTAATATTTTACTAAACTACAAACCTTTATGTATTTACTAAAGATCAATAAACAGTTGCTAAAAGAAAAGGCCGAATATAAAAAGAAGATTCATAGCATTTATAATATCTAATAGTATTTAAGTACGCTTAAACATAATAATTGCTATAGTTTGAATATAACTAATTTGGGGCCAACATCAAATCCTACTAATATTGTTACTTACGAGTAAATGCGTAAGTTTGTGAGGATGTATGGATGTTTGTTACTATTTCACGCAAAAACCACTTAATCGATTTTAATGAAACTTTACAAAAATATAGCTTATACATCAGCATAACACACAGGATGCTTTTTATTCCGGAAAAATGTACGGTTCCCGTGGGGTAGATTTATATTTCTGCATTGTATGGTAGTGCACTTGAATGTATTTATTGTATTAATAATTGAAATTAAAAAAATGAAATGAAACTTCATTCAATTAGACTTATTAACTTAATTTTTGAATCGTCAATTTAATTAAGAGCTTCAAGAGGAAGGAGGAAATAATAATGTATAGTAATGTCCTGTGGTCGAAATACGACCAAAATCATTATTGAAAATTTGAGGAAAACATATATGAATAGAATATACCTATATATCTATATAAATAAAATTTAAAAAAAAATGAAAATCTATTTTTTTTATGATAACACGTAATAATAATACTCGTCAATACTTACACAACAAATCATTTGACAAACAGAGGTGGAATAGGTACTGAACTGTTTTGTCTTTGCTTATTTATATATTGATAAACATTTCAAATTTTGAAAAAGGTTATCAGAAAAGTGCACGGTGAAGTAGAAATAATTATATTCCTTTTATGTCTCTATCTATCAGACATTAAGCCTACTCACTTAAATTACACAATATTCTAAAATACTCCCTCAGTCAAATTAAATTTTCAAAATCCCAAGTCGCATTAAAATATTTATAATTATTAGATACTTTGGTAAATGGGGCATTTCACGTGAAGCGGACAACGAAAATAAAGTGAGGTTGTGAAAATTGTTCATACTCTGGTCAGTTATCGTTCTAGTGGACATGGATGTGCAAATACATTATTTTTTTCATATGATGCTAAAGCAATAAATTGCCGAGTTATGAGCTTTTAAAAATTTACAAAGTATGTAATCCGTACTTTTTAAATGCTTATTATTTGTATCAATCAATTTGTAAAAATATCTAAAAAATATCGTTTCTGAAAGTTAAAAGGATGCAGTTTTTAATGTTTTTATCGAATTACAAATTTGTTTCTTTTTACGTATAGTAAACCGGAAGTGAAGATTTCAAATGGATGTTTGAGTAACTTCGACATAATTTTTTTTCAATATTAAAATATTGAAAAAAAATTAAAACTTTGAATTAAAGGTTTGAATATCTTAATAATTCACAAAAAAAAATAAAAAATTTTAAAATCTAAAATTATAACATGATCGCCAATAGTTTAGGACTTAGAGTATATTGAGTACATACACATCGCATTGCGCGCCACATCCAGTACTTTTTTGGTTGAGTCTGTCGCTTTCAGAACATACTATACCTACTCTATTTTTTTTGTAAAATGATATTTAAGAAATAAAATATAACTGCTAACAAAAACATCATTACCATTAATTTATTTCTTTTCTTTTTATAGTAAGTATTTGTAATTTTTAAATATAATTTTTCTTAAAAAAAACCTCACTACAATTTTTTAACAAATTTCGAGTGTGAAATAAAAGAGTACGTATAAATCGCAACTATAATAATATAGTTGCGATTTATACGTACTCTTTTATTTCACACTCGAAATTAGTAATGTATATATAAATATATAATATTTTATATATAATAATGATATTGTATATATAATAATATACTGCTGAAACTAGTTAAAATCATATGAGTAAGTAAATATATGGATCAGGTACGGTTCTATTAATTGAGGTTGAAATTAAATTAATTATAATAATTTAATTTCAACCACAATTAATAGAACCGTTGGCTTAATCCTATAAATTATTTATGTGTTTGTCTCTTTCTCGTGTCACATTTCCTTTTCATCGAGTTTTAAATCACAACAATTATAAAGAAGTTTCACTACAAAAACTATTTAATTTTATTAATTAAATTAAAATTTTAAATAATATAAAATTTTAAACTTATTAATTTCTTGTATTCAGATTTTCGAGTAGGTAAAAATATCATCTATAACCACTAAGTTCAGGAATTGACCAAAAGGATAAAGAGACACAGATGTAGTAATTGAATTGTTATTGTTTTTGAAATTTTACACTAATATTATTATTTGGATAATATATTTTGTCAACAGAATCAAGGTTGATGAGTCCTCGAAATAATATCACGTGTCGCAAAATCGTTTGCTTCTGTATAATGTTTTCGTGGCTGTTGTAATTTTTTTTATATGCCAGTCAGCAAAAACTGAAATGAATAATTTAAATAAAAAAACGCTACTGCTTTATGATATTAAACTACACTCAAATTTTGCTCTATTTTAATTTTAGCCTTAACAAGATATGAATTCTGGACGCTATTTTGGGATAGAGTTGAAATTTTGTTTAAATATTGACATTTCAAATCTAAATATTTTACAAAACTAACATCGAAATTAAGTTAGTGTTATTTATTTCATAATTATTAATGACAGCTTCCCATTGAGAGTTTATTTATTACTAAGCACTCACCCTCGGCTCCGCTCTGATTCGTCCCTAGTTATGTTTTAACGTTTAGAATAGATTTCTCAGAGTTGAGATATTTTCCTGCAGAAAAAAGTATCCTATATGTTGACCCGGATAGCCAGCTATCATTATGAAAAATTTAATCAAAATCTGTCCAGCGGTTTTCTCGTGATGCGTTCCTAGACAGACAGATAGATTATCTATACATATAATAAAATTGTAACTAAGCCGAATCTGTACATTAAATGTTTTTTGATAAATCTTATTGAAATAGACTTTATTATCGATACAGAGGCCAAATCTATAGTTTTTAGAACTTTTGTCTGTCTGTCTGTTACCGCATCACAGAAAAACCATTAGAGGGATTTTGGTGTAATTTGGTATGGTGATAGCTGGTTATCCGGGTCAAGATATAGGATACTTTTTACCGCGGGAAAATGTCTCATTCCTGAGAAAAAATACAAAAACTGCAATGTAAGAGTATACTAATATGTAAACGAAACTAACTATATATAACGAAAATTTTGCAACTTTAACCTTAAAACTTTCAACTTAAAATAAACCTTTTGCTTACTTTAACAAACCTTTACAATAACATATTATATAACTGTCCTAAAAATTCTATATAGCCAAATACCTTGCATGATAATTACGCTGATAAAAGCATTAACGATATAGGTACATATACTATCTTCATTCACATTACCATTCAATTTAAAACAAACACACATACTTATAAACTTTTACATGAATAATATTAGTTTCATACTTCTTTAATAATTAAATGAGAAAGCTAGATAAGTTCTAGGACTTACCTGACGACGAGGTTACGTACTCACTAACTCCAGTGACTGAGGGTTATCGTTGCAAATTAACCCAAAGTAGTAGGTTGTCAAGGTCACTGGCCACACGTATATGAAGACCTGATCAGATATATAAAAAGTTCACCTTGAACACAGCCTTGACCAGATACAATCCTAACATCCAAAACGTGAATGGGAACATTCAACATTTTTAGTAAATTGTGTCGTGTTTTCGCAATACGAAAAACTAACAGAATAAAAATAAAGTATTTTATTTTATTTTCGATTTAAATCCTCATTTTGTATAGGAGCTTTATATATAGTTACACTCCAATACCGTGGATTGTTACGATGAATAGGTAGCGCACAATCAACTTAATCAATGATTTCATTTTTTAATGGATCAAGCGTAGAGGCAACTATAAATTATTACCGCCATAATATTTTTTTGGGTTCGGTTATGGCACGCTACGGTGTAACTCGGTGGTAAAGTTATATAGTAGTTTAGTAAGCAAGTTTGGTAATAATTTGAAGTGAAAAATAAGTTTTTGAACGGTACGTTACGATCATAGTATGGTATAGAATAAAATTTTGCATCTTAATTAAATAAAACTATCATTTCGGATTTTTATACGGATTTATTTTAATTTTTGGTTTCTGACGTTTCGAATGCTGTACATCGCACATGGTCACGGGAGAGACTAGGGGTTAAGACGTCTCAAAGGCTATATAGTTGTTACAGATAGCTTTGACCACTATATAATGACTATAACAAAATGCGCGAAAAAATCCGAAAAAATAGTTTATTTAAAAAAGTAAAATCTAAGAAAGCATTAAATTTTGTGTGTTTTCCCCTTTTTTTATATAACTCAATGGTTGGTAATGGTTTTTGTAAATGAAAAATTAATTTAATAGATCTATACAGATAAATAAAGTTGAAATGTCTGTTTGTAATGTCAAAACTAAAAACAACAGCTTTTTACTAAATGCATATAAAATTGTATACGGTACTTATAAGAAAAAAACATTTTTTTATATTTTTGTCTGTCTGTTTGTTCCTGCTAATCTCCGAAACGGGTGGACTAATTTTGACGGGACTTTCACTGGTAGATAGTTGTTGTTATAAAGAGTAACTTGGGCTACTTTTATTTTACAAAAAGATTTAAGGTTCTGCTCAAAAAAATAAAAATTACCTAGGGACGCACCCGACCGACGCGAGTTTCAGTCGCTAGTATTTAAATATGATAGTAGTCGCTTCAACTAACGAAAGGCACGATACTATGGAATAATTATGTCAATTTGTTACTGCATTAAAAAAGCATAAATCAACTTTTTCCTGTATAATTGTTACCTAGAAAAAGATATTGTTAAATTATTATTGGTACAGGAAAAAAGTCATAAGTATTCCAGTTTTAATTTCTAAGCTAATATTATACCTGAATGCAAAAGTTATATCGAATATTTTTTGCACTTTTCTACTTACAATTTTTATCTAACTCAATGGTTGGTGCGTCATAGTTTTTGTAAATGAATAATTAATTAAACAGTTATTTAAATATGATCACAGTCGCTTGAACAAACCAAAGACACGTTGCTATGGGGATAATTATTAGTTCAAAATAATTTGCATCTCTTTTATTTAACTGTGTTGAAGAGTATTAATACTAAGTTTCAACTAATTCTAATCATAAATAATTATTATAATTTATAACGTCTTTTCTCGTGAGATCTCCCGCGGTAAAAAGTAGTCTATATCACTCTCCAGCCCTCCGACTATCTCTATATACAAAATCATGCCAAATATTTACTCTGTTTCAACGTGAAAGAAAGACAGGAAGCCCATCCCAGAATTTGAACCCCGTTCTGCCATACAGGATATCCACTAGACCACCGGTGACAGGTTGTGATATAGACTCACTATCAAAGCAAAATCTTATCCATCAACGATTTTATGGCACAAATGTCACATTTTTGACATTTAAAGAGTAAGTGCTCTGCTTAAGACGTCTATTAAAACTACTTGTATCTACATTAGCATTGGTATTAGATGGTATTAGATGTTACAACATTTCAGCTTCTATCAAAGCACTAAAAGTCCCATTAAAAACAATCCAGCCATTTTTGAGTGACGTAAAACAAATTAACTTAAAAAAAAGTTACTACAAAAATACATAGTTTACTTAATTATTACTTAATTATAAAAACGATAAAAGGTTTTATTTTGATTAAATTTATTTTATTAAAGAACCCGACTTCCAAAATATGTAGGTACATAAATTAATGTAAAAATTATAAAATAAATTAAAAAAAAATAAACTACTAAAATATTATACGATTATATATATAACTACAAAATATTATATTATTTGCATGTTATATTTTGAAGTCGAGTCGCTATTTATATACGAATATACATTAGATTAGTTAAAACATATATTTCCCAAAACCGACGCTAAAATCTTATATAGACACTGAAAGCTGATGTTAATCTGTACATATATCCATCGATCAATAAAGAATAAGTATAGATAGGTAATAACTAATAAGTAAAGATACATGATCAGCGACAAAAAATGTCCTCACTGAATAAGCGCTCATTTGAACATTTGAGCGCGCTTTCAATTTGCAAAAAAAATATATAAAAATAATTTTAAGCATTGCATTTAAGTTTTGTTATATATTTATTTCAACTACAATAATTACATAAACATGTGATAGTTTTAAGAGAACTTTTGAATGGGATTTTGTTTCTAGTAGTTTTTTGATCGATGCATAGTTAGCATATGTATATACATATGCTAACAGGAACTAAAATAAGAAAAATAATAGTTAAATCACCGTTTTCTAATATTACATTTTAATCATAAAAAGCTGATGAAAAGTTTTAATTAGTTTTTAACCGACTTAAAAAAGGAGGTTATCAATTCGACACGTACTTATCTATTATGTCTGTATGTATGTATGTACGTGGCATCGACTTCGAAAATATCTGATTAGGTATCTATACTAAATGAAAACTGCCGTTCGCTTAGTTTTTTTTTACTTTTTTTTTTTTTTTATTGAAGATGGTTTAATTTTTTATTTATTATTTTATTCAATGTACTTGTTATTACAATGATTACAAATAAAATAAGTCAAGATGAACATCCCGAGGTGCCTTAAAATTTGATAAAAACTATATTTACGTGTATTAGTACATTAAATACAACTATATATTAATGTATTTATATACAACACATTAGTAACAAGTCGCGATATTAGCTTTTATCACAACTTGGTTAGTTTTCCTGGAATATTCGTCGAACATGTAACAATTATTAATTATTATTTAATTGTAAACAAAATATTCTTTATTAATTATTTATATATATATATATATATATATATATATATATATATATATATATATATGTGTGTGTGTGTATATATATGTACATACCTTAGTCCAGACCGAACCTTCAACCGGTTCCCAAACCGACCTAACCTATAAATATATCTGAAGTTTTCCTTACTAGCGATAGACAATTATTAAAACTTTCTTATATTTACGCGAATATTTGACATTCGTTTCGAATGCTTTACAGCAATCATGATCGCAGGAGAGACTAAGGTGTGTTGTGACTACCGAGTGAGATCAAAACAAGGACAGGTCAAAATATGTGAGTTTGTAGGTATATGTTAGTAGCTCTTTTTTTTAATATATAAATACGTACAAATAGGCACTTAAAGATTAAGAATATTAACAACTACTTTTTACTCGTGGCTTCGCTCATATGGTAAGCGGAATGGGAGTGAAACAGTAGTATATACATTTATAATGCAAACTATGTCCTTTCAAAATTTCAACACTATCTCTTCAGCGATTTAAGCGTGAAAATGTGACAAATAGGCAAACACTAACAGAGCTAACTCATATAATATCTGTATATAAATAGGCAAAAGAGTTCGGTGCCTTAGGCTTCCTGTGTTTGACAACCTTCGTTTTAAATTTTATAGCTACTAGCGACTTACCCTCGCTCCGCTCGGGTTCGTACTTCGTTTAGTGTAGATTTATCGGAGACAAAATATTTTCCCGCAGTAAAAACTATCCTATATGTTGACTCATATAACCAGCTATCATCATACGAAATTTCATCAAAATCTGTGCAGTGGTTTTCTCGTGATGCGGTCACAGACAGACAGAGATACAGACAGTTAGACAGAAATTCTAAAAACTATAGATTCGGCCTCTGTATCGATAATAATGTCTATTTCAGTAAGATTTTCCAAAAAATATTTAATGTACAGATTCGGCTTAGTTACACTTTTATTATATGTAGGTTGACAAGCGTTAGTCTTATTAATAAAAAAGTTATTATAGTCGAGTTTTGACCATTGTGAATACTACTTAGTATAAATTTGCAAAGAGCATGTAGAGTCTAAAAATTTTTTTTAATATTGTATACAAGCTTCAGCAACAATGACATCAGTATGTTATTAATCATAATCACACACCAGGCAGGTCGGAGCATGACCTTCATTTTGCAGGTAGGTCAGAACCTGTTCCACCAGTCCTTTCGGTACTTCGCCGCGATGCACAAACTCAAACACTAATTTACCGAACGACATTTAACTAATACTTACAATGTATCAGAAACAATAATTGTACTAAATAAAACTTTTCGGGTTTTTCCGATTAAAATCCGAAAAGATAGTTTTGTTAAAAAAAATGCGCGTAAATCTAAGAAAGTCCATACTGAAATTAAGAGAAAGTAATATTTTTAATTGGGCCTTTATTTTACGTAGCAATGATGAGATGGCATGTTAAGGTTTTAATATAAAAAAGCAGCGAAATAAATAAAACGAGGCTTATGGTGTCCTGGAACAATCTCGTCAAAACCAATCGAATAAAATTTATAAAGGTTATTAGATAGTAACCATGGAAACCAAATCCCGAGTCCTTTTTAACAAGTCATTTTTATCTATCTGTTATCCAAAAATTTGAAAGTTTCAACTCATTTCATCATCTAAATTCTAAATGGTCCTAATGGCTTGTGATTGTTACACTAGATTTATTTAGCATACTTAGCTTCTTACTCTGTGGCTAATATACAAATAGAACTAGTTAGGTAAGTTATGTAACATAATCTGTGTATAAGCAAATGTGCTGACGTATACATTCTATACTTTTAAAATTAATATTTTTACAAAAAAAGGCTTCACTATTCCATAAATTTGACAAATCTGACGCATGACATCTAAAATCTATACATATAAAAAAATTCACACACCAGAAAAAATTCCACCTATAAATATTATAATTTTAGTATTTTTTAGTATAAACAATATTATATAAATATATATCGACGTTTTTTTGTAGATTGAACGCGTGCGTAGCCGCGGGTTCTGCTACACATATAAAAATAATCTCATTCCCTTACTTTTGCCAGATGTGCCTAAATTACTACTTGCTAGAAGCTACTAACTGGGATTTGATGTATGACAAAATAATAAATCCCGACTGCAACAGTCAATAACAGTCCCCAGCTATGCACTATCTCTATGCAAAAAATCCTTGACACCTTACTCCTTTGAATATGAGGAAGTATAAGAAAATAAAAATTATCACATTTATTAGTCAGTTCACAAAATATATCTAAATAGGATTTACGTTTATTAGGGAAATAATAAATTAAAAAATGATTGCATCACTAAATGTGGTCCACAGATGACTAAAGTAACATGGGAAAGGATAGATGACTAACAACATGACTCGGCGGATATTTAGTTCTATAGAAAAACCGTAATAATATATCTACGATATCCCAAGTCAAAGCAGGTTATTATCAGAACTCAAAATTTAGTGTAGCTTTTTTATATTATAGGTACGTTATATATTATAATATCAAGTAACCTCATTGCTAAAATATGAATCAGATATGATATGAGTCAAGCGAATTCACAGCTAAAAATATAATCAGTAAAAAAAATTTATATATACATAAGTATGTATGTATAAGGTTGCTACAACATGCACCAGGCACCTGTAGTGTCACGCGCTAGCAGCAACAACTCTAAAACGTGAGCGCCACGTGCCGACACGTGTCGCCGCGGAAAGCCCCGGTCTCATTATATCAAGATTTTATTGAATTATTTTGATTACTCCTATGACTATATATGTATATTTTTAGTAACCGTTTGATAAACAAGCCCATTTGTATATTTGGGAGTTCCCCTAAGAATTTTGATTAGGAAAACTTTTGCGATATGTCCTTGCAAATGTCATAATTATATTATATGTATGTGGCAGTATGTGGAACTTGCCGGCCCACGCTCTACTAAATCCTTAATGATATATGGCTTTTTTAATCTATATATCTAAGGCAAGGACAAAACAGACCATTATCTGTTTATCCTCTGTTGTCAACCGATTTTCTTTTTTTTAGGGTTCCGTACCCAAAGGGTAAAACCTATTACCAGGTAAACCTATTACCAGGTAACTAAGACTCCCCTGTCCGTCCCTGTCTGACCGTCTGTCACCAGGCCGTATCTCATGAACCGTGATAGTTAGACAGTTGAAATTTTCACAGATGATGTATTTCTGTTCCCGCTATAACAACAAATATTAAAAAACAGAATAAAATAAATATTTAAGGGGGCTCCCATACAACAGACATGATCTTTTTGCCGTTTTTATAGATAATGGTACGGAACCCATCATGCGCAAGTCCGACTCGCACTTGGCCGGATTTTTTTGTTTACAGTGTAGTATTTTTTTCACATATTATGTTTTCCTCGCAACAATGATTATGGTCGAATTTCGACCACTGGAAGAACACAAGTAAATATAATTAAGTCATTAGTTCTTATATTTATATCGCCCTTGAGGTACATTATTCATTACACTAGCGGCTCACCCTCGCTTCCCTCGGGTTCGTTTCTAGGAAAACAAAAACAAATCTAGCCCACAGGAATCATACAATTTTTCGAGATAAAAAGTAGTGTTTTTCTAATGTGTGAGCTATATTATTGTAAAGTTTGATTAAAATCCATTCAGTAGTTTTCTCGTGAAAGAGTAGATAACAAATATCCATTCATCTATACATCCAGACATCCTCACAAACTTTCGCATTTATAATATTAGTGTGATTACTATCACATTGGTAAAAAAAATATCTAAATTAAATAAAAAGATTCACAGCTGACGAAGATATCGCGTAAAACACACACAAAAAATACAAGCAAATTGAGTACTTCCTCTTTTGGAAAAAATACGTTAAAAATGTTATATACACATTTAAAATATAAATATACGAACAAACGCCAGAATGGTTTAACGTTGGCACTATTGTATATAATTTGTCCTTTAAGCCCTGAAAAGGGAGGATTACAGCGGAAAAGCTCAAGATAAAAAGTTGTAACTATTCTTATTTCATTGATAAAGCGAGTTGCAATTGTGCGATGAGAAAGTTTTCCGTCATTTATTCTAACCCCTGACACAAAAATGGTGTTAAGAGGATTTCACCATCTTAACTTACGAAGGACGAAAACGCTAGCTCAGATGTTTATTCGTTGAATTTCTATAAATAAATGTCCGATTTAGATCTTAATACATCAGCATTTTTGAACAAGGCGACAAAATTTATTTGTATTCATACAAAGCAAAAGGAAATGTATGGTTCACGTGAAACTTTTAGCTGTACATATTAAATTGAGGCCGTCAGCGCAAAAGTAGCCTAACCCACTGACTGACTTTTGAGAAAATGGCTATTAATGATTTTCATATAGTTTAAAACTTATTTATAGTTTTTCATTTTCAGTTCACGTAATTTTTTAAACTAACAAAAATGCAAACTCATTAGATTTCATTTTCATAGCTGGTAATCGAACCTATTCTTTAATTGTAAAAAAATTATGTCAATTTCTAATGACATCAGTCACACCGACTTCAAAAGGGAGAGGTATTTATACCTACCTTTTTTATTATTTAAAAGAAATATATTTTTGTATAACATTAATTTTTAAAATATATAGATCGCGAGAAAACCTGAATATCTAAAAGACCCTAGCAAGTTTTTAAATGACATGTATAGTCCTCTCACTCGCACTTGACCAGCGTGGTGGACTATGGACTCTTCGCCTTGTATTAAAGGGAGGCCCGTGCCCAGAAGTGGGACCAGGCCCAGCGGTGATGCATCCAAAAAACACATCATCGAAATATGAAATAATTACTTTTAAACGATTTTAAAGTCGATCCATCTTAACTATATTTTACCTACTTGTAAATTAAAAGTCTACATATACTATTTATTTAGTGTATTTTGTAACATATGATTTAATAGAATCAATCTAAAGTTGTATAATATTGGGTTTTTACAATGTGTTGATTTAAATGTTTAAAATTATAAAAATCTGGGTGTACCCCAAAGGTATAACTGCCTTATGTAATATTAAGTATCAATAAACTATGTGAAAAATTCGATTTTACTTGATCATTTTTAGCTTTTGATAATATTACTGCGTGTCTTTCAACTAAAATACCGCGGAATATGTTACTTAATATCATACATAGGATCAGCACCCAACACTCAAAACTAATTCTAATATAAGAAAATGACCTAATAGATCATCAGAACAGATAGATAGTTGAACGGCAAACTATGAACGTGCGAGTTTATTAAAATGTAGCCATTGCGGATGTCGTCTCAAAGCCAACGAAAGTTCAAAAGTTCTTGAGCTTAACTCGACTTTCAAGTGCATTTTTGTCGAGTATTTTGTAGTTATGTAAAGCATTTTAAAACATTTTGTATAAGTTTTCTTTACACATATTAATTCCTTTAATCAGATATCGACCTGTGTTCTTATCTATACACTAGCAACTCACTCTCGCTCCGCTCGGGTTCGTCCCTAATTACGTTTTAATGTTTAGTATAGATTTCTCAGAGTTGAGATATTTTCCCGCAGTAAAAAGTATCCTATGTGTTGACCCGGATAACCAGCTATCATCACACCAAATTTCATCAAAATCTGTAAAGTGGGTTTCTCGTGACGCGGTCACACTAGACAGACAGACATAATTATATAAAAAAACTATAGATTCGGCCTCTGTATCGATAGTAATGAGTATTTAAATAAGATTTTCCAAAAAATATTTAATGTACAGATTCGAATCAGAATTTTATTATATCTATTCATACTCGTATATGAGTCGCTAGTTGATTTATATAAGAGCTTAACTTAAAAAGAAGTTTAAAATATACTAAGCTTATTATAATAAGACGTAGTTACAAATATTTTCCCATTGTAATAAAATATATTATAACTAACCTAAATCTGTACGAATTAAAAAATAACACAGTAGTTGTGTATATATTTATTTAGACTTTTTGCCTTTTCGGTGATTATGATTGATATGAGTAATAATGGTTAAAACTAAATATTTAATTTAAAAGTCAACTATTAATATCCTCATTGTAATATTCTGGATATTAAAGACACACACACACACTATTTTACTAATAAATAATGTAAAACTTAATTTGCTATAACAAGTTACTTATGATGTGGCTATAGAAGAGCGAGATTGTCTGTCACAGGTGTTTTTTACACTTAAAAGGCGATTTCAACCTAGTTTATAATCTTTAAACATTTTGTTAATGAATAAAATATTTTAATTAAATAAAAAAGTGAAGTAAAATATTTAATTTATTTCGTTATTACAGAATTATTATTTAATTACGAATAACGCACTTAATTAGCTACCTACGTTTTTAACATACAATAATAATACTACCGTCATAAAAAAGAAGGCCGCAACTTCGTCAAAGTTGATTTCAAGATATTTGATGTTTTGTCTTACTACTTTAAAAATTTTACTAGTTTTGACGTAGTTACGATTAAAATGCTTATCTATTATGTATTCCTGGCACTCTTATTTACTGAGACTTACTAAACAGAAAGACTCAATAACTAAACTTGGCCCGACCTGGTACTCGAACCCAGGACCTCCGGATGTACAGCTGTACATGGTAGCCATTACACCACCGAGGTAGTTACATTAGATGCAGTTTACATACAGACAAGTACACGTATAACACCTATACATTTTATATTACTTACTAGCAAAAGCCTGCGGCTTTGCCCATGTGTCTAGGTTCCATTTTGTCCATAATGACTGAGCATAACCCTTTCCTCTTCATATGAATTATGTATTTATCATTTTCACCTATGCTTTTATTAGATTATACGAATATAATATAAATTCTGATTAAATTGCATCACTCAAGGGATCTTCCAGCCTCTCTCAAGGGATGCATTTTCAAAGAAAAAAGACAAACACACAAAAAATATAAGACTTAGCCACATCAAAATTTTATTATATATTGTGGGTTTTTGCTTAAACATGTCAGACCTAATGCTATAATGATATAAACGCACAAACAGTTACCTGTATATATTTTCTATATAGGTATTGTATTAAAAGCTTCGTGGCTCTATTACGTGAATTTTCCCCGACTGATTAACACGGGGTTTTGAAACTTCGATCGCAATAAAGCAAATATTATGCAAATATGACGTAACGCTTGGATTTCCAAAGTGCAAATCAAGCCTTCGCAGATCGGACTTCGTGATATTACGACTGTTTCTTTACAAGTTTTGCTGTATGCTTATAAAAAGCGATAGAAAATATAAACCTATAATTATAGTAGCAATTATTATAATATACAAGGATTTAAATCTAAACAAGTTATCGCGATAATGTTCTTTTTTTTAGAATGCTTATGTCTGTTTGTTTATTTCTGACATTATACTATAACAATGATATAGACTTTTTTTCCTTTGATGATTTCCTCCTAATCTATTTTAGCCATAGCGGCCAATCTCACTGAGACTAGCCAGCGCGGAGGATACAGTGCACAATTATTGTGTTCGTAGAGACACAAGTAGGTACACTCTCTATTCCTTTGTTCATGATACCTCCCCCCCCCCCCGCTCCTTCCTCCTCTCCACGTGTGGTTGTGTGGGAGGAGTCTCATTACGTGTGACAATCTAACCGATCATGAGACAAAAAGACGCATTTGGGAGGCTGGAGACGTACCCACTTCTCTGATAGCAAAGTGGACGGTGGAAACAATCCTTGGTTGTTGTGGTCTGCCTCGGAAGGATAAGCAAACCACTCTTGGGCTAAAATAGCTAGGTACATATGTATGTATGTGTGCAGGTGCTATGCATAAGTGTTTTAACCAAGGTTAAAAAAGAAGGGTCCAGCTAAGTGTCTTTTGTGTTTATAATATTACATATACTTTTTTATATTATTACATAATAATAATTTATATATGTATGTATTTATAGCAGTTGTATATGTGTTCATTCAGGTCATAGCCTGTCTGTGCACTATATTTTATCTAAATTCGTGCACCTATTTCATAGTTAGCAATGTGATTACAAACATACAAAATACAAGGCTTGATATATAATATTTGCCATATTCGATCCCGGAACAACCGACACAGAGTCCAGTTCCATAACCACTGCGCTAACGATGGAAACATTTAAACACAATATAGTTAAATATTAATATACGATTAGTACAAAAGTGTATTTTCAGTTATCAACAGCGTCACTGAGATAATACTAATTAACGCATATGGCCAAATTACCAAGACCGCTTAAAATATATCTATACATATAATAAAACCGTAGAGGTCGAATGTCTGTACATAGAAAAAAAATGCTAAAACCGAGCCAGGCGGATGTAAGAAGAGAAATAGAACAAATCCAGATTTTTTTCAATTTTTGTGTTGCTCTGTCTGTTTGTCTGTACGGGCTAATCTATGAAATTACTGAACCGATTTAAAAGAAATTTTGCATGATGATGACCTTATATGCCCGGTCAACACTGTCATCCCAAAAAATTAAAGAGTTCCCGAGGGATAGTTAAAAAACTATAGTAACTAACTTATACAGCTTGGTACACAAAAACTACTGATTGGATTAAAATAAAACTTTACAATAATATAATTCATACATTAGAATAAAAATTAGGTTACTTTTTATCCTTTCATTCTGGTTTCACGACTAGTCTGTACGGCCGCAGACCCGAAGGTCCCAGGTTCGAGTCACGGAGAGTTTTTCTGTCGAAAAATTCTCTGTAAGAGCCCGGAATTGGAAAGTGGGCGTTATTACACCCCCGTCCCTCAGAGAGCTTTTAAAGCAGTCTGTCTTGTGTCTAGCCTCTCACTGTCATCCCACCGGTGTACGACAGTCAAAAGAAAACAGATTAAAGTACCAATATATATATATATATATATATATATATATATATATATATATATATATGTATGTATGTATGTATGTATGTATGTATTGTTAGAAGGAGCAATATAAATATTTTTACTGTTGTCAACTTTAAGAAAAAAAAATTTTCTTACAGATGTTGTTGTTATAATGTAAATAGTATATTCCCAAAAGGTTGTCAGTAAATTAAAAATGACCCTGTATATATAATATATATTCTTTATTGCATATTAACAGAGTAATACAGATAATACAGAGACCAATGTGGGCAACGGCAATATAAGATTCAAAAGAATAGAGAGTGCACTTGTGTCTGCTCACACACTTTTCTTTTATAATTTTTGTAATCGCCTCTTAACAAGCACCATTCCATAATTTAGGGAGAAAAATTTTTTTTCACAAAAAATAACCCCTAAAAACCGCCATTTTGTTTTTTTATTGATATCCATATTACCTTTAAAACTCTAATTTTTTTTACGTATAAATCATTAAAAAAGATTAAGCCGTGTAATAATTACGAGAAAACATAGGATCGTACATAGACTATACATATTATGTATGTACATTGTACACCTATAGGTCATATACTTATAGGTCATCAGGCCACAATCGGGTAAAAATATATGAAAATTACAGATTTTTTTGTAATTTTTAGTAAGTTGTGCATTAGTATGCTGAATTACTCAAAACACATAAGCCCTTGGGAATATTATTTTTAATATTATACATATATGTATATTTAAAAAACGGAACACAGTTTAATTGATTATCCTTGTATTACAAATTATTATTATTAAATCAATTAATTGGCCATATCATGTTGTTGTATGCCAGCTTATACCTATAATACATGCAGTGGAGGGAGAGATTGTAGCTGAGTTTGTGTCATGTTAAGTTATTATTCTGTCGCCATGTAGGATGAAAATGTTCATTTTAATTTTATTCTTAACTGGCAAATTTTGAAGTGATTAACAAGAGAATTGAATTGAATTAATTACATGCCACTTTATACACCATGTAAGGCGTAACAATAGATCAGCGGTACCGCACTTTATAGGAAACCCAGTGTGTTCAAACCCCAAGTCACAATACTTCGATATACTCATGTGCCAATAGTTTTCACCATGATTACCACTAGTGTAAGGTGGAGGAAAACATCATAAGGAAACTTGCATGGCCGAGAGAATTTAACTAGTTTTTGAAAGAGATGATGAAGTCTGCCTTCAAGCACTTGCTAGTTGTGGATTATGACCTGGTTCCGCTCGTATTCGTCAATTCGAAGGAGAGTAGCAGGTTAAAAAGGACTTAATGAGATACATATGTGTGTACACATACATGAGTGGTACACACATTATTTTATGTGATGACACTCTCCGACCTATATAATCTCTATTTTTTTTAAATCACGTTTCTACGTGGTTACGGCGCGGCGATGCGTCAAACCACTAAACACACTTTCGCATTTATAATACTAAATTAGTCACATTCTCTGCATTTGGAGCGAATGATAGCTATACGAAAATATTACTATGAGGTAAAACTGGATATTTGCCTTGTTTAAATATCCCGTTTTATATCATAATAATATTGTCAGTGACAATGAAAGTTTAAATATTTATATATGTATATACTAGCGACTCACCCTCGCTCCGCTCGAGTTTGTCCTTAGATGCGTTTTAACGTTTAGTATAGATTTCCTAGAGATTAAATATTTTCCCGCAACAAAAAGTACCTACCCTATACGTTGACCCGGATAACTAGTTATCATCATCTCAAATTTCATCAAAATCTGTCCAGTAGTTTTCTCGTGATACATTCCCAGTCAGACAGACAGATACATAAACAAATTATAATATTTAACATTTTAAATAAAACTATCTTTTCGGATTTTGTCGCGGATTTATTTGTATTTTTGTTTCCCGACGTTTCGAATGCTTTACAGCATCCATGGTCACGGGAGAGACTGAGGTGTTACATGTCTTGAAGATATAGTTGTTACAGACAGCCTACCCACAATTAACAAAATGAAAATTGCACCAATTACATTACAATATTTTAACTTTAAATATTTTTATAATTTTAATTATAATTGAATATGGAAAATTATTTATTTAATTTTTGCTATTATTTTTATAATTATTACAATTTTAAAAATATTAATTAGTAATCTATATTTAGTGTTGCCATTATTATATTTATAACCATAAGAAAAATGTAAAATATAGTATTAATTATTTAAGCCACAATTGATCTATGTGTAATTTGAAAAAGTTAAGATTAATTAAAAATAATAATTTTAATTTAAATTTGCTATTATTTAAAAAACAAATTATTAAGCAACACATTACTACATACATTTACAAATGAAAAAGTGAAAAAATATTATTAATCAGAAATGCTATCATTTTGATCTACACAGTAGGAACTTACTACATCTACCTGTCTGTTATGTTTAGATTTATTATTAGATTTTATTATATTAATAACAGGATCCCATGACGATGGTAGTACCCAGCCATCTTCCCTATTGAAATTAGGATGTTTTTTAATTTCTATGGCTTCTCGAATCATTCTAGGGCGATATCGGTTTTCTTTCGCCAGGATTTGAGGTCTATCGAAGCGAATATAATGGCTTGGGCGGTCCTGACTGTGTTTGCAGACAGCAGATGTTGTATTGCGACGATAATGACGACGATATACATATATAAATGACTGATGTGAAACATAACAGACAGGTAGATGTAGTAAGTTCCTACTGTGTAGATCAAAATGATAGCATTTCTGATTAATAATATTTTTTCACTTTTTCATTTGTAAATGTATGTAGTAATGTGTTGCTTAATAATTTGTTTTTTAAATAATAGCAAATTTAAATTAAAATTATTATTTTTAATTAATCTTAACTTTTTCAAATTACACATAGATCAATTGTGGCTTAAATAATTAATACTATATTTTACATTTTTCTTATGGTTATAAATATAATAATGGCGACACTAAATATAGATTACTAATTAATATTTTTAAAATTGTAATAATTATAAAAATAATAGCAAAAATTAAATAAATAATTTTCCATATTCAATTATAATTAAAATTATAAAAATATTTAAAGTTAAAATATTGTAATGTAATTGGTGCAATTTTCATTTGTTAATTGTGGGTAGGCTGTCTGTAACAACTATATCTTCAAGACATGTAACACCTCAGTCTCTCCCGTGACCATGGATGCTGTAAAGCATTCGAAACGTCGGGAAACAAAAATACAAATAAATCCGCGACAAAATCCGAAAAGATAGTTTTATTTAAAATGTCAAATATTCGCGTAAATCTAAGAAAGTATTAAATTATAATATTTAATTGGATCATGGGAAATTTAATAATTATACCTTTTTATTATGTAGTGGTGCTATTCTTGCTATTATAAAGTGGTTGTAAAGACATAATAAAATATCAAATCATACAGTAAGATATCTATAATTATAAATAGACAAAGACAAAACATTTCAGTACATTTTTCTTCTCTGTTTATCAACTGATTTTCTTTTTTTTAGTTTAGTAGCTATTGATGGGCTTTAAGGTTATGAATAAAAAAAATAGGAAATAATTGGTTTTTTAAATAGATAAGTAAATTCTATTCATATTGTTTTGCTCAAATATTCAATTATACTTGTATTCCGACTACTGGGCCAACACTAGTTTACTTAATAGGTACATATATCTGAGAAATCCTTGCTAAGGATCATAAAAATGAAAACTACTTCCATTGTTGTGTAACAGAAGGAAACTAACAAACCATTAGTTTGTTATTGTTTTACGTAGCAATTCAAAAAAACAGTATGGATATGAATTTTAAGTCAAAACTCAAACTCAAAATATATGATTCAAATAGATTTTACTATCGCTTTGTAGTCAGTGTTGAAATTTACATTTAATATCAGTATTAAGTACAAGATACGCTACTAACGGTGTGTAAAGCTCTTCTGTTGATAAGAGAGTGAGAGTTTGTGTACGGGAAAGTAATATTGATATCGAGTATGTTTAATCACATATTCTTCATATAGCTAGAATGATGCGAAGGCGAGTATCTATTATTTCATAATACATTTATAATATTTGGTCACCTAAGAGAGCAGAGGAAAACCATCGACCCAGACCTCACGGCTGTCTCCATTGTCAGTGACTCTTGCGCATCTAAAGGAGCACATTAGCATGCGCACGCGCATTGTAACAGGGTTATGACATTCAATGTTATTTCACGAGGTTGTCTCACTGAAGACGATACGCATCTTGTAAACAAGGTTTCTCATGATTTTATTGATATGACGTTGTTGTAATTTGATAGGCTGTTAGATATACGTGTTTTATTTGGACCTTGTCTCGTTCAATAGTTCTTTTTTAACAGCTTACCTATGTATATGAAAAGATAGTCTAAATATGTTTTGTATTATTGTAAATCAATTTTATTTTATATATATATAATTATCATTTTAGATTTTCGCGGGTTTATTTAGATTTTTGGTTCTCGAAGTTTCAAATGCTTTACAGCATCATGATCACGGAAAAGATTAAGGTTTTTAGACATCTCAAAGGTCCTTACAATATTTGTTAATTTTATTCTTAACTTTTGGTTACAATGTAGACGAAAAAAATTGAATAGTTTTTCTTTACAACAACTTGACGAAAAAGAGTTTAGGTTAGTTCTTGATTGCGACTATCATAAGTAAATGTTTATTTATTTTATTTTTATAATGAAATTAAGTAAGTAACATACAAATTTTATTTACACTTCGCACTCAATGTAATGTGCTTGAAAAAGCTACTTATCGTGTCCTCATTAGAACTTGTGCTCGTAAACACAGTTAGAGGTCATTTTATGTGGGCCATATAGCGCATTCGACTAAAATAATAATATTTGTTATTCACAGCACTGTAACTAGTACATATCAAGATGGGATATTTTAACCCATGGTAAAGGTTTGACACATTCCCGATTAGCATAGAAAAACTAAGTGCCCAGAAACTTGAGGGATCATCGATTCTATAAAAATATGGCTATTAGAATATTTGTTTGTTTTTCTTTCACATATAACTTTCATTGAGTTTATAGACAACTTAACGTTTAGTATAGCATTCTCAAAGGTGAGATATTTTTCCTTAGTAAAAGGTATCCTATATACGAGTATGTATGTTGACTCGGATAACCAGATATCATCATACATAATTTCATCAAAGTCTGTCCAGTGGTTTTTCTGTGATTCGGTAACAGACAGATAGACAAAAATTCTAAAAACTATAGATTCGATCTCTGTATCGATAATAATGTTTATGTCTATAAGATTTTCCAAAAAATATATAATGTACAGATTCGGCTTAGTTACAATTTTATTATATGTATAGATAAAGGATGAGTCGCTAGTAATTCTATAAAGTTGAAGTAGCATGGAGGCTATCATTTCATTATTATTTCAAAATGGGTGCACGTTTAGATTGAAAAGAAAATTAATACTTTAATACTATAGTAGGTACATAAAATTTTAACATGTACCTCAGGTGTCAAGCTCCACTAATGTAATATATTTTCTTAGAATCTTACATAGAGGGCTGGTGGCGGCATACCGATGACCGACACCCCACATTTGTATTGCCCATTCAAATATGCTTAGAATATATGTATGTATGTACATTCTTTGATCTTTGCCGGTATTTCTGTTAACGCTATGTATAGGTTGGTTTTCTCTTTTAACATACTTTTACTAACGTATCCTGTATATAACATAACATTTCCTCATAGAACGATGCCCAGACCAAATTAGCTACTATCCCGGTCCTAGACCTAGTGACCTGGAGATCTAGATTTAGACAGTATATTTCTGTATTGATATAAGCAATAACTAATCTGGGAGGTGAAACAATATTTTGTACATGGAAAGTAATCTGTGTTTAACCTTTATTTGAAACTAATCAAAACAGCTACTAAAACTTAAATAGAACTAAAGGACCCTTTATAAGTTAATTTATATGTTTGTCAATTTGTTTATGTGTTACACTCTATTTTATTAATAGCATTGCCCGCGGCTCCGCCCGCGGTCAGATAACCAAAAACCAAATTCTTAGGTTTTACATATTAGTATGCTGTTACATTGCAGTTTTTGTATTTTTTCTCGAAAATGAGTTATTTTTCCACCGTAAAAAGTACCCTATATGTCGACCCGGATAACCAGCTATCACCATACCAAATTTCATCAAAATCCCTCCAGTGGTTTTTCTGTGATACGGTAACAGACAGATAGACAAAAATTCTAATAACTATAGATTCGGCCTCTGTATCGATAATAATGTTTATTTCAATAAGATTTTCCAAAAAATATTGAATGTACAGATTCGGCTCAGTTACAATTTTATTATATGTATAGATTATCTAATGGACATAAATAAAAGACCCGACTGCGTAAAAAGCGAACTAAAAAAATGAGAACAACTTGACGAAAGAACATACTATAATGCAGTCGGAGACATACAATACACATAGCAAGACTCGCAGCAAGTACAAAACATGTACATAATATATACAGCTAATGAAGGTATTTCTAAAGATATATATTAAATAAATACATTTTTTATTGCACAGTAAAAACCAAGTGCCTTTCAATCCTTAAATATCATGAAATTCACAAAAATTTGGACTCATTTTTTTTATCATGCACTTATTGTAAATGCAAAATGAAACAAGCAATAATTTTATTTTTGTAGTTTTTACATATTTCTTTGTCATAATAATAACTTTTACTAGCATTGTTAACCGAGCAACAATATTTTTAAATCAAATTGTGGTACTCACGATACAGGCTTTGCCTAGTGTGAGTTACCCTCAGGTATAAAATATATTGTAAGCTAAAATTTTTGGACAATAAAGATTATCATCATTATTATTATTTGTTGAACAAAACTTAACAGCGCCATCTACCGTAGAACTTTTGAACTGTAGTATTTAAGTATTGTGATCACGTCCCCGACGACGGGAAACACGAGTGTGACGTCACTCAGGATGAGGCGTGAATACCTTGTTCCATATATTACGTAACGGAAAGGGAAACTGAAGGCGTCGTTTGATGCCTTTTCCTACTACGTACCAGTTTATGTGACGCCAAACTCACATTTATGACAAATCAAGTCAAAACATGACGGTACGTATGTATAATATGTAAAGTTTAAACACACGACAAAGTGTTTAGCCATAACTAGTCGGGACATACATATAATAAAATTCTGAGTCTAATCTGTACATTAAATATTATTTAGAAAATCTTAATGAAATAGTCATTATAATCGATACAGAGACCGAATCTATAGTCTTTAGAATTTTTGTCTCTCTCTCTGTCTGTCTGTCTGTCTGTCGGTCTGTCTGTCTGATTGGGAACGCATTACTAGAAAACTACTGGACAGATTTTGATGAAATATAGTATAATGATAGCTGGTTGTCCGGGTATATAGGATACTTTTTACTGCGGAAAAATATCTCATCTCTGAGAAATCTATACTAAACGTTAAAACGTAACTAGGGACAACTCAAGGCGGTTCGAGGTTGAGTCGCTAGTTATTACTATGAAAAGCACGCTCTATGCTCAACTGGCATGCTTAAATGCCAAATAACAAATAATTGAATTGAATAAAGAGCATGCAAGTCTACAGAAAAAAGCAGAGATTGCAACGCATTGTCCCCTGTCCTCTCTGTTCCTCCACCCAGCAAGATATAAATAATAAATAAATAAATATGTTGGGACATTAACACACAGCACCATCTAGTTCCATGGTAAGCTTAGAGGCTTGTGTTCTGGATACCAGATAGTTGATACACTACACATATATAACTTTAAATACATACATGTTATAAATATAAACACCCATGACTGGAGTACCAACATTCGTGCTCATCACACAAATTAATGCCCTCAGCGGGACTCGAACCCGCGACCGCTGCACAGCAAGTAGGGTCAATCCAAACTGAGCCAAACGTGTCGCCAAAATATAAATAGCTTATAAAAATCTATAATACACAGTATGGAAGTCTGCATCGATAGAGTTTGAGAATATTATATTACCTATATTATCTTTTATCATAAAATGATAGTGCATAAAATTAGCATAAAATAATTACTCATAAATTAAATACTAATCATTTATCAGTGACTTGCAAATCAATTGAGAAATATAAAAGAACGTTATTTAAGACTGAAATATAATGTTTGACATTCTACATAAATAAAGCTATTCAACAGATGTGAGGTTTAAAAATTCCTTGTATTCACACTTCCATATTAATATTATAAATGCGAAATTAACTCTGTCTGTCTGTATGTCAACGTTTCACGCTTAAACCTCTAACTCAGAGATAGTTTGAGACCCTGGGAAGGGTATAGAATAGTTATTATCCCGGAAATCATCCATTGAAGGGCTGAAAAGAGGATTAAAAGTTTTTATGAGGAGTCCATCATATTTCAAATAAGGGATATTAAACTCATTATACCCACATATGTATGTATATATGTATATAGTCTATTAAATGTTGAAAGTCAATTTTAACGATCCGATTTAAAACTATGTACTATGTACTTTGTAACTATGTACTTAAACCCAAACAAAAAGCAGTGGTAGCCCAGTGGTAACGCGCTCGCTTGGGAAACCGAGTGAAGCGAGTTCAAATCCCGGCTCTCGCACCTCTGATATTTTCATGTGCGAATCATTTCCAACATGATTACCACTTGTCTTACGGTGAAGTAAAACATCGTGAGGAAACCTGCATGTCTGAGAGAACTTAGCAAGTTTTCGAAACATGTGAAGTCTGCCAATCCGCACTTGGCCAGCGTGGTGGACGATGGCGTGATCCCCCTCGTACTGAAGGGAGGCCCATGCCCAGCAGTGAGACGTTAAAAAAGGGCTGTATACAATACAATACAATACTTAAACCTAAAACAAAATTATAAAATGTTGCAAATAAGCGAGGGTGAGCAGCTAGTTTATTATAATTTTTCTTTTATATGTACGAGTATATGTATATACATATTATATAACTAATATGAAAATCAAGTAGTTTTACATGATACAATGTAACTATATACCTACAAACTAAACGTCAATTTATTTTATGACCTATTAGATAAAATCAATTAATTAAATTGAGAGGATGAACACTCAATGTTACAGTCCACGGATAATTCTTATAATCATTTCAACCTCATTAGTATTGTTGTTGCATTTAACTTAGCACTTAACTTCAAAGTCTAAGTGTCCTTAATCCTGACCTAAATTCAATATTTATAGCCTCAATAAGGCATTTTTGTCATAATTAATTCTCCATCATGTAATTAATAAATTATTAAATATACAGCATCTAGTTCCATGGTAAGCTACGAGGCCTGTGTTATGGATACCAGATACTTGATACACTACACGTATATAACTTTAAATACACTCATATTATAAATATAAACACCCATGACTAGAGTACAAACATTCGTGCTCATCACATAAATGAATGCCCCCAGCGGGACTCGAAGCTGTGACCGCTGGAACAGCTATTAGGGTCATTACAAACTGAGCCAAACGTATCGTCGATATAATACGTTACGTGTCGTTTAGTGAGTAAGAGTACCTACTGGAGCACCAACCAACAGCACTCCATCCTCTTCCTTCCCCTTTTCCCTCCTTCTTCTTTAACTTAGGAGGAGTGATGCCCTTGATATTGCAAGTGTACTTACGCTTTGGTCACTGCTGACCGTCGGGCAGACTATGCTTGTTATATTACTCGGTATTTCAGATACTGGAATAAATTAGATGTAAATAAAATTATTATTTTAATGAGCTTTAATGATCATTATACATCATACCTCAAAAGATACATGTAGCATTACATAAATCTCTGTGGTTTTTTTAATCTATACATATAATAAAATTGTAACTAAGCCGAATCTGTACATTAAATATTTTTTGGAAAATCTTATTAAAATAAACATTATTATCTATACAGAGACCGAATCTATAGTTTTTAGAATTTTTGTCTGTCTGTCTATTACCGCATCACAGAAAACCCACTGGAGGGATTTTGATGAAATTTGGTATGGTGATAGCTGGTTTACCGGGTCAACATATGTATAGGATATGTACTTTTTACTGTGGAAAAATATCTCATTTCTGAGAAAAAATACAAAAACAGCAATGTAAGAGTATACTAATATGTAAAACCTAAGAATTTAGTTTTTGGTCCTCTGAACGCGGGCGGAGCCGCGAGCAATACTAGCTAGTGTTATATATATTTAAAAAAACACACTGCAACTTTTAAATAATAATAAATAGGAAAAAATAAACATCAAAATTTCATAATGAAGGCTTAGAAAGATATCTGTGAATAACAATTTTTTTTAATTAAAGTAAATAAAAAAATACCGTATATTATCAAAATTATTTAAAATTTGATAATATATGGTAATTATTACCGTTAAAAAACACAAGGTTTTACTAATTTACTACTCATTGTAGAGTTCCATTATCCACTTCCTAACACAACGCGATACGTGATTTAGGATTCTTTGAACAAAAATCTAACAGAAAGCCTTTGGAAAAGCTGTCCCAATTTTTATTAATGAGTTTTATATAAATATTATGTTATTGGGTAAATAATAATAGTCCATTTTCTTTGTTACGAATAAATTAACTTAGATGCGCCATCTAGCGGTAAATAGCAAAACCATAATCTCTTTCTTGTTTTGATGCAGTGCATTAATTTGATAACAGGTGGCAGGGATGAGAGGAAAATTAAAATACAAATTATTTTTTTAAAAACAGATAAAAAAAATAGTAATCCTGAGAGTAATTAATATATTTGTTATTTTTACAATAAAATGCTATAAAAATATTACCTGTACTAGATGGCGTTAATTTAATCATTTCCACCTATAAATATAATTAAAATGTAAATAATATATTATGTTATTAACTTATTACGTTTATTTTTACGATAATAAACACTAGCCTTATATAGCGGCTATCATAGGAAACCTAAACCGGTTTTAATGGGACTTTAACTTGTGGATAGAGAATTCGGGCGATATTGAGGTAGATTTTTATATCAGAATAGTAAAAGTGCTCCCGCAGGTTAGAATGAAGAAGAAGAAGTAAGAAGTATCGTATTAATTTAACTGATTAAAGTATCAATATAGTGTAACAGTAGGCTATTTTTACGAGTGGAGCTGCGAGAAAAAGGCGCGAGCGATGTAAAATTTATCAATTAGAATCTTTTGTCACAGCTTATTCATTTAGATTTGTTCGGACAAGCATTATTTTTAAAGGTTTAGGACATACTGGTAATTAAAAAAACAATGAATTGCAGCTGATTACTGAATTGAGGACTTTAGACAAGATGATTTTCTTCTTAGGAGTAGAGTAGCCAGATTTAAATAATATGGAAGCAACGACAAGATATTAATACTAGCTCGATATTAATTTTTATCTTGGGCTATTTTGTGTCAAAATAGATAACTAGATACTTGTATTGTAAGTTTTTTCTTGGCTTTTATTTGATGTTCATATCCTAAAATATCTTTGGTCTTTTGGTATATTGGTCTGAGCTTTAGGCATTGTTTGTAAGCGTTAATTTTTAGCCTTATTAAGACGTTATATTATTATGGATGTTTAATTAAATTTGTGACATTAAAGATTACATAATAATTTTTTAGATTTACGTAAATATTACACAATTTAAATAAAACAGCAATCATGGTAACGGGAGTCTGGAGAGATTCTCCCGTGAACATGTTTGCTGTAAAGCATTTAAAAGTCGGGAACCAAAACTCAAAATAAATCAACAATAAAAACCAAAAAGATAGCTTTATTTAAAATTAAACATCACATTTTTAAATTTTTAAATACCTACGGATGTTCTAACTATCCGGTCCAGTTCATGCTGCCTATTGACGTTCTCACCATTGTGTTAAGAAATATTTAAGTTTCTCACATCAGTTAATGGAAATAAAATAAATAAATCATTACTTGTAGAGTTAATTGAAAAATAACAAGACCCACCACCAATTCTTTTATCCACTTTCCGCCTTAGGGTTATATATGCATGTTGGGTGTTGCCCTTAAATAGGTACTTAAAAGGTAGTCTATATATTATTCCAGATCATAGTCTATATCCCCCTCGGTGTGTTTTCATTTTGACATGGTGGAGAGGTTCATTAGCATCCGACAGGCGACAATCCAGTATGCCATGAAGCCAAGAAACGCATTGGGATGGATCCACCTCGGAGGCCTGTCGAAGCATCGTGGGTGAGTACGTAAGCGATCCTACGACGCCCCATTAAGACAGAAGAAATTATGTTGGGTTTTAGTGGGTAGTACTGTCTTTTCTAGTCGGTAAACCCCACAAAATTACCTGTAGTTATGCAGATGGTAAGTGTGAATGCATAACCCAACGTTAAATAAAAACTTATAAAAAACCGACTTCCGACTAAAATGTAAAAAATAACTAAACGGGGGTTTTCATTTAGAATAGATACCTAATCAGATATTTTCGAAGCCGGTGCCAGCCGATGCAAAGCAAATCTAATATATTTTGATACGTAAAATACATATTTACCTATTAGATATTCATATCTTAAAATATTGTAGGCTGGCACCGACTTCAAAAATATCTGATTAGATATCTATTCTAAATGAAAACCCTCGTTTACTTATTTCTTACATTTTAGTGCCTGGAAGTCGGTTTTATATTTTTTTAAGTTTTTATTTTTATATTTTTAGTGTAGACGTAATAAGCAGGTAATTTGTAAGAAGAAAGTTTTTAATAACATATTCGATTAAACAATTTGCTTAAAAAATATATTTATTGTAGATTTTTTTTAAAAACCGCTCGACCGATTTCGATAAAATTTATATGGGACCACCTGGGAAGTATACCCTTTCAAACAAAATAAAATTTTTCCAAATTGGTTCATTCGTCTTCGAGTAATCGGTGAACATACATGAAAAAAAGATTCCGACGAATTGAGAACCTCCTCGTTTTTCGAAGTCGGTTAAAAAAAGTTCATTGTCTGTATATTAAATTAAATCCAATATAATCTTATGCATATATAACAGTAGTCCAATTCAATCCACCGTTTATTATGGTAAGCCTAGGCAGGTGTTTTTGCAGAGTGCGGAAGGCGCATCGAGGTACTTCCTTGTCACTAAGTAGCCGTGAATCACAGACGACGCGACATCGTCGAAGGACGAGCGGGTGCAACTGCTTTGACATACTGCGTTTACCTTTTGTTATGAATATTATTGTTTGGGTTCTATACCGGTAATTTCCTAAATTAAATATGTCCTTACTCATTTATATGTCGACATTTGCTATGAATAATACCATGACTCACATATATAGCAAAATAAATATTTATTCAAGCGTACTGTAGGGTGCCCACCCTTTAGTACAATGGCCACATGGCCTTAGAAAAGTGGGCGGCTGTTGATGTCTGTGAGCTGCCCCGAAACTAGACGAAAGACGCTCATCGGTACACGATAGAACACGCGTCTTCCCAGACATAAGGCTGATCTAGATCGATTTTTCGCCCCTGAAAACCCCCACATACCAAATTTCAGCGAAATCGTTAGAGCCGTTTCCGAGATATCCGGTGTATATAAATAAATAAATATATAATAATTGCTCGTTTAAAGGTATTAGATAGATATAGGTACATTATACTGTTAGTTATAGTACGTTCAATACTGTATATAGCTGTAAGTAGGTAAATATCAACGAAAAAGTTTTTAACGAATGAACCTATTCACTACCATACTGTAATCCAGTTAATTTTATATCCTTTACTAAACAGTATAGCGCATTTTTATCTATTAGTACAAAATAAAAAAAAGAATTTATATATTTTTTTAATCACTGCAAGGTGCATAAAGAGGCAAAACCCGCGGGTATAAGCTGTATGTCACTCTTATTGATATAAACAGTGAGAACTGAAGGACTAATGCGATTGTAAATTTGATACACTATTGATAAAACATCGAGTTAATGGGTTATAAAGCTTTTGAATGATGTTGTGGCGAAGTCAATCGATTTTTCCATATCAATCGATATGGATGTAATGGATTAAATAATTGAATTACACTCTTGACTTTTCTTCAAGTAAATAAATATGTTGGGACACACAGCACCATCTAGTTCCATGATAAGCTACGAGGCTTGTGTTATGGATACCAGGTAGTTTTTACACTACAAATACATATATAAATACATACATATTATATATTATAAATAAAAACACCCATGGCTGGAGTACAAACATTCGGCTCATCACACAAATGAATGCCCCCAGCGGGACTCGAACCCGCGTCCGCTGGCAAACTGAGCCAAACTTGTCGTCTTGTGCCATACCTATATAAAATACTTGAGCACATATACATGAAAAATACAATTTTGAACCCACCACCCTTAAAGAGATATATAAATAAATGCCATGCTATTACAGCTGAAATACTACGATAGGTTTTACGACGTGTATATGAGGCAATTCATTGTCTTGATGATGGAAATTGGCCGCTTCCTATGGCGCCTCGGTCAAGATCGACCTACGTCAATGGGCTGCTGCATCTACACGCCATAATCGATGTTATTTACATTCCATCAAACTATGTATTTACCTTAAATTTTTTGATGACGCTTTGTATTTTATAGTTTTCTCAATTTCGTTTTTCTTTTAACATGCTATAACTATATATATTGATATATTTTTTTGATGTATTTTTTACTTTTTTATTAGTGTGTCAACTATTTTAATATTGTATTTATTGCTTTCCAAATAAAAAATAAAGTGTTAGACGAATCTCTCATTTCTAAAGAATCGTATACGACAGAGTAATATTTTTTGATAAATTTAAATTACTTCAAGTTAAATTGAATTGAGTATTAAATACTTAAATGCGCCTCTATTGCTACCATGAACACAATCAAACATTGTTCTACTAGAAAATGACGACTATCACCAATAAAATTTCCTTTGAAATTATTTTATTGAAATGAGACGATATTGCATATAATATAGAGGCAATATAAATATTTTCTCAGTATATCGAACCTATCAAAGTACTTAGATAGTGCAAGCCCACGACTGAGCCAGACGTCGCAACAAATGTATCCAGCTCATAATAAAAATGTTTAGTAATAATGGAGTCAGAGGTGCGTCCTTGCCTTCATGAATTGTTATGGAGGAGTGTTCTCGTAAAACTGTCTCATATACATACATACAGAAGTTCAACTATTCTTGTATTTTCGCCCTAACGTGTGACATGTGATTATTAAAGACGGGTATCGCTTACTGTAAGAAATGTTTGTGGTAGGAGAGTAAAATAATATTTTGGCTACAGATTAAAAATAGATGACTTTTTCTTTATATTTCAATTTATTGATGAGGAAATTAACTATTTCTATAATGTATTTAGTATATTTGGCTTCCAATCAAAAAGTTTAATATCTTACATCTACTTTTATTTATTAAGTGCTTTTTAAATCTATTCAAAATAAAATTTATGCAAATAACAAATCTGAAATACATACAACTAAAAAATTCTCAGATCAATAGTAATATGTCATAGAACTAAACATGAAGCCAAGCAATAATATTTAAAATGATGATGATGATGTTCTCCTAGCCGATTCCGGCCACGGCGGCCAATCTCAATGAGATTAGCCAACTGCGCAGGAGATATTATAGTGCTCAAGTGTACGCGCAGACACAAGTGCACTTTCTATTCCTATCACTCTCATACTCCGGTGGGACGACCACTCGACACGACCGGTGAGAGTTAAGGCGCAGGACCGACCGACGGCTTTACGTGCTCTCCGAGGCACGGGGGTGAAACACCGCCAACTTCCAACTCCGGGCTGTTACTGAGACTTACTATACAGGAAGACTCAATAACTAAACTTGGCCCGACCCGGGACTCGAACCCAGGACCTCCGGGTGTGCAGCCGTACATGCTAGCCACTACACCACCGAGGCAGCGAGCAATATTTAAAATAGTATAGATACGAAGAACAATGTGTATAGTGAGTAAATGTTAATAGATAAAAATAGCTAAAGGATTTTATTATAATAAAGAAAAAACAGCTAATATCCAAGGAAAAGAGGACTAATTCTTAAAAATACGAAATAATATAGGATTATCAAACATATGCTATTTCCAAAAGTTATATATTAATTAAAATATTAACATAAATAAGTTGCCCACTTATTAGTCTATACAAATAAATAATATTGAATTGTCTGTTTATAATGTCAAAATAATAGCGTTTTACTAAATGCATATGAAAGAAAAATATTTTTTTCAATTTTTGTCTGTCTGACTGTCTATCTGTATGTTTGTTCCGGCTAATCTCCGAAACGGCTGAACAGATTTTGATGGGACTTTCACTGGCAGATAGCTGATGTTATAAGGAATAACTGAGGATACTTTTATTTTGGGAAAAGAATTAGAGTTCCGCTGAAAAAAAATAAATTGTACCTAGGGGCGCACCCGAGCGAAACGAGCGTGAGTCGCTGGTGATAAATAAAAATTGAGTAGGTAGTTGTTAGATAAGAACCTCGTACAATTATTTTCAGTAGTCGGGTTATAATTTTGTCCTGTTTAATAAAAATGATCTAAATCCGCTTATAAGGTCGGACCTAATCCATCACTTCAGTATGACAGCATTACCTAACAAACAGGTAAATGTTTTGTTTTATTGTATGTATATAATGTCACTGGCAGACTGTCAGTTATTTTAGTGCATTAAGAACAAGTTGCTCATATTGTATTCAAGTGCAATAACTATATCGTCCATGAAATACTTTTAACTTGATATTTAAATAAACGAGTTTTATTTCTCTCTTGCTATTACTTTTTTACGTTTACTGACTTATGAATTCGATATTACGCACACTCAGTACAAAGATATAGATACCTACATAATATAATCAATATTTTAAATAAAACAATCTTTCCGGATTATTAAGCAGATTTATTTAGATTTTTGGTTCCCGACATTTCGAATGCTTTACAGCAATCATAGTCACGGAAGAGATCCCGATAGTTTTATTTAAAATGTCAAATATTCGTGAGACGCGACGAGATATTTTCCCGCGGTAAAAAGTATCCTACATGTTGACCCGGATGACCAGCTATTATCATACCAAATTGCATAAAAATCTGTCCCGTGTTTTTCTCGTGATCCGTTCCCAGACAGACACAAAAATTCTAAAAACTATAGATTGCGCATCAGTTTCGATAATAATGACTATTTCAATAAGATTTTATAAAAAATATTTAATGTACAGATTCGGCTTAGTTACAATTCTTATTATATGTATAGATTATAAATGGCAAAAGAAATTCACAGTGCGCAGCTAGTACAGACTTTGTATATAATGTCAATAAAAATTCGATAACTAACAGTATGCTGAAATTCGTAATGTGTTATTTTTATTGAATGTCAGCTGTATTGTTTCAATCGTTGTAATAACTGATATCTAAACAAATATCCAAATATAATTATGAACGCTTTTGTCTAACTATAAACATAAATGTATAGTAGTGTATTCAAGATATATCAAACTAGCGACTCACCCTCGCTTCGCTCGGGTTCGGACCTAGCTTGATTCCCAATACAAACTTTCATCCCTATTTTCACCCCCTTAAGGGATGATTTCCGGGATAAAAAGTATCCTATGTCCTTCCCAGGGTCTCAAACTATCTTCTTACCAAATTACATCTAAGTCGGTTTAGTAGATTCAGAGATTACCCCCTACAACGTCACAAACTCACAAACTTTACCTCTTTTTAATATTAGTATAGATAAGCCTTTTAAAGGGTTTGCTAGTAGGTAGCTAATGCAGAGTTCTACTATCAATCTTTTGACTCCATCAACAAATGTGTGTATAATAATATACTACCGACCGACATCGGCCACGGCGGCCATCTCATTGAGACTAGCCAACTGCGCAGGATATAAATTATAGTGCACAAGTGTACGCGCAGACACAACCTGCACTTTTTATTCCTGTCACTCTCATACTCCAGTGTGTCCCGGATGACTACTCGACACTCGTGGTGAGAGTTAAAGCGCAGGACCGACGCGACACGTGCTCTCCGACGCACGGGGGTGAAACACCGCCAACTTCCTCCGGGTTGCTATTGAGACTTTCTTGATAGAAAAATCTCAATAGCTTAACTTTGCTCGACCTGGGACTCGAACCCAGGGCCTACAGATCAGCAGCCGTACTGCGTGCATACTAGCCACTACACCACTGAGGCAGTTACACGACACAATACCTATATTACAAGTGAGTAATAATGGCGTGTATAAGATATTTTCAGAAATATTTGAATTTTGAATCTATCCGCCATCAAAACGGTTATGTTACTATAATATAGAAACGCTCTTAGGTCGGGCAAAGTAATAAAAACAAGGTTTTTAATAATATCAATTGCTATAATAATAACATGCATTTATTTCTTCTCTATTTTATTTTGTATACATTCATGGTAATATCAAACTGCTCATTATTTCCGAGCTACGGAAAAATCTACCTCATAAAATAATGCTGTCACATGGACCAACACAATTTCGTTCTTTTGCACGATTGCACATAATATACCTATCCATTTAAAAAAAAATATATTCAAATAATGTTTATTACTATCTGATATAAGTTATATTTACAATAATTGCTAATGCTTTGACCGACTTCAAAGGAGGAGGAATTCCAGATGTGTTACGTGATATCTTCCGTGTACATTTTTAAATAATTTATTATAATAGGTACCTATATACTTTTTAGTTTCATTATTTATTTCCTAATAAGATTTTCTAGCTTTACAGGAGAAATACTCAAAAAATTGTACGTACGTTTTCAAAATATCATCTATACATAATATAATAAAATTCTGAGTCGAATCTGTGCATTAAATATTTTTTGGAAAATCTTATTGAAACAGACATTATAATCGATACAGAGGCCAAATCTATAGTTTTTAGAATTTTTGTCTATCTGTCTGTCTGTTACCGCATCACAGAAAAACCACTGGACGGATTTTGATGAAATTTGGTATGGTGATAGCTGGTTATACGGGTCAACAAATAGGATACTTTTTACCACGGAAAATATCTCATTTTTGAGAAAAAATACAAAAACTTCAATGTAAGAGTATACTCATATATAAAACCTAAGAATTTGGTTTTTGGTCATCTTAACGCGGGCGGAGCCGCGGGCAATGCTAGTGTGAAATATTATGTAAAAGTTAACACAACGTGCATATAGAAATACACCTAATTATTATTTTATACATAAAAATTAAAATGTAAATAATTAAACAAATCATCTAAACATCAACACCATAGTCTATATAAAAACTTGTTAATAGATTTAAATGGAAAATATTTTTGACTAGTTTACCTAATCTTGAAAATAACACGATTCTATAAAAACAATAATTTCCTTATACTAAAGTTTATATAACAATTTAAATTAAATAATAAATTTTAAAATATTTACTCAATAAAAAAACTTGTTAAAAAAATTGTAGTTAGTTACAGATTTTCAGTCAGTAACTTTAATTGTTTCTTAGGAATTGAGCATAATTTAATAATAATCATTACACAACTATATGACCTTCACTGTTAGTTAACTTCGTGATAAAAACTTGCTTTGACGTAAATAAGAAACATAGAATATTAATTATATAAAATAGTATATATAATATAAACATAATTACAAATTATAAATAATGTGCAGAATATAATAATTATGAGAAATAAAAAAATAAAAAAAGAGCCGCCCGAACAGGGACTTGAACCCTGGACCCTTGGATTAAAAGTCCAATGCTCTACCGACTGAGCTATCCGGGCTCATATCAGAGTAGTCTAAAAAGCTATTCGCATACCACACCAAATTTAGTTTATTTACATAACAGTTTTTTATAACATCAGCATATTATATACAAACTAGCAACTCACCCTAGCTCCGCTCGGGTTCGTCCCTAGTTTACACTATAACGTTTAGTATACATTTCTCAGAAATGAGATATTTTCCCGCAGTAAAAAATATCCTATATGTTGACCCGGATAACCAGCTATCTAATAAAAATTACATCAAAATCGGTTTAGTATTTTTTTGAACTATAGATCCGGCCTCTGTATCGATAATAATGACTATTTCAATAAGATTTTCCAAGAAATATTGAATGTACAGATTCGACTCAGAATTTTATTACGAGTATATGTATAGATAAATAGGTATAATAAAAAATATAAAGTTAAAATATGTGTGAATTGAAGGTTATCTCAATATCTAAACAAAGATAAACACAATAAATAGAAAAAATATTATAGTACATGATATTGCTTCATGTTTCCTATAAATATCGTGACCCACCACTCCCTTTTCACTGTAACCATGCATGTTGGGTATCTAATAAAATCAAGTTTGTATAAATTAAGACGTAACGCAAAGGAAAATATAGCTCTGGTCGCCGCCTGTTACTTCACACAAATCTATAGCTAATTAATACTAGCGACGTACCCTCGCTTCGCTCGAATGCCTGTCTAGATATATTAGGTTTCAATTTTTTTTTAAATTATTTTAGAGATCAGTTTAAAAGATTTTTATAAAAAATAGCCTAAGTTACTTCTTATAGCATCCGCTATCTACCAGTGAAAGTCCCGTAAAAATCGGTCCAGCCGTTTCGGAGTTAAGCCGGAACAAACAGATAGACAGACAGACTGTCAGATAGACAGACTGCTGAAAGACAGACAAACAGGCCAGACAAAAAAAATGTTTTTTTTATTTAAAGTACCATACATACTTCATCATATGTACTTATATTAAAAAGTTGTTATTTTTACACTGACACTTCAATTTTATTTATCTGTATAGACGGTCTGCTATAGTTAAAATATTATAAAAGTCTAATTTGTAAAATTAACTAAGTATTTCTCTAGTACAATATGTTACCTACAAAAATACTTAGAAACTACCTTTCGCTTTAAATAAAACAATCTTCTCGGATTTTTCGGCGAATTTATTTTTGATTCGAAACGTCGGATAAGTACTAAAAATCTAAATATCCGCGAAAAAAGCCGAAAAGAAAGTTTTATTTAAAACTAGCATTGCCCGCGGCTCCGCCCGCGTTCTGATGACCAAAAACCAAATTCTTAGGTTTTACATATTAGTTTTACATATTCTTACATAACAGTTTTTGTATTTTTTTCTCAAAAATGAGACATTTTCTCGCGGTAAAAAGTATCCTATATGTTGACCCGGATAACCAGCTAACACCATACCAAATTTCACCAAAATCCCTCCAGTGATGCGGTAACAGACAGACAGACAAAAATTCTAAAAACCATACATTTGGCCTCTGTATCAATAATAATGTCTATTTCAATAAGATTTCCCAAAAAAATATGTAATGTGCATATTCGGCTTAGTTACAATTTTATTATATGTATAGATGTCAAATATTCGAGTAAATCTAAGAAAGCATTACCTTTCGCTTTTTGCCTCCTTATAACACATGAGCCTACGGCACCATCTGATACAGTGCACCGGCTTAGTATTTTTGCCTGCTTAGATATTTATTTCTAAAATACGAGTTTGTTATAAAGTATGTGAGCAGTATAGACGTGTCGACGCCTTACTTATTTGTTTAAAGGACCAATACTTATTGCATTTTACATTAGAAAGGTTTTTTCTTCTATTTTAAAAACAAAATGTTCTTTCTAAGATTTGTATATTATTATAAAAAAAATAATTCTTTTTTCGGCTTTATTAATGTACAATGTGTATTGAATTACAATAAAATTGATATTTAAATATTAAAAACTCTTTCGGTTAACTTATCGTCTGGATAAATAAGCACTGAGACGACGATATGTTTCAGGTTTTACCAAAATCAAGGAGTCGCGATCGCGTTTCATTATATTATTATCAATACGTCACATATCTAGATACCACGTATCTAGGTCTTGTATCTACGTTCCGAGCAAGGCACAGCGTAAGAAGAGAATAAAAAACCGAGGCAACAATCCTTTCCAGCGAATTAATTATATCATTTCACACAATTTCCTTCAACGTTTTGCTTACAAAGCACTTGGCGATCATTCGGTCGCGCGCTGTCGCTGCACGCACACGGCTAAGCGGTATTGTGAATTATGAACTAACCATCTCATTGAACATTGAACTCGACCCAAATATCGATACATATAAAATGTCTCGTGCGTCCCTTTTCAAAACTTACTTCTAAAAATGACCAAATACAAACTGAACAACTCGGTTCGATCCTCCTCCGAAGTGACCCTCACGTCCTACATGACAGGCAGCACTGACAGCGAAAGGAAAGATGATAGGAGCTACCAAATACCGCTGGACACCAATGAGAATGATGATGTATCAGAATCGAATCACAATTTAGAAGATAAATGCCATGTTTGTCCGAACTCCTGCGAGTTTCTTCAGGAACCGGGGAAGATAGCTGCGTCTTTGGCAAAGCGGTACGACAAATATAGTTTGAACGAGTTGAAAGTGGAAAATTTGGGTCGAGATGCGTGTCTTTGTGAGAAGTACAATGGGGGATGTAAACTGTGTCCGCGACCGAGCCTCGCCCCCACTCTGACGCTGAGCTACGACGGTAGCCACGGGAAGGACCACTGCTACACTTGCCAAGGTGCATCATGCGGTACCCCCAATCCAGGTAAGTCCTTATATTCCCTCTTAATACTGAGTATTTATATTAAAATAATTTATTATAAATATATGAATAAATATATATCTAAATATATATAAATTTTTGCCTATGACTTAATAAATAAATTGTACACAAAACGTGTATATATTTCGCAAGTGGATTGTACGACGACTTCATCTCGGTAAACATCAGCGTTATTTCAAAACAAGTGAAAGTATGCTAACATATATTTAACCTGGGTGTAAATTACGACTGTGAGATTTATATTTGAATATCATTAAATGTTAGATAGTGTAAAAGATTTTGGAAAGGTAATTTTACCTCTATTTTTCCTTTTCAAGTTCCCTTAGCTTTTAGCGGAAACTTCCCAAACAGACTTTCGAATTCTTAATATTCATGAGTTGACAAAATAAACTATAAAACAAGTTTTATTTCTTTAATTATGTTAATTTTGGACCGAAAAATAATCATTAATCACCACGTCTTGCTTTGACTTTTAATTTATACCCACATTGCATCATAAGTGTTCATCTAATTTTTGGCATGGTGGGTTAAGCTCTATACTCGCACCTTCTATCTATTACTATTTCAATAATATAAAACCTAAGTGGGACGTTGGTTGACAGTATTTTGCGGCGGCGCTAAGCCACCTTGACCGTGAACGTAAAAGGAGAGCCGATACTTAATAGATTACGGAAAGAGTGTTTACCGTTTTAAAAAAAACTACCTACATTAATGGTAACGTCTAATCTAGAATGAGGAAACTACATCAGCTCTCTTTTTACCCGACTCCGGCGAAGCCCAAAGGAGGGTTATATGCTTGACTTGTATGTATGTATGTATGTATGTATGTATGTATGTCCGACATTATGTCCCTTATAATTACTAAACGGCTTAACCGATGTTGATGATTAATTAGATAAGAAAATTATGGAATATAAAAGGCCTAGTGTACTTTATTTTAAAGTCTCACACTTCCTAAATACAAAGTAACAGGACAGGGGAATCAAAAGGAAAAGAACACGTATTGACCATACAAAAGATGGTTGTCCAATACACAAGTAAAGATATCATACAAAAAAAACCATCCATATTACGGTAAACATTTACTTAATTACCTAAATCTGACTTATATTATAAATGTGACAGTTTATATGTGTGCATGTTTGTTACTCTTGCACGTTTAAATGGCCGAATTTGGGTAAAAATTATTACATATAAATAGTTTATGACCTGAAGTAACACAGGCTACTGTTAGACTCACAGGGACGCACCAGGGCGAAGCGGGGGTTAATCGCTAGTTACCTATACTTTGTCTTCAAGTCGATACACCAATCGCTATTTTGCTGTATTAAATTAATCCCTCAACGACAGCAGACACGCCGGCGTTACAATTAACAATAGATTTCTTAGAAATTTAATTAATTTCTTAGAAATTTACCTGGAGGTGTTAAAGAGTTAAATGTTTCTAGCTTTTACTAAGCATCCTTTATTTTCATTTAACTAATACATACAACGATTCAGATTATATTTTTAGAATGATACAGTAAATTAAATTATTAATTTGTTTGAAAACTGACCCTAATGAGGAAGACATCATACAATGGAGTATTCTATAATATGTTACTTTAAGGAAAAATCTTTACATAACTCTGAAGTCACAATGCGGAAAGCGCACTTTTGATTAGCGGCTCTACATTTAAACCTTTGTAAACCTGGTGCTTTAACTACAATAGAATAATTAAAAGTCCTCGCGACCTTAGAATAAAATATAAAGTCGTGATAATATCTTCCTCGTAGGTACATCTTAATACGATTTATTACTTTTATTACATTTTGTAAGTTTTTTTGTCTACACATATACCTACTTATTATATATGTACGAACGTACATAAAAACTAATATATAACACATAAAGATAACAGTTGGTTATATATATTTTTTTCAATAGATATTTTTTTAAATATCTTGGAAGTTTAACGCACAACACCATCTAGTTCCATGGTAAGCTACGAGGCTTGTGTTATGGATGCCAGATAGTTGATATACTACACATACATAACTTTAAATATATACAATAAATAGTGTAAATGTAAACAGTAAGCACCCTTGACTGGAATATAAACATTCGTGCTCATCACACAAATGAATGCCCCCAGCGGGACTCGAACACACGACCGCTGGCATAGCAAGTAAGGTCACTGCAATCTGAGCCAAACGCTAAATAATTATATTTTGTTTATTCTTAACCAGTTATTATTACGTTCTATTTAAAAATTGTTGTTATTTTATACATATTTTTCTGTTTTTGTAAATATCTTGATAGGTAGGTTCAAAAATAAGTTTTAATTTTAAGTGTATTCCCAAAGAAACTTACAAAATTTATCACTATTTTACCTAATACTTTCTTAGATTTACGCGAATATTTGACAAACTATCTTTTCGGGTTATTTCGCGGATTTATTTGGATTGTTGGTTCCCGACGTTTCAAATGCTTTCTTTTGTTTTCTTTTTAAATTAAAAACAGATAGTGATATCTGTAACAAGTGTATAACGCCTTTGAGACGTCTATAGCCTTAGTCTCTTCCGTGACCATGATTGCTGTAAAGCATTCGAAACGTCGGGAACCAAAAATCCAAATAAATCCGCGAAAAAATCCGAAAAGATAGTTTTATTTGTCACTATTTTAACTTTTAATAATCGACCACTTAACGGTCTACTTGTCCCTTGTATGTCACGGCCTCACTTAGGCATGTGAGAGCCGTTTGACTCCTTCAGAATCATTCTAAGCCGTCTTCTATACGGCAATACTTCCTTCCAGATAGTTTTGTAAGTCATTTCAGTCCAAACCTCGCAGGAGGTGCCCGTAGAAAACTATTCCCTTCGAGCTTCATGCTCAATCCCTAGGCAGGACCTTGAGTTCGCCTCCCCGCCCGATGACGCCGTTAAAGCTAGTAGGACCAACAGCAACAACATATTCACAAAAAAACTAACAGACAAAAAAATAATTTATTTATCTACCTGGTCGGTCTAATAGATAAAAAATCCATAATACTTATTCATTCATCTACCTGGTCCTGTACTTAGCTTAAAGTGCTCTAAATGTTCCACTAAAATGGCCCTTCAGCCATGTAACATTATATTATGAGATCTAGTCTATATCTATACTAATATTATAAAGAGGTAAAGTTTGTGAGTTTGTGAGGGGAGGATGAAATTTAGTAAAAGATAGATCGAGACCCTGAGAAGGACATAGGATAGGGTTTTTATTCCGTAAATCATCCCATAAGGGGGTGAAAATGGGGATGAAAGTTTGAACCCGACCGAAGCGAGGGTGAGTCGCTAGTACTTAATATACACGCGTCTTATACCTTTGTATAAATAGACAAAGACAAAAGAGTTCAGTACCTTTTTCTACTTTGTTAGTCGACCAATTTTCGTCGTTTTTTGTTTAGTAACTACTGACAAGCTTAAGTGTTTGCAATAAATAATTTTGGGAACGGTGAGCTTCATTTATATAGTAAATTCTATGGTAATATATATTCTAATGTTTTCCTCAAATCTCATATAATATGTGTAACTATATAAGTATATAAGTGTAACTAAGCCGAATCTGTACATTAAATATCTTTTGGAAAATTTTATTGAAATAGACATTATTATCGATACAGACCCCAATCTATAGTTTTTTTAATTTTTGTCTGTCTGTCTGTCTTCGAACGCATCACGAGAAAACCATAGAGGGATTTTGATAAAATTTTGCATAATGATAGCTGGTTATTCGGGTCAACATATAGGATAATTTTACTGGTCACCATTTGTTGCACCGTGGTGGTTCACCGGCCGGGACGAACCCGAGCGGAGCGAGGGTGGGTCGCTAGTTTATTTATAATTTTAATATTATTTATGTTTTAACATCCTTGTTCAGAAAAATATTTATTTTATTTTTTAATAATTAATTAACAACTAATACGTACATAAACAACGTCTCATAAATTAAATAACATTACCCACTTTCTGTGGTAGTTGGGTAACTAAATCTTTAGTTTTCGATGAAATATACGAGACAATTGTCTTCAACTCGAATATAAAAACAGCAGGAAGCGTTTCGGAACTAACCTCACTTCCTATAGCATCTGCAATTGCGTTTTTAGTACTCTATGCGTTATCTAATTACACTTTCAGTTTGTTTTGATAATACCGTATTGATTATATACCGCGGGTAAGAAGGTCGATTTATTCTAACAAATTTACATTACGTAATTTATATTTGCGTTACACCTTTATATTTTTTCTTATATTTGCTTTACATACGAGGACATCTGCCTCGTTGATTGAGATCGTTAGGTCTTGGGTTCGAGCCCAGGTCAGACCAAAATAAGTTATGACTAAGAAAATGGTGGTATTTAAACTCCCGTGTCTCGGAGAACACGTAAATCTATCGGTCTTGTCCCTAATCTTTTACCGGTTGTAGATAAACAGGAATAGAGAGTGCAGTTTTGTTTGCACACAATTGGCTAGTCTCAGTAAGATCAGTCAGTAACCGAATTCGGTTAGGGGGATATTACTATTATTGAACTGGGATAAAACTCACAGCGTCCGGCCTACAAACTGCGTCACATAATAATATCATTGTTCTTTTCCATTATTGTAAATGTACAGACGCGCGTGAACGTGACAAATGTTATGTAACATTTCCTACTTTATTTCACGTTTCCGAAATAATTTTTAATATAACATCGTTTCCTAATCGCAAAATGTTTTCATATGATCTTTTACAAAGTAGCTTAAACTTTTTATATGCTATCGACAGTTTTTATGGTACATAGGCTAAAGATGCTGCAGCGGTAGGTATATGATATTCGTTTCTTTTTTATATGACTCATAACATGTTGGTAGTTACTATGAAATATTAAAAGGTAATTTTAATAAATCTGTGATTAACGGCAAATTTATGGTTCGTTTGTCGTTTATTTTGACGATAAAATATATTTTTATACCATATTTTATATTGTTGTTGTACTGCGGTCAGAATTAATTTATGTAGTTTAAGTATATAAGCGACCCTTGCTTGATCTATTCATCACAAGGAAAAAAATCACAACAGTCGGTTTGCAGTTTATATAAAACTATCTTTTCTGACTTTTGCGCGGATTAATTTTCATTTGTAGCTTCCGACGTTTCGAATGCTTTACAGAAATCTTAACGGTTAAAAATTTGAGAAGTAATCGCTTAAAATACACACATACATTCAAATTAAAAACTTCTCGTTCATGAAGTTGGTCAAATAGTATCTAGAAAAGCTCAAATTGAGACTAGACGATACCAATGTATTTAGTAAAGTGCTTCAATTATGTTGATAGTTTTAAAGAATTAAGGAAGTAGAAAAGCAGCTTTCTACGGCATTTAATATTAAAAGCTATAAAGGAAAGCACTTAGCAAGATATCTAGTTATAATTAAAAACAGTTATAATTAAAGACGGATTCATAAGGTAACCATAAACAGAATATGAAAGTCTAATAACCCTTCCCAGGTTGCAAGTTTGAAACCGGTCAAGACTCTTTCTGCTTCTTTGTAGGTCGAAACTAAAAAGCAACCTAGTGGTGGTAAAGGCAGGGCTGTCTTAAGCCAAGCAGGTGTTCCTGGGCACCTCTTCGGAGGGCGGAGTACCATGCGGGTTGCTCCTGGTACTTCTCTGATAGCAGAGTGGATCTTGGAGCAACCACGTGGTTGTTGTGGTCTGCTTCGGCAGACCTGCCGTCGGGGCGTCGTAGTTGTATGCGTAAGCGATCCTGCGACGCCCCATTAAGACGGAGGAAGGTTTTGTTGGGTTTTAGTGGGTAGTACTGGTTTTGCCGGTGAGTCCCACGCCTCGTGCGTAAATGCATTTCCCAACGTTAAAAAAAATAAAAAAAGGGTTCCTGGGCACAGAATAATTTAGGGTCCTTTTTGAAAGATGAAAAAATTTGAATGACAAAAAAAAATTGATGGCGTAAAGAAATCAAATAAAAAGATAGAAAAATTAACGAAGGAACATAATATTATTCAGTCTATAGTTCACAGCGCAGTGTAGTGTAAATTAAAAATTGAGTTTCTATCTTTTCCATGTAAACGAAAATGTTGTTTTTTCGGGGCCCTCGTGAGGCTGGGGGCCCTGGCACGTTCCTAGTGTGCCCTTATAGTAAAGACGGAATTAGGTAAAGGATAATACATAAATTTACACAAACCTCTAAAATAATATTGAAATTAATTTGAACATTTCCAGTTAAATAAGCACAAAACTCTGTCAAACAAATATAACTTGAGAGTATAATTGTTTTACTCTCAAGTTATATTTACGCAAATAAAAAAAACAATTTGATCATTTTTACGTAAAAATTTATTGAAAACAGTATCTACTAAATTAATTCATTATCAAAGTTGACCCGACCGTTACTCTGAACTCAGTATTGGACAATTCAGTTTTTAATTGTGTGGTATACATCTTAATCTATAATAAAAATAATTATTATATGTTTAATATTAGATAATAATTGAATTTTTTATCATCGTAAACTGGTATTTGTAGAATATAAAAAAGTATTTAATAGTGTCTTAAAGTCGTATAAAATTTACATTAGCATTTATTAACAACAGATAAAAAATATACACAAATGGAACCTTCTGAAACAAAAAAGTAAAATGGAATGTAAGACTAAACAAGTCAAGTGTACATTTTAAACTTGACGATGTAAAGACTAGATTTTACATAGAAATAGCGCACCTGAATTGATATGATTGTCAATTCTCAATCAATGAATGTCAGGATGATTATAAATATAAACAAATATATTGGGACATTAAGACACCACACCATCTAGTTCCATGGTAAGCTACGAGGCCTGTGTTATGGATACCAGATAGTTGATACACTACACATATATTATTACTTTAAATACATACATATTATAAATATAAACAACCATGACTGGGGTACAAAGATTAGTGCACGTCACACAAATGAATACCCCCAGCGAGACTCGAACCGGCGGCTGAGACCAAACTGAGCCAAACGTGTCCGTTAATAAGAGCTTGCAGTGTGTGGGAAAGACAACACTTTCCAGTAGTAAATCTACAATATTAGAAAAAAAAATGAAATTTTATTACTAAAACTTTTTTTATTGTTCTATGTAAAAATACAACATTTTGTCTGTGACTTTGAGTTCGTTTATTAATTAAAGCTAAGTAGAAAAGTGAAACTGGTTGTGAAATATAGTGATTGAAATACACTTTATTACTTACTAGCGACTCATCATTCGTCCCTGGGTACGTTTTAAATTAAAATGGGTATAGTATGTTATCCTTAAGAGATAGACATATGCCATCGCGGACTTTTCTGTAGACCTATATAAGATACACAATTCCACCATACATTATTTTGTTATCTATATCTCAAAGGATTTAGGTAGCGTTTTCGTTGAAAGCTCCCAGACGTCTTATTTTTTCCTACACCTCCAACAAATATCGTTATATTTTAGCCAATGTATACAAAAATTTAACAAATTATATACTAAAACCTTCCTCTTGAATCACTATCTATTAAAAAAAACCGCATCAAAATCCGTTGCTTAGTTTTAAAGATTTAAGCATACATAGGGATATAAGGACAGAGAAAGCGACTTTGTTTTATACTATGTAGTGATACCCTTATGCATTTACCTCGAGAGTACATAAAATTTTGCAAAAATAAGCAACTACATTCCCAATCTCAGAACCCAAACTCCCATCGTTTCCATCACGCAGCAGATGGACTTTGTACGCGACAAATATGATGCTATGAAATGGGTATTTAAAATTAGTTAAAAACAAGTCATTAAATGAATTACTGTTATTCAAGTACTACGTAGCAATTGTACGATAATCAGCGTGACACTTGACATTGTTAACTTGTACCTAACTACCTTTCGTGAGCTGATCTTAGCCGGAATTTAGATGAAGAAAAATGGAATTAATCAATCCATTTAAAAGAAGGACCTTTATAATATTTTGAAATATGTTGGAAATCTGGAGGCCACTACTTTGATTTTGTCTGTATTTATCCGGTTAAGACAATCACGACTACAAAGCATGGTATTCTTCAAACTTGTCTCTTTAGTTTGATAAATATTCACACGAATATGGGTAATAACACGGTATAGATAAACACAGTGGCGTCCAGCGCAATAATCTATACATATTATAAAACTATAGAGGAACAAATCCAGATTTTTTAATTTTTTTGTTTCTCTGTCTGTTCGTCTGTTTGTACGGCCTAATCTCCGAAACTGTAAGACCGATTTAAATGAAATTTTGCATGATGGTACCTTATATCCCCGGTCAACATTTTACATAATTTTCATCCCAAAAAATTAAAGAGACTCCGTGGAATAATCAAAAAAACCATAGTAACTTATACAGCTTACTATACAACGACTTATGCACCTAATTTCGTAAAATTTGGCATGCTGATACCTTATATTGCCTGATACCTTATATTGGTGTAACTGCGACGGATTGATTGGTCTGAACCAAGGCACGATTAGGAGTCGGGTATGGAAGCTACACATTTTTTTCTCTTATTCGCAAAAGAAAAGGATTTAAAAACAAAATATACACTACATAAAAATAATCAATAAAACTATTTATGTTTATTAATACTAAAAATGTTTTATTCAATAATTATACTTTATAGCTCTTAAGTTATGATTTTATTTCTTCGTGTCCTGTTTCCTCAAAACATATTATTCATAATAATTTCTTAGATTTACGCAAATATTTGACATTTTAAATTAAAAACAGTCAGTCTGTCTGTAACAAGTATACACATGACCTTTGAGACGTCTAAAACCATAGCTCTCTCGTGATTGCTGTAAAACATTCGAAACCGCGTCGGGAACCAAAAATCAAAATATGCAAAGCCGCGAAATAATCCGAAAAGGTAGTTTTATTTAAAAAATATTATTCTCTAGGATAAATTTAAACATTTTCCCTTTGAAATAGGATTTGCTTCACAATACAGGGTCATTTTTAATTTACTGAAAACCTTTTGGGAATATACTATTTACACCATAACAACAACATCTGTAACAAGAAAAAATAATATTTTTACAATTTTTATTTTCATTCAAAAATAAAAATATTTTTTAGTCCTCCACTAGACACGCACTTTCTTTTGCTAATGCTGGACTATTACCATTGAGAAGGTGCAATAAAAATATGTTTATTTTTGTTAAATTTAAGATATATTATTATTTTTTCTTACAGATGTTTTCCCAAAAGGTTTTCAGTAAATTAAAAATGAGCTTGTATATAGGTAGTCCTACGATTTACAGCAGTGTATTTGCCTTAACTGTTTCCGAGAACTAGATTTTAAAGTATTTAATATCATATTTATACATATAATAATTCACTATATTATACTAGATATAGAATTGAATGTGTTGTTGTTGTTATTTGACGCCTGAATGCGATGTGGTCAATCATTCAAGTTCAACTTTCTTTTATGCCCATCGAACAAGTAGTTTCTGAGGTAAATACTTGTTTTCCTCGCTAGTTATATGTAAGTGGCTTGTCAATGCGGCAATCCTATAATATTATGTCAATATTTAGTTTGCAATAATAAAAAATATTTTTATTTTGGTTTATTGTTCCTCGAGCTTTACAACAAACATGATCGAGGGAGACACTAAGATTTTTGACGCCTCAAAAGATATAGTTATTATAGAGGGTTTCTACTCACAAAAATTATACACTAACTAAAAGAGCATCGAATTAAATTCGAAGTCAAAATCATTTAACGTTATGTTTAATTCTTATAACAAACTTCAATCATTGTAAGGAATCAATCGATTTTATTTCTATAAATCTTCTCAGCTAATTGAAGTGTCACAAATTATATAATTAGAAAGTCTATTGAAAACCGTTCGTACGTCCTTGATGTTCGATAAACAAACTTCTAAAGATCGTTGCTATGGTTTTTATAACATCTCAAATGTCCCTCAAACATATTCAGTCCTTTTTATAGTCCCATTGCTGGGGTTGGGCCTCAATGCGATCAGGTCATAGCCCACCGCGCCAAGTGTGGATTGGTTGCAGCTCACACATGCATCTTTAAAAAACTAATTATGTACATATTACATTTAGAAGTACATAGAGTATTGTAACTAACACATCAGCATTTTTAATCTCCACTAATAACAAGTCTTTAGCTACGTTTATGACCAATGTAATTGGTTTCGCTCTACGGTAGAGTCGCTCCGGCAAGATTTATACTATGTTTATAATAGACAATTTATGTAACAAGTATATTTTCCGTTTTCCATGTAATATTCCATATTTACATGAAATAATTGAAGCTGTACTTATAAAGTGTAGCTAACATCTAACTTATATGGTAAGCAATTTATGTGCGCATATATGAACAAATTTGGTCGCTATAAGAAGTTTATTTGAAGCAATTTTTGAAAGAATACAGATATGATTACCTTATATCCTGAGTTATATATAACTCTTTTAATCTGATTTAATTATGCTTTTAACAACAAAGTAAGAATTTAAAAAAAAATACATCGGAAATGGACGGAGGCCTAGTCGTTATGGAATTATTGCAATGACATCCTTGTCTCCAAAACGTTCTTCAAAAAGCACTCTCAAAATAAGAAGGCTAGCAAATATAACTTTAATATTATATTAAAAATTATTTACAGAATATTAAGTAAGCAAAAACTAGGCTTCGTTAGTTTGTTCCAATTTCCTGAGCTGATTGAAGAGGCTAATTACCTTTTTGTAGACTAATTGACTTCAAGGCAGTCATTCGAGTGCGCCTTCCTTTTACTACGGTTTTTTAACATCTTTTTCCATTATATTATAAAAAATTGCATCATTAGAATTGTAGCCAATGACCTATTTATATATATATATATATATATATATATATATATATATATAAAATAATATATATATATTATTTTTTGAGTAAGAAAGAGTAGAAATTCAAAAAGCATTTCTACTCTTTCTTATTCTTCCAATCTCACTGACACTAGTCATCTGCGCAGGAGATATCATTTTTTTTTTATGTCGGGAAATGCATTTACGCATACCACCTGATCCCCCAGGTGATGATGTGGGGCTCACCGGCTAGAAGAGCCGGTACTACCCACTAAAACCCGACATTCCCCTCCCCTCCGCCTTAATGGGACGCCGCAGGATCGCTTGCGCATAACTACTACGGCGACGAAGGAGATATCATAGTGCACAAGTGTACGTGTCTGCGCGTGCACTCTCTATTCCTGTCACTGTCATACTCCGGTGGGACGACTACTCGACACGACCGGTCAGAGTTAAAACGCAGGACCAACAGCTTTACGTGCTCTCCGAGGCACGGGGGTGACACTGTCAACTTCCCAACTCCGGGTTGTTACTGAGACTTTTTTTAACAGAAAGACTCAATAGCTAAACTTGGCCCGACCCGGGTTTCGAACTCAGGACCTCCGGATGTGCAGCCGTACATGCTAGCCACTACACCACCGAGGCAGTCAATATAAAATTATATGTCCGTAATATAATAATGTGAGGTTTATACGCCTGTATTGTTCCATACAAAATTTCTATATTAATTTATTTCTATGTTTTAATTATTATACCAATATAAAATAAATAACCAATATGTAAAATAAATAAATCAGTAATTTGTAGTTTAATAATTATTACCCAGAATACTTTTACTATTTAATTTAATTATGTATAGTTTTCGCTCACCCAATTCTTTAGTCTTAGTATTTTTTACTTAAAAATGTATAATTATAAAACAATAAGATTTTTCCATAATTGATTGTACTTTTTTTCATGAATGCAACATTTTGTTGCCTTGGCATTCTTTTAGATAGCGCTGAAATGAACGTCAGAATTTTACGATTTAATTTTTAATGCGACTGCATGACTTGGTAACTAATCATTGATAGCTATTTAAATTTATTCTGCTATTAATTGAGTGGAAATTGTTAGGAATATATTTTCCTTATCTGCTATTTTTTTTATTATGCAGCTTACAATATTTATTATGTCCACGTAGACTTACTTTTCTTTCTAATCGCACATTACTCGGCACACTTAGCAAATGAGAGTTAAACGGAAAAAAAGTGTAATATTTTTACCGTCACGACACTTTTTATTATTCACTAAGAGCACCCCAAGTGACGTCATGAAAAGTACCAGGCGTACATAAGTGTTAAGGAATGTATGTAGTAAATAGTTCGTATGCACTCTTATAACGGGCCCCCTACTTATATAACAAACGTTCCTTGAGGTTTGTGGTCCCCGATCACGCCAATACATCACTCTATTTTGACGTGAAAGAGGGACAGACAAACACATTTTCACATTTATAATATTAGTATGGATACAATCTTTATGAACTAATTTACGAACCAAGGGCAGACAGCGAAAGGACCTTCGTTCCTACCGGGTCTCCAACGACATCAACCGACTTTTTTTAGCTATTTACAATAATAATAATAATAATAAGCCTTTTATTTCCTTAATAAAAAAATAAAATTTACAATTATTGGTTTAACAATTTGGTTTGATTTCATGAATATTTTTATGCAATGTAATAATTAACTAGATAATTAAAATAAAATAAATAATATAATTATATTAAAAAATATATTAAATAGAATTTTATGTAATTTAATTTAAGCTGTTTATTATGTTAACGTATATTTTATTAGTGTTATAACTCTCTTACAATTAACAGTTCTAACATAAAAGCTTAGTTTCTTATCGTACCTTGTCCTACCTCAGTATCTTGCCCTCCTTCTATTTGACACAGGAGGGAACAAGTTAAAACCAACCAAAGAGAATTTTTAACCGAAACTAAGTGTACATATGTTTGTATATATAATTAAGTATATTTGTAATTTTCTTTTTTGTAAATAAAGTTTACCGAAATACAAATAGGAGCTGGCACTTCGAAAATATCTGATTCTACACAGTATCTATACTAAATGGAAACCCTCGTTTCGTTATTTTTTTTAGTTTTTAGTGCCTGGAAGTCGGTTATTTTTTAATTTTTTTTATAAAAGCATCGTTATGTAAAAATTATAATAATTTTATTTAGGCAAATTAAATTATAGGTTAGGTATATTATATGTTTTGATTCATCAACATTCATATCGCGTGACTTAACTTATAAATACTGTAGTAAACAATAGTTCATAATTTTTGTAATGTAAAGAGCATATCGCACACAAACAAACAGACATTTAGACACCGCAGATTATACCATAATTATACACTAATAGATATTTCATATTTATGCGTTTTTTCGAATTCAGCCCTTTTTTTAATTCCCCACTGCTGGGCACGGGCCTACCTTTACTGCAAGAGGAATCAGGCTATAGTCCACCATGCGCACCAAGTGCAGGTTGGCAGACTTCACATATCTTTTGAAAACTTGCCAGGTTCTGTCAAACATGCAGATTTCCTCACGACGTTTTCCTTCACTGTAAAGCAAGTGGTAAAACAATGTTGAAAATGATTCGCACATGAAAATATCAGATGAAAGACCCGGTATTTGAACCAGCTTCACTTAGTTTCCCAAGCGAGCGCCTTACCACTGGGCTACAACTGCCTTTAATATGTGTTAGTAAAATTCAATATTTCTTAATTAAATTTCAATTTTTACTCTTTAACTAAAATGGTACATGAAGTAGATACTTTTAAAAAACGTTCAAAATTACTTCAAAAGTATTAAAAAAATACTACTTTAAATGGATAAATATTTTGAAATTCGTGTAGCGGTCTCTTGATTCTTTGTCCAGCCTATTTATTAAAGCAGAATAACAAATGCGCGCAAATTTCCAAAAATATACCTTTGTAAATGAAATAAATCGATCATGTCTATATTCTATAACTCGATTATGATATGTATATTAAAGTGTATTTTATTAACCTAGTTCTTGAGTTTAAAACTAAAATATATCTATACTTAGTTAGACTTAGTTAGAATTTTTATTATATACATACATTATATAATAAAAATTCTAACTAAGTCGAATCTGTACATTAAATATTTTTTGGCAAATCTAATTAAAATAGACATTATTATCGATACAGAGGCCGAATCTATAGTTTTTAGAATTTTTGTCTGTCTGTCTGTCTGCCTGTCTATCTGTTTGTCTGTCTGTCTGTTACCGCATAACGAGAAAACCACTGGAAAGATTTTGATGAAATTTGGTATGATGATATCTGGTTATCCGGATCAACATATAGGATATTTTTTACCGCGGGAAAATATCTCATTTCTGAGTAAAAATACAAAAACTGCATTGTAAGAGTATACCAATATGTAAAACCTAAGAATTTGGTTTTTGGTCATCTGAACGCCGGCGGAGCCGCGGGCAATGCTAGTAAAATATAAACTATTCATTAACCGCAAACAAAAGTTTGTATTTCATAATACATATTTTATGAATATCTTATGAAGACAAAGTGTCCTTGCGACAGACAAAATAACGCTGAAACGAACTAAAATGTCTAACATAAAATATCTTAAAAACTGCTTTTCCAAAAGAGTTTTGAATTCAAAGTATTTTGTCTTACCTTATTTTTTTCTAATTTCGTTTTAGATTATAATATTATATCGACTTTTAAAGTCATTGCTAAGTATTGAGCAGTTCCAATGGAGAAGTTTCATGATGTTGATCTTCTCCATTCTACACGACATTAGCGAAATAATCTGTGCCCAACTGGCACACCTAAAAGCCAAATAACAAAGAATTAAATTGAATGATGTTGATAATATCACATGTAACGTAATGGAATTGTAATATAGATCAAAACTAATAAATCAGAAAAAAAAAATTGAAATCTATGATAAATGAATGAGAAATTAATTTAAATTCCGATCAAGAAAGATCGCAAAGTCTAACCTACACAAAGATTTAAAACGGTTGTAACCAGTCGGAGTCAGAGTCTATTAGCATACCCTGCACCCATCCGTCTCACATCCTGACACATCTTCGAGGATATTCTAATGCTCATTTCAAACCACATTGATCTTATACGTAGTGGTTTTTATACATGTCATTTAAATAAAATATCTTGGGATATTAACATACGGCACCATCTAGTTCCATGGTAAGTTACGAGGCTTGTGTTATGGATACCAGATATAATTGATATACTACATAATATATACATATATATTTAAATATATAAATGTTATAAATGATCCGGTTTGCAGCCAATATCTGGGAGAGTAGACGCCCTTTTTAAAGTATATTAGCGTCTTAACCTCACTTCGTTTGGGTGCGTCGTTTTAATTTTTTTGAACGGAACCCTAATTATTTTTAAATACTGGAACAGTCAGACAAAAATTTTAAAAGCTGTGATTTTCTTATACGGTAATATATAATATCATATGCACTTAATAAAAAGCTATTATTTTGACGTTACAAACAGACACTTCAATTTTATTTATATGTATAGATGTATGTATCTTTTACTTAATAAATTTTGGTAATAGGATTATAGCGTCACTTGATTTATTATATAATGTTAGACAAAAATAATGTTACCGAGTATAAAAGACTGTGAATGTGAACCACACCACTAAATGTTATTGTGTAATTAATTGCTGTATTTGTATTTGCCAATAACATAAAAATATAAAATAAATAATCACACGGATAGTTTCAGAGTTAAACGCGTTAAAACAAACGAAAAAATCGGTCAAGTGCGCATCGAATTCGCACACGAAGGGTTCCGCATCATCGTACATGTACTTTTTATTAATATGACTTTTATATTAACTTTGATGATCGATTACAGATGTTAAAAAAATGTTTCTTGTATTTTTATTTTTTATTTTCTTTCTTTATTATCTGTTGTTATAGCGACAATAGAAATATATACCTACTCTGTGAAAATTTCGACTGTTTACCTATTATGGTTAATGAGATACAGCCCTCTAACAGACGGACGGACGGACGGACAGCGGAGGCACGCTAATAGGGTTCCGTTGACACCCTTTGGATACGGAACTCTAAAAACGATATATTCAGCGATATAAGATAAACTAGTAGGTAAAAATTTCATCAAGAATAGTAATAAAACACGTTATCAGGAGAAACACGTTTTATTTTAAAAATATAAGATTCTTAAATAAATATAAATTTTCTAATTTAGGAACTAATAAAGTATGCGTGACACCTTTTTTGTTAGAATTGCTTATTTATTGACGCAAAGTATAAATATACAACGGATGGTAATATATTTAGAATATCCAAATTTTATGCCAGAAAGTTTTTGTGCATTGTAAATTCGTTACTCGATAGTCCAGTCACGTTACTTTAATTCATTCCTCTAAATGTGTGCAAAACGAGAATAGGTGAGTTAAATGTTGAGTTTCTCTTGAGTTGTTCTCAGCAAACTGCCTTCTGTGCTGGCGATTGCTTCTTCACGGACTTATGGTAGGTACTGACATCTAATTAAATGTAAAATTGATTAAAACTGCTCGTATGTATATAGCCCTTTTTAACATGCCACTGCTGGACACGTACCTATCTTCAATATATCTAGAGGAATTAGGCCATAGTCCATGACGCAGATTAGCGAACTACATACTCTTGTTTTTCGAAAACTTGCTAGGTTCTCTCAGCCATGCAAGTTTCCTCACGATGTTTTCCTTCAACGTAAGGCAAGAGGTAATCATGTTGGAATTTGTAAATGATTCGTACATGAAAATATCAGAGGCGAGACCCGAGACGTGAACCCGCTTTACTCGGTTTTGCGTAAGCCGTTACGAATGAACCTGACGTATCCTTTAACTGACTTAAAAGCTAGCTAGCGACAAACCCTCGCTTTGTTTTAACGATTAGTATGGAATAGATAGGCCATATATTATATGATATAGCCTATAGCCTTGCTCAATAACCGGACTATCTAATACAGAAAGAATTTTTAAAATCGAATTAGGACTTCCTGAGATTAGCACGTTCAAACAAACAAACTCGGCCTTTTTATAATATCAGTATAGATTGTAACTAAATAAACTATGTACGAGTCTTATCTTTTTCTTATGTTCCAATATGGAATATCTATGACCTGGAGGAACATAGAAGTGTAACGTATCCATAAAATTTACCATAAGGTAGCATAACCTCTATGTATTCAACCCTTTCACGGGCCTCCCTTCAATACGAGGGGGATCAGGCCATAGTCCACCACGCTGGCCGAGTGCGGGTTTTTCGATCTTCACATGTCATCCAAAAACATGCTGGATAACCTGTATATATTATTACAATATTATTATAAGTTCGCCAACCCGCACTTGGCCAACGTGGTGGACTATGGCCTGATCCCCCTCGTACTGAAGGGAGGCCCGTGCCCAGCAATGGGACGTCATAAAGGGCTGAATACATACAATATTATAATAACAGAATATAATACCCGAGTGGAGCGCGAGTAAGTCGCTAGTGCAATATAAGTACACAGTAAAATAAATCCGAACGTGTCATTCTTTGTTACGATCCGGATAGGTGTCGCGACGTCACGTTGCTGACTGTACACGCTGCACTCTACACCGGTGACACACACAGACACAGACACGCGAGTCTATAATATGGATATAACATCATTTCTCTTTATATTTTACTAGCATTGCCCGCGGCTCCGCCCGCGTTCAGATGACCAAAAACTAAATTCTTAGGTGTTACATATTAGTATACTCTTACATTGCAGTTTTTGTATTTTTCCTCAGAAATAAGATATTTTCCCGCGGTAAAAAGTATCCTAGGATCGCGCGCTACATCGCCCGGTTTATATAGCTTGAGCAGGCGGTCGAGCGATGCGGGGCAGAGGGGATGGACTCGCCGTAGGCATCTCAATGCTCGCCAAGCATTAAAAATGTTTCGCTACTAATTACTTCTAACAACGATATCTCAAAAACTATTCATCTGATTGATTTAGTGTAAAGAGCAATTTTAATCTGCATTAAATGACTAAGCTAACTAAAATATTCATTTGGATAAGGATTAATACCGAACTAAAGAAAATAACTTTGAAAATAACGTAATGTTTTTAATTAAAAATGTTAACATAAAAGTGGTTATTGTAAGTCAACCGTAAGAGATAGAGATATGCTATCGCGGACTTTTTTGTAGCATTTTTATAGATTTTGAATTCTCTAGTACATTACTTAACTGTATCTTTGCTAGTTTACGCGGCGTTCGCGTGGAAAGTTCCCATTTGGCGAGATTTTTTGCGACCTCTTCAACATTTGTCGCCGTATTTCAGCTAATTTACATAAAAGCATAATAAATTATATACCTAAACCTTCCTCAAGAATTACTCTTTCTATTTTTGAAAACCGTATAAAAATCCGTTCAGTAGTTTTCGAGTTTATCGCGTTCAGACAGACAGGAGGACAGACAGGAGGACAGAAAGACGCGGCCGGGGGACTTATTTTTATAATAAGTATAGATATAAAACACTGATAAATAAAACTACAATATGTTTAATTTATAGATTAATTTTATTAATAACAAATTATAATTACTTAAAATAATAAATATAACTAAAATTAAAGAAACGACATCTAAAGATTATTCATCAAATATTATTTACTTCTAAAACATAGGTAATATCTGTCATTAGCGAAAAAATAAACAAAAGACTAAAGACAATTTAAAGTACTAATATGAACTACTTAGATATAAAATTAATTTACTCTCTTTACATGTGTAGTAATAAAAGTAATAGAACTACTTTATTTTAAATGCGGATGTCTGTGTGTTTGTATGTTTGTTACTCCTTCACTCTGTAACGGCTGAGCTGATTTGGATGAAAAGTATACCTACAGCTAGTTTATGATATGGTTTGGATATAGACCTGCTTTGGTTCATAGGGCCGCTGATATGTATACATATATTTTTTATTATTTTCTAAATTTCTTATAAATTTACATTTTAATTAATTATCAACCAATATGCCGAGTACCATAGTAAACTGAAACATTCTGCCCAGCAATGTTTCCCAGCAGTGGGTGGTATTTTACAAGCGCAACTATAATTTTTAAAATCAGTCCTTAAAAAATTTTCATTAATTTGATCGCGGCGACGATTTCTATTAAGTTTATTGCTATTGATTAGAATGTTGGAATTAATATTTCTTCGTTCAAAGTCATTACGATTTTTAACTATTTTTTTAATTAAAAAAAAATTAAAGCAGTTTTGAGATCGTTTCATCACATAGAAATAAAAGTAGCTTTTCGGATTTTTTCTAGTATGTATTTGGTTTGATTTTGGCCATTATCTATACCTACATATAATAAAATTGTAACTAAGCCAAATCTGCACATTAAATATTTTTTGGAAAATCTTATTGAAATAAACATTAATATCGATACAGAGGCCGAATCTACAGTTTTTAGAATTTTTGTCTGTTTGTCTGTCTGTTACCGCATCACAGAGAAACCACTGGAGGGATTTTGATTAAATTTGGTATGGTGATAGCTGGTTATCCGGGTCAACATATAGGATACTTTTTACCGGGGTAAAATATCTCATTTCTGAGAAAAAACACAAAAACTGCAATGTAAGAGTATAATAATATGTAAAACCTAAGGATTTGGTTTTTGGTCATCTGAACGCGGGCAATGCTAGTCTTCAATAAATTCCAAAAAGATAGTAACATTAAAATGTCAATGTCATTATATAAAACTTAATTTTTTCTATCAACTTTATCAACTTCACGTATGAAATAAAAGAAGAAAGTCAAATAATATAACAGTACTTAATATATATTTAGAACTAGTTAGCATTGAGTTACTGAACGTTGCTTGCGACCTTTTCACGCTTGAAACTCAGTGTTTTATTTATTTAATTTCAAAGATGTAACTTTACAATGACCTTTGGTATTTAAGATAAGGTAAGTGGGAAGTAAATCGCGTTTATTTTGAAATAAGCTTACAACTATAGAGCACAATTTTTTTTTTATTTGTGAGTTGCGGCTATTAGATCACTATGACCATGTCTGGCCTATAGTGATCACCGCATGGGCGCATATTAACCTATAGTTTTTTTTTACACACAGCGCCATCTAGTTCCATGGTAAGCTACGAGGCTCGTGTTATGGATACCAGATAGTTGATACACTACACATATATAACTTTAAATATATACATATTATAAATATAAACACCCATGACTGGAGTACAAACATTCGTCATCACACAAATGAATGCCCCCAGCGGGACTCGAACCCGCAACCGCTGGCACAGAAAGTAGGGTCACTACAAACTGAGCCAAGCGTGTCGTCACCCACTATATACCACCCTCTGTATAGTAATCCACTATACCCTTTTGTTACGTTCTTTTCGAAGGAAAACCGTAGATACATTATTGAAATCCGTCGCAAGATATGTAAAAGTTGAAAGATCGTTTCAATCAATGTACGTTTGCTTGATAAGTGAATGTAAAAATTACGAAATAAAAAAGTAATATAAAAAAAATTAAACCGACTTCAAAAAAAGGTACTAAAAAGTAAAAAATAACAGAACGGGGATTTTCATTTACTATAGATACGAGTACCGAATCAGATATTTCCGAAGACGGTTAAACACTAGACTAAGTACTCTTAAATTTCATACTTAGATTTTTTCATATAAATAAAAGATTTTTTTTAATTTTATTATTAAAGAAATAAACAAACAGACATTTAATAAGAGTTTTATATTATGTATAGACATAAGTTATAACGTGCATTGTATTCTGACCACGTTCTTCTTGCCATAATACAGAGACCACCTGTACGGACACTGTGCTATATTTTAAAACTCTTATCCTTATTAAATATCTAATAACTATGTGCATATATTTGTAAAAAGATGAAAAATTAAGAAGAAGAGAAGAAGAATGAGAAGAAGAAAGATGTGTAACTATTTTTCTGTTTATAATTTATACAACATTCTTCCAATCAAATGTCAAACATTTTGTTCAACGGTCATTATTATCTATTTTATATTTATTTAAAGAGAACCTAAGCTTTTACGTCTGTGCTTCAAAAAAAACTCTATATAAAATATTCTCTCTTCACTAATAAATTAAACTAGTAATGCAATACAGGTTTACGTTATGACATCGATTTTTACGTGAAAGATAGGAAGTGAAAGCAATAGAGTATTTTTGAACATAAATTGTCCTTCTTGTACACATAATAAGTATTATGATGATGAAGTTCTCCCGACCGATTCCGGCCACGGCGGCCAATCTCATTCACATCTCACTCACACACTATCCAACTGCGCAGGAGATATTATAGTGCACAGTGTACGCGCAGACACAAATGCACTCTCTATTCTTGTCACTCTCATACTCCGGTGGGAGACCACTCGACACGACCAGTGAGAGTTAATAATAAGTATATAACGTGTAGATTAGAAATGTGAAATTACTTAGGATTTATTATTAGCTAGCACCTCCTTATATCCACGTCCTTTGTGATGCAAAAACTAGAAAACGTTCCGACATACAATAGTTATACTGACAATGAAATATTTTACTCTGTTACTGGCTGTGCAGAAAATAATGTAATATATAAAATAATAACATAATATATGTATATATTTCTATAGCATCCTCGTTGAAATCCTTATAAGTATTACAAATGCGTGCGTTTTTTGTTTTTCACGTGGTAACGGAAATAAACGATGAGTACTTTTTATTTTGGTTTAGAAAGAGACGTAATCTATAGATATAATAAAATTCTAACTGAATCGGATCGAATCGATATAGAAGCCGAATCTATAGTTTTTAGAATTTTTGTCTTTCCGTCTCTCCGTATGAGAACGCATCACGAGAAAACCACTGGACATATTTTGATGAAATTTGGTATGATAATAGCTAGTTATCCAGGTCAACATATAGGATACTTTTTACTCCGGGAAAATATCTTATCTCAATCCTATTTACTGACAGATCAATCATGGAATCTTAAAGGTCAGTCAAAGTAGTTTGTGTAATTATAAATTTACATTTTAATGTGATCGGGAGGAATGTTTTATTGAAAGTATTCGAAAGATATTAAAAGATTAAATGAACAAAACTGTAGGCTTGTTGGAAAAACATTATATCTGTTTTCCAGCATATACCTATTGAATGGAACCAGTGATTATCTGCATAGAAACCAAGACTCTTAAGGGCATTAGCATCTTACTAATATTATAAATGTGTGAGTTTAGATGTTTGGATGTTTGGATGTTTGTTAGTCAATCACGCCAGAACGGCTGAACGGATCTGGATGAATGTTGGCACAGAAATAGATTATAGTCTAAAATTGCAAAAAGGCTACTTCTTATTCCGGAAAATGTACGGTTCCCGTAGGATAGATTTGTTTTCGTCTTCCTAGAGGTGAACCCGAACGAAGCGAGGGTGAGCCGTTAGTATTTAATAAAACTAAGTCTCTACCGTGACCATAATTGCTAAGCACTAAAGCACTCGAAACGTTGGGAACCAAAAATCAAAATCCGAAAAGACAGTGTTATTTCAAATGTCAAATATATGTTTAAATCTAATAAACGATTATAGGTTTAGAATAATTAAATAATGAAGTACATACATATATATTATGGGCCTGTACAAAGGTGTCATCATTCACTAAATCATATAATCTACGATTATATTATAGCTTGACGTTGTAGTAATATTTAAAATTATTACGAACTGCACTATAAATTACATTGTTTTTATTCTAGTGACATATTTTTTCTATCATTAGAAAAGCGTGGGAAAATGCTTTCCACTTACATTTTATCAATCGAGTTATTATTCTTATAATTTGACCTCGTTAGACTTTTTTATACACCTAACAACAAAACAACAACAAAGGCAATGGTAGCACAGTGGTTACGCGCTTGCTTGGGAAACGGAGTGAAGCGGATTCAAATCCCGGGTCTCGTGCCTCTGATATTTTTATGTGCGAATCATTCCCAACATGATAACAACTTGTCTTACTGTGAAGGAAAACATCGTGAGGAAACCTACAAGTTTGAGAGAAACTTAGCCTTAGCTTTTGTATAGGGTTTTAAATATGACGTAAGCAGTTTGGCGATTTCTTTAGACTTTATTGTTAATGCTGTAATAAACATCAGCAGTTAAAAACAGATAGATACACAATTTTTATTACGATATTTAGACCTCAATATCATACAAAAACATTGTAAGCTCATACTAGTTCAGCTATTTTAATATCACAGAAGGACAATTCAAATTTAATTATTAGTAGATACTTGTTGGTATTTAAAACTCATTGGTCGTTTAATCTGAACTTTAGCATTTTTAATTTCATCCGGTTAATTATTGTCCTTATACAGCAATTGACCAAAGGCACTATTTTTCCTAGGATCTAAGACAATTACATAATTAAGTGGTTCTATTAGAAGATCTACTTAAGTACGTAATTGGTTTAGGATAAGAGTGGTCGCACAATAGCGGTGTAACCTAGACCCGGCTGATTTCATTTGCGATGCAATTCAAACTGTACAAGCAAGGACTTCAAGTTTTTTACGATAACATAATGTCTTCCTTGTAAGAGCTTGGTGTGTTCAGTGTGTGTGGTGTAGCCTTTTAGTTCAGATTGGTTGTTTAATTATACTATCTAGTGTTAGTCCAGTGGTCGAAATTGTATCATATATAACGCTAAAGCTTGTGTTCATAGCTACTAAAAATCTGTTGACAAACAGAGGAGGAAAAGCTACTGCTTGTTTTGACTTTGCCTATTTATATGTAGATACTAGTAGCTAACCCCGTTGCTTAGCTCGGGTTCGCCTCTAGAAAAATAAAAACAATCTGTCCCACGGGAATCGTACATTTTTCCGGGATAAAAGTTAACTATGTGCTATTCCAGACTATATTCTTTGTGCCTCATCCAGATCCGTTCAGCCGTTCTGGCGTGATTGAACTTCACATTTATAATATTAGTAAGATTATGATACAAAGTAATAAGCGAGAGAGAGAGAGAGAGAGAATAAGACTTCGAAAATATCTTATTAGGTATCTATTCTAAAAGAAAATCCCCGTTTAGTTATTTTTTGCATTTTAGTGCCTGGAAGTCGATTTTTATCAACATGATTATCACTCTTCTTGCGGTGAAGGAAAACATGACATTTTATGATTCAATTCATCACAAAACACATTTCTTGTATATTTTTTTTATTTGTTGTTAATAGCGACAATAGAAATACATTTACATACTCTGTGGCAATTTCAACTCTCTACCTATTACGGTTCATGAGATCTCATGAACCTGAGGGCTCTCTGACAGACAGAGAGCGGAGGCATAGTTCTGTTGGCACCCTTCGGGTACGGAACCCTAAAAACAGTGTTCTTACTGTCAATGACTTATAAATAATTACACATTTTATGACATTAATGCATATGTTTGTATTGTTTATAAACACTTTATTGTACACCACAGAGTTACAAAAACATAAAAAGACAATGTATTGGAAAATAGAGCCAAGTATGACTTATGAGGTACAAAAGGCGGTATTATCGTTATTCAGTAATTCCTTCCATACAAACTTTGGGTTAAGAACTGACGTATAACTTACAAATTATACAATATATACAATCTAATACATACCTACTACATTTTAACTATTTTGCTGGTCTAGTGGCTATGTTCGGCTGCGGTTCCGAAGGTCCTGGATCGAATCCCGGATCGGGCCAAGATTAGACCCAACGGAAGTCAATAGTTTTAAAACATTATTATTAAAAATCGATATGTTATTAATATTACAAAATTGTAAATAATAAAATATAAATAACCAATTTTAAATTTATATTATTATTTTATTATTAACATTTTTATTGAAAAACAAAATTATAAATAACAAATTATTATGATGAATCAATATAATGTAATGAATATTCCAAAATTATTTATGAAAATATAAATAAACAATAGCTATAATTATTATAAAACTATAACTAAGTAATATTATAGATGTAAAAGTATTGATAGCTTTACCTAATGTTTAAATACTTTCCTTTTGAAGGTTAATAAAATAGAAGAAGGTAGTAAAATGCAACAAATCTTGTTTCCAGTTTATAAAGTACCGACTATGATGTCCTCCTAACCGACTTTGGTAACTATGGACAATCTCGTTAAGACTAATGTGTACAGACGCAAGTGCACTCTCTATTAGTTTAGCACATTCTCTATTCATTACCGATGCGACGACAACTCGACTGGCGAGTCGGTGAGATGTAACTTAACGTGTTCTCCGATGCCGCCGACTGCCCAACATCGAACTGCTACTGAGTTTTACTAGCTAGCTAGCTAGAAGTTTATGATACTGAGTAACTTTGTGACAGAAAAATCTAGGCTCTTATCCCTAACCTAATAATTAAACCTCTTTTTTTAACATTGCAAAATGTATTTAGGCATTCCACCTGCATACATACAGCTTATGTGGGACTCACCGACAAAGCCAGTACTACCCACTAAAACCCAACGGAACTACGCCTGACTGGTCCTCCCCCGATAATTTGAACGCACGTTTAGGGGTTAATAATTAAAACCTAACCTAATCTTACAGATAGGCTATAATCTAGATTCTAGAGTGAGACATAGGCTACCAAGCACATATGTATAGGCTAGGATAGCTAATGACGCACTCAAGCGGAACGAGGGTCAGTCGCTAAAAAAATTTTTTAGAATTACTTGAATATTCGACATTTTGAATTTTAAAATACTCCCTTGACCGTGCTTATTGTAAAGCATTCGAAATGTCGGAAAGCAAAATTCCAAATAAATCCGTAAAAAAAGTATTGTTTGAAAATTCTCTAGTAAAAAACATATAGACGACAAGTATGTTTGTTTTTTGTATTGAAATTTAAATATTATTATAAAAATCGATATTTTGACGTCAAAACAGAAACAGCTGTGGAACTAATCGTAGAGTTATCATAACACTGCACTATAAACAAAATACAGTTCGATTTATTCATAAGAAAATATTTGAAATGAATTTTGTTTTACAATCAGCTGACAGCATTTACTTACAATGATCAATACAATAGTCGCTTAGAGAAACATAGTAAATATAACCCCATAAATATTATAAATTCGAAAGTTTGGATGGATGTTTGGTACTCAATTACGCCAGAACGGCTATGACGGCGGGATAAATCTGTCTATAGAGTCTGGAATAGAATATAGGTTACTTTTTATCCTGGAAAAATGTACGGTTCCCGTGGGATAATTTGTTTTTGTTTTTTCACTTGGGTTCGCCAAGCGATGCGAGGGTGTGTTGCTAGTAATAAATAATACGTGAAAAGCATAATATATATAACATTATGATATTATCAAATACTATGTGGTACGCGGATTTTGTTCACAATTTCATGGGTTTAATTTTTTTTGAACGGAACCAGCCGTTTTAGATATTAGCCGGAACAAACAAACACACAGAAAGGTAGAAATTTCAAAAATTGTTTTTTAATCTCTTTTGTATATACTTTCTTAAAAATTAAAAACCGACTTCAAAAATAGCACTTATAAGTAAAAAATTACTGATTGCTAGTTTTCATTTACTATACATACCTAAGCAAATATTTTCTAAGTAGGTGTGCTTTGATTTGTATCGGCTGGCACCGAATCTCTTCCTTCAGGAAGAAGGAAGTGATTTTAAAAAAAGTTGTAGTATCTTTATTTTACGAGGTATTTTACTAGGTACCTAATTTTATAAATATTTTTTTGTTTTCTACCTTTCAAAGTGTTAGACTAATTTTGATTAAAATTATTCAGTTTATTGATGTCGTATTTAACTGAAATGGAATTTATATCTTGAAAAAAAACAAGCCCTTGTTTTTTAATTTTCCTTTCAATCTTAAATGCGCTGAAATCCTTACAGATATCATTTAAAAATTAATAAACAATCACAAATTTTGTACTCAACAGTCGGCAATGGATCGTACCCTCCGTTCCCTCCCACTAAGAAAAGTCATTGGAAAGCCGACGCCGTGCGGCGGATGCGCGCCTGCTGCTCTAAGAAGACTCTGCTGCGACGAGTGCCCATACTGGCCTGGCTTCCTAAATACACGTTTAGAAGCGGCCTCGCGGATATTATAGCAGGTACGTGATATTTCTCATTGTAAATTAAATAACAGAGGAAGATAAGTACCTAAGAGTAGAAAATATATGAATATAAGTTATCTGTACATACATATATAGGTCAAACAACTTCAAAGTTATACTTTCATAGATTTACGCGGATCTTTTAGGATTTTTTAGCAAATTAATTTTTAGTTTTGTTTCCCATCTTTTCGAATGCTTTACAGCAATCATTTACTTTGAAACGGTGAACACGCTGCATACATGTTTATTATTTTCTTACTTTGAAAAACTTGTACCTACTAGTTTACTACGACAAAAACAAAGTTTAAAATTTAAAATTTTCTCACGAAAATAAATGATGGTAATAATAATCATCTAACACAAAGAATGCCAGCGACCTCTCGAATATCTAATTATTAAATACTAACGAATACCCGCGACTCCGTTTTCAACTTGATAAATCAAAATCGTTTTAAAAGTATTCCACCCTTAGCAATAGAAATTTTGCTTGATATTTAGAGTCGCTGTTGAAAAATTAAACATTCATTAAAAAAATTAGGTACCTAAATAATTTCACTCACGAAGGTATCGCGAAACAAAAAACTACACAGAGTTTTATTTTTAGGTGAGTCAAAAGACAATAAGTATAATATAATCGTGGGCACTATCTAATAAATTAAACGGTAATTAATTAAGCGGAAGTCACCTTTATTTTTAAGTTAGATACCTCTACTCAGTATAGTTCGTCACTCGTCAGTTCTATAGCAGGTGTTTACACGAGCGTCACGCTCCGCCGCGCCGACCGGTATCTTTTGATGACAAACCACAAAACCATTCGCTTTGCCTTACACTGTTTTATCACAGAATAACTGTAGTTTTAAAGCATTTATGAAAAATTACTACGTTATGTTACTGGCATAGTTGAAATAATTTTGTAATGGCAAATTGTAGCCAACAACTTAGAGATAAACGAATCGGTTAAGTGCGAGCTGGACTCGCACACGTAGGGTTCCATGTCACCACTATCTGCCAGTAGAACCAACAGTATATCTACTAACAATAATAAATAATAATATTTAAGTATAATAATAATAATATTTTAATTGTTTTGGAATAATAAAATATCTCTACTCTCTGGTGTTAAATAATAAATATCCAAAAAAAATTTTTTTTGGTAATGCATACATTATATGAAATAAGGGAAAAAGTTTTAAGAAGATGGATTCTATTTCATAATACTTTTTTGCATCAGCGAGTTTATTATTAAAATGCAATTTTAATTCAATTCTTGCAAACTTTACAATCTTCTGTATAACCAGAATACGTAAAAGCACGGCCGCCCCAGCGTGACAGACAGACAGACAGACAGCGTGACAGCGCACCCCATACAATAAGAGTTGCACGTCAAAAAAATATAGTGGCCTCATGCTCTTACATATACATAGGTATATGTATAGAGACGTTTCTTGAAAACATTCATTATTAGAGGAAGACCTCCAATTTTGATGTAATTTTTCGATTTAATTATATAAATTAAAAATACACGTTAAACTAAAATTAAACATATTTTTAAAATCCAATTTTTTTTATAAATATTAATAACTATTGTGAAGATTTTTGCATTTTATTAAAATATTTTTACTTTAATAATAGCTTTGAAACGAAAAGGTCAATTAACTCTGATTTTAACGATCGAATTATATTAAATGGACATAATTTTTTACTGCAGTTCGTATATCAACGTTTTGTAAACGTTATTTACTTCATAGCAAGTGAAGCGTGAAATGAGAGAGATTTATTATTGTATGACGCTGAGCGCTGTAGCGCTAGGCTAGGTGTGTTGTAATCGTCCTAGATCTAGGTTCAGAATTTTATAACTAAGAGGTTTCTACGTCGTATAATATTAACTTTAGAATTTAAATTTTAAGTATTAATATTTTAAATAATATTAAACACACTTCACGTGAATGACGATAGATTCGGATAACCACACTATGGGATATATTTTATATGTTACTATCTAGTGAAAATCACACCACTCAATTTGACTCACAAAGTAGACTTTGCTATAAAATAAATCTTCTTTATTCGAGACTAAAACATAAGAATGAGAAATAATAATTATATTTTCCCATATAACGACAATTTACGATTTCGTACAAGACATTAATATTTGTCTCGTGAGAGAATTTATTATTCTACTAACTTTATAAAAGACAAAAATATGCTAATTTATATTAATACCTACATCCATATAAATGCTTCTAACAGCGGTGTATTTTGCACTGTTCATTAGATTTAACTTTTTTTGTTCCCGAGGTTTTGATGCTTTACACTTTACAGCAAACTACTCGTAAGTCCAGCCTCGAGAGTTCAAGTCTACAGAGACTAATTAAATTTATTTTAATTATATTATTAGAAATAATTAATGAAGCAATTTATTTTAATTAATAAATTAAATTATTGAAAACTTTTCAAATACCGCTGTTATGAATACACATATGTAAATATAATAATTATAAGGTACACAATTAGACTAGTATAACCTTTTTCACTCATTTAGACTACTGTTTGCTTTCATACCCCACGTGCTACTAAAGATGGAATTGGTTAAGCCTCAATCTCATGGAACCACTTTCCGGGATTAAAGCCACCTCTGTCACTCTCCCTTGAATCCTCTATCCGCCAGTGTCTTGCTAAAAGTCAGTTCAAGTGCAGAAATGACGGGCAAGAATAAATAAGATATTTTGTTTTTTGGACTCCCCGTATATAAAATTCAAATATTTTATATAGCTATCCCTTTGTTTTGAAATTGCAGATAGATACTTCAATTTTATTTACAAGCTAGCGAGTCACTCTCGCTTCACTCGGGTTCGTCCCAAGAGACGTTTTGACAGTTAGTATAGATTTCTCAGAGATGAGATATTTTCCCGCAGTAAAAAGTATTCAATACATATGTTAACCCGGATAACCAACTATCATCATACAAAGTTTCATCAAAATCCCTCCAAATCCAAATCAAATGCTTTTTCCGTGATGCGGTCACAGACAGACAGACAAAATATTTAAAAAGTATATTTTACTGATTCGATCTCTGTGTCGATAATAATGTTTATTTCAATAAGATTTTCAAAAAATATGTACAGATTCGAATCAGTTAGAATTTTATTATATGTATAGATATAGACAAATATAAATATAATATATGTAATTTTGGTACAGGTATAACAGTGGGACTGACGGTGATCCCGCAAGCGATCGCGTACGCGGGCGTGGCGGGTCTGCCGCCGCAGTACGGCCTCTACTCCTCCTTCATGGCGTGCTTCGTGTACACAGTGTTCGGGTCAGTGAAGGACTCAGCGATAGGCCCGACCGCCATCGCTGCCATACTCACGAGGGAAAACCTGCACGGTCTGGGACCTGAGTTTGCAGTCCTGTTGGCTTTTCTCTCTGGATGCGTCGAACTTGTCATGGGGATTTTACAATTAGGTAAGAAATGTCAAATGATTAAATTAACTTTTAATATTTTGTAATTGGACTTCTATTGGATTATTATAAACGTGACATGTGTTTGCTTGAATGTGTATGTATGTGTGTTTGTTTTTCCTTCACGCTGAATCGACCAAGCGATGCTACGGTAACTTGTTAGTAAGTTTTATTTAAAAAGTGAAAAAAGTTATATTATTTAGCCTCATTTTTGATTTTTTACAGTTTTAATTTAAATTAATCACGTATCATTATGTATTAACATCTTTACATAAACTCATTTAGAATGCAACAATTTAACGTTTTTTTCATACAAATACCTAATAAAAATATATAAATTATAAAATATACACATTTTATACACATTATAAATAATGAAGTAGTTCCGTGATGAAAAGATTTTAATTTGTCACAGTATTTTTTATATTATTGCAAACATCCTGATGTTAGTATCTGATAAAATGTATGTAAATTAAAAAAAACCAGCCAAGCGCGTCCGACGAGCAACGAACACTACAGGCAGCGATGCGAAGTCCTTAAACAAATATTTCGATAATTCTAAAAAATGAGGTTTTAAAATCTACATTGCGTCTTGCTCTGGAATAAATGTTGCTTCATTACTATCGAGCGATATAATTGGCTCACTATTACAAGGTTCTATGTTACAATTTTAGTACTTATTTAGTTATTAATGCTACAAGGTTCTATATGTCATTAGCTACAGTTTTGGAAAAACAAACCACTAGACAGCGGCACTTTAACTACAAAATATTCAATTTTTCATAGTTCTATGATGTTTTTTTACGATGACAAAATAACGAAGTTCTATGTAAAAATTACTAAACTTCATTAAAATTAACATAGAACCTTGTAATAGTAAGCCAACGATTATTATGTACGTATTACTAGCATAGACTACTCTTATATTTCAATTCTATCAGCGACATCGTCCGTCTTTAAAAACCGTTTCGCGTCGATAATCTCCACCCGCTATTAATTACAATTGATAGTACAATAGGTAATACCTTCTCTAGCTCTCTATTAATATTAGATAATTACTTTTTAACTATAGACTACAAAATTATTTATAAGCTTTCCATCCTTATGGATAGGTTTTTCTAGAAATGGTGTGAGATCATCTTTAGTCCCTACCCATTAAAAATATCATTATATTCGGTTCAAAATTAGCGAAGACATAGTGTAACTAACATACAATAATTATAGGTATAGTAGTGTACCCGCATTTTGAAGTCGGTCAAGAAAAACTATATGTCATCGATAGGTTTCGAGTTACAAATGCACAAACTGACAAGCATAGACACGTTGTATTGTACAATATGCAAGAAGAAATAATATTTATAAAATATAAACTAATAATAAATACCTTTACTGTGTCGAATGCATTAGAAACCTCTTATAAATACTTTGTACACATATGAAGAGATAAAAGTATAAAAGCAATGCGTTGAATGTATCGCTTCTTGGTACGAAGTGTATCAAAATAGGCGTTTGTGAACAAACACGTTGTTTGGACAATAGCGGTGGTCACAGCACTTTTATGTTGTAAATCCTTCGAGCCTCCCTCATTCAAAGATATTGGGAGTCTTTTATCTACATATATTTGTTCTTAGCACCATAATATTTTACACTATACCTCTTCTACTACATTAGATAAAGAAATATATGAAGTACTCATTTATTTCTAATTTTAAATAATAAAATAAAGTAATTGTATTATTATTCTTTAAAGGCTGATGGTAAATCTAAAGAATGTAGTTGATCTTGCTTCAAAGAAACGTTTCTTACGTAGGTACAAGGTGAAATCAGCAAATATATACTTAATATTGTATCGCCACAGTATACACAAGTCTAGTATTTATATATTTATCAAATTCTATTTTGAAAAGACCCGCTAGAGATCATGATTATGTCATAGTAAGGGATTTTTTAAATAGTTTTATACGCATTCCAAGTTGTCTCGCAAGATCTTTCTCTCTTATTAGGAGATAATATACTTATACTTCATATTGACGAGTTTTGACTAGTGAGTATACATCAATCAATTTATTAAATATTGTATTATATGTATGCAGGCCTTTTTAACATCTCACTGCTGGTGCGGGCCTCCCTTCGATACGAGAGGGATTAGACCGTAGTCAACCCCGCTGGCCAAGTGACTGCACATTTCTTTCGAAAACTTGCTAGGTTCTCTCAGACATGCAAGTTTTCTCACGATGTTTTCCTACATCGTATGACAAGTCGTAATCAGGTTGGAAAATGATTCGCACATGGACATATCAGACATGCAAGACCCTGGATTTGAATCCGCTTCACTCAGTTTCCAAAGTGACAGCATTACTGTTGGGCTACCACTGTCTCTATATCATATATCTCTATAATTATAATCAATAAATAAACCATATTTTTCGAAGAGTAAGAAGAAGACAATTTGTAACTCCCGACCCATAAAAATAATTTTATTAAAACGTAAATTTAAATCATAGTCTATCTCTACGACAAATCTTTAAATCGAATTGGTCGAAAATAGTAACAAACAGACATACTCGCATAGACCATATATCAACATAATCACTTCAAACATATATTTTCTCTAACGTTAACAAAAAAATGTTATGCGAGCAGATTCTGAAGATTGCTGGAAATTCCATAGGTTAATATTTCCCCACGCCGCGTCGCGTCGGCCGCGATAGCGACTCCGATACAAATAACTACTGTATGTTCTGAAATGATTAAAAAATTCTCGGAACGCGACGCCTTGTCCTCGCGAAGCTGATGCCATGCAAAAGAATATTGTGTCATGCACTTATCATACGTTACGTAGCACCTACCAATAACTGACTATAGCTGTGAAAAACGAACAAAATATATTTTTTTCAAATCAATTTATTTGTTCTTCCCGCTACTATTAAAAATACGAAAGTTTTTATTAATGTTTACTGCTCCTGCGCGCTATGACAGATGGAAAGATTTGAATCCTTTGTACACAGATAGTCTATAACCTGGAGTAGGCACTGCTGTAGGTACTGTTATTAATAACATTTGCCAAAGAAGTGGGTCTATATGAAATTGGATACGGTGGCTGTTATGATCTGCATTTCTGAGAGAGAACGTGGAATATTTCTCCCCTATAACTTATGGGAATGGAGTTGTATTGGAATATGAAGAAGCGGCGCTTAGTTGGCTTGTACGCTGACCAAATGATTGTACATACATATGTGAAAATAATATATGGCAAATATTTTTTATTTTTAATAATTCTACAAAAAAATCAACGATACCATATATCTGACTTTTATATTTTAGCAGATATGGTCGCTTTTATATTTAAAAAAGTTATTTTTAATTAGTAATATGATTAGCCTATATTATGATTTGTTGATTGTAGCCCACGAGCATGAACGAATTAGAGTCGTTCATGCCCACGAGGCTACTTATAAAGCATTTAAATTATTAAATTGTTCGTCTATCACCAAAAAATTGTACTGTTTCTGTAGATAGTGCGAACGAAAGACTCTAGGCACGCTTGTGAGAAAATAAAAGAAAATATTATTTATATTTTTAAACTCTTTGTCTCCGTTCATCCAAACCAGCCCTATATTTATATTCTTGATAAATATCAACCGGGTTGTAAATTAATATAAATAACTTTCAAAAATACTTATCATTATATAAAATGTCATTTCATATAAAGTTTTCGTTTTTGACGACACGTTTGGCTACTTGCTGTGCTAGCGGTCGCGGGTTCGAGTCAAGCTGGGGGCATTCATTTGTGTGATGAGCACGAATGTTTGTACTCTTCTGTATGGGTGATTACATTTATAATATGTATGTATTTAAAGTTATAAGCCTCACAAGCCTCATAGCTTATAATGGAACTAGATAGCGCTGTGTGTTTATGTCCCAACATATTTATTTTCAACGAATAGGTTTACAATTAACAATAACCAGAGTGTATTTCTATAATATATCAAAAATGTTAACAAATGGAAACTAAGTGACTCCACTTGGAAGACCTTTGATAACTAACAATTCAGTAGCACAACAACCTGTTTCTATCTTTATAATAATGCGGTAAACCATCTTCGGTCTCCGTTATTACATAACGACAGGTTACAAAACATGTCAGAGGCCTTCAGAACTGACAGATTTTAAATTATGGCTATTTTATATTTATTTTACATTTATTTCGCAAAATTAAAATATACATATTTTTATCTGAGCCATTCAAGAATTGCAATAAAATTTTAATGTAAGTTTCGTTCATACCGTCAAAGCTCGATAGCTTGATAAAGTTCGAGATTTATTAATAAGCTCTCCAACATGTGTGGGAAAAGGCAAATAGTCAGTTTCAAATTAATAGATAACCGATATCTACTGTTGAAACCTTGTCTCTAAACCAGGAAGCCATCAGTTGCAGGTCATTATCTAAGCGTATAGTCTCTTACGTTAGCGTTATATCAGCTATCATTAACTCCAGTTCAGGGTTACATTAATTGTGGACGACACGTGCAGTGAAGAGATAAATGGTCAAGTGAAATTTTATGTCAACTTCCGGTCTAGTTATGGTGGAGGGGTTTTGTTAGATAAATATTGAACGTTCAATATCTATCATATCTATCTATCGATTTGATAGTATAAAACGTATGTACGTTTTAGAAGAGTATATTATGACACACATAGACGATGAGACACAATTATGGATTTATTATTTTTATATCTTGAATAAAATATCTATCTATCATCGTCATCATTTCAGCTGAAAGTCATTCACTGTTGAATATAGGCCTCTGTCAAAGATTTCCACAACTACAGGTCGTGTGCCCTCTGCATCCGGTGTGTTCCGGCGACCATGTATATAGTTCTTATATTTTAACCACTATATAAGGTCATACATAGTACCTACCGTCAACAATATGTAGAGCTCATATAAATTACTTTTCTTTATCCACTCTTTCGATTTGACGAATTTCAGTTATATAAACATATAAACATATTAGTTGGTCAAAAAAATTATAATTATTATTAACATACACTGTCAATTTACGTTTTAATCAAATCAAATCATTAAAAGGATAGTAGTGTTTTTGAAACTTTGCAGATTTCTAAGTATCATAATATACAAGTCGATAATTATATATGATATCGATTTTTCCACGAGAACAGCATAGTTTAATAAGAAATACATAATAAATTTTCCATAATATAATTATTATTTATTATACTACTTGAATATTGAGATAATTGAAATTTATATCTCAAAAATGTTGTACTCCATTAAAACAAGCTCTTTAGAAAGTTTAACGACGTTAGTTTTTTGCGAAAGCAAATGAATTTAGCATATTAAAATATTCATTACAAATCGAATCAGTTTTTATAATGGACCTTCCTTCAATTCGACTTGTTCCAACCAGCACTTGATTAAGGAAGACTATGCCCTAATCCCACTAATATCTATTTTTTTAATTTCAATCCCGTAATGAATAATCAATTTTGTGTTATATTACGAACAGGTTTTCTAATCGACTTCATCAGCGGACCAGTGTCCGTGGGCTTCACGTCCGCCGCCGCCATCATCATCGCGACCACGCAAGTGAAGGACATCCTGGGCCTCAGCTTCCCCGGTGGAAAATTCTTACAGGTAATACTGATTTAGTCAAAAAGTCGTGGAGCTAGATTGAGTTATTTAGCATACAGTGTTGCAATGTTCCGGTGCATGGATGCTAGAATAAAGAGTCACTGTATCTAGAGATTTTTTCCACAACCTTGCCTAGAATACAAACCGCAATACCTACTGAGAATCTAGTAAAAATCGCAGAATAAAAAGCAGTTAAATTAAATTAATACTATATATATATACATAAATAAGAAAAAACAAAACAAAAAAGTACCTTTTCCTCCTCTATTTATCAAACGATTTTCTTTTTTAGTAACTGTTGAGCCTATCGAGTGTAGGTAATTAGTAAAAAAAATGTATTTTTTTTATATATTGTAGATTGGTAAATTATAAAAAAAAATAACTGTTTTCAAAATTTATTACACTTATTTTTTTATATATATATTGTAGACAAGCGACTCAACCTCGCTTCGCTCGGGGTCATCCCTATGTACGTTTTAATTTATTTGAGCGGGATCCTAATTCTTTTTCTAAAATAAAAGTAGCCTAAGTAACATCTTATAACATCAGTTATCTAGCAGTGAAAATCCCGTCAAAATCGGTCCAGCCGTTTTAGAGATTAGCCGGAACAAACATTTAAGAAGATTGTGTCTTTCTTATATGTACCATATACGTATACTTTTATATGCATTTAGTAAAGTACTGTAATTTTGAAATTACAAACAGACTCTTTAATTTTATTTATCTGTATAGATAGGTAAATTCTATTCGGTATTCATATATATGTATATTTCCCTCAAATTTTCAATAATGATTATGGTCGACTTTAGGCCACTGGACGAACACTAAGCAGTAAAAATGTAACATTCTACGAGTATATAGCTATAAAGTATAATGCTAATAAAGTCGTATTGGTATAGTTTATTAACTTGTAGGTAATACATTTTTTGTCAGATGCAATCATCATTTTTTATGGCACCAGTCAATTTAATACTTTTTGTTGATTTGCACTTTCTATCGGCCTTCATCAAATCATTACCTTTGGAATTTATCCATATACTTAATCATTTATTACCTCTTTCAATTAATTTGTTATTGTCCAGATGAAAAGGTGTGGAAGTGGTTGTAATAAATAATAAATTATAATTTAAAGACATAATCTCATACCTATATCAATCACTTTGACGAAACGTTTGGCTCAGTTTGTAGTGATCCTACTTGCTATGCCAACAGTCACGGGTTCTAGTCCCGCTGGGGGCATGCATTTGAGCATACGAGTATGTACATCTCGCGGCAAGGATTCTCCGACTAATATATATTCCTTCGTGAACTTGTTTTCATCTTTTTAGTTAGCTTTTATGCAGTCGGGTTTTTTATTTTTATAATATATTTATTTATACACGTGGTCTTTGGATATGCTTAAATTAATGAAAGAATCCCAACTTAAATAGACAATAAAATAGGGACATTGATGTAGGTCGAAGCTGCCGTAGCGCGTTGTGTGACCTTATCTTCTTTTGAACCTGCTTCTTTTGAAGTAAATCTTCTTTAGAATCGTTGTGAAACTGAGTCTGAAACGAAAATACGGCACTTAAAAGAGACAAACAAAAAATATATAGAATAAGGCCGGCGAGAGAATGAGATAGAATACATTGCCATGGTGCCATGGTAACCGTTGTTATTGACTGACAAATATAATATGTATTATATTCTTTCCGTATATGATATTCTATAAATATATGATTGTAATATGCCTTATTTAATTATTGTTTTAAATTAATTGCGATATTTGCCAAAATTTTACTTCAACTACGCGTAAAGGTTACACGCACCCATTTTTTTTAATTATATCCATTATATATCCATAAAACTTATTATTACTGTTTCCTACAGGTGTCAAGTAAGATATAATTTGTAATGAGTATTGTGACCCGCAGGTGTGGACCGGTATGTACGAGCATATAGGCGAGACCAGACTGTGGGACACCGTGCTGGGCGTATCTTGTATCGTAGTTTTATTACTACTCAGGGTAAATATAATTTAATAAAATACAAACGTTTTTAGTTGTATTAAGCAATCTAAGTCCGATAAATACATGAATGAGATGGATTGACAGTAATACCTACTTCTTTTACACGTAAAGCATATAGTAGGTACTGTTGCTATTTATTAGATACGTTAAAGCGCTGAAAATCCTTCCAGAATAAAAAGTTCAGAGAGAAATCTGAATTTGTGACTTCACTCATATTCAATGGCGTATAGGTATCCATTGAAACATATAACATATATCTTTGCCTTCTGTATGTGTGTGTATTTGCACCCGCTATCCCTGTAACGACTGAAACGATTTAAAAAGATTCTCACTGGTATAAATGATAATTTTGGCTTATTATCATATAGAATAAAAGATATATGAACATGTTAATCGATTTTTACGGAAGATCCCGCGGAATATTATACAGAAGCATCATTATTTTTTCACGCAAAGTAAAGCTTGCTGCTGCAAACCAAGGGCGAGTAACTTGTGAATAAGTTATAATTGACAGCCTTGTCATACCTGGGTACCACTCGTGCAAGATCAGATGCGGAGGTATTCTTATTTCTTAATGAAACACGTATTAATTAGCACATTCTGTAAAAGGAATTACATTTATGTCGTTAATATTTGCTTATAATATGTAAGTATAATTATATGAAATATGCAATCAGTTGAGAAATTATTTCAACATCCGTAAAACACTTGCTACAAAACTTAAACGACTTTAACTTTCTAAGACATTCATTGTTAATTGTAACACCGGTGTGCCCGCGGTCGTTGAGGGATTAAGATATGTTGAATAATTTCAAAAGTGAAGTCGACTCAACTAATATCATTTGCTTATTAAAGACATATAAGCTACCCAAAGAAACGCTTGTCGCTGGTATAGCGCAAATCATTGCGCATGCGCCTCGTGCAGGTTATGTGTAGACGCTATCAACAGTTAAATACAGACATCAAGCGCCCACATCCTGCGCACCCGCCAATTGCCATTGTTCGAAACAGACTCGAAAAACAGCTAAACTTCTGTTAACTTACCTAACTCAGTACTTAGTGAATTAATTATATATCATTTACATCACTATGATAAGTTATTTCTCGCAACAGTAAATACGTCGGGAACTCCAAAAATAATGTTAAATATGGTTTTGATAAAAGCGTTCACCTATTTGAAAGCTACGATACCGCAGACTAATATACCAACTCGTATGTATGTATATGCGTGTTGAAAAACGCTAAACGAAAGAATAAGTCTTGCTTCTTCTTTCTGAGAAAAAGATTCTCTTCTTTCTCCTGTTTGCGATGTCCCAAATTTCCATTTTATTAATTTCAGTGACTCTGTGGTCTGTAGATACCTACATCTCTGTCCATATAATATGTTCTTACACGAAATCTTAGCGAGTAGCGGGGCGCAATAAATTGTAATTAATTGTAGTTGCCATAGCGACAGCTGGACATTCGCTTAATAAGATGATTTATTCCAAGTTTTATATTGAACTTTGTGTTCTTTTCACAAAGCCTACGGTAGGACTCTTTTTCTCGTACATATATTTGTAGATATGTTTGTTTTGGATATATTGCATTCATTTCACTGGTATATTTTTTGTTACAGAAAGTGAAAGACATAAAAATCGGTTCAAACGACACATCAGAAGACGGCAAGGTCGAGAAAAGCAGCCGGTTTAAAACCGCAGTGTCTCAAGCGCTGTGGTTCCTCTCCACCACGCGCAACATCACCGTGGTGCTAGTGTGCGCGGCGCTCGCATACTACTTCGACACTCAGAACAAACAACCATTTGTACTGACTGGTAATATCGGTTTATTTAAGTAGTTAGAATTTTGTAATATGTATAGATATAGATAAACTTCAGGTGAACTTGGGTTCGACTCGCAGGTTAGACAAAAAGGATTATAAATAGAGAAATTCTCTATACTAGTCACAATGGAGAACTTGATGATATAGCACACTGAAGTAATATAAAATGTGATTGCCCGCCATAGCATTGCATAAGGGCTTCATAAAAAATGTATTGCATACATATTGTTATCTCGACCACTTAAAAAAACATACCTTTGTTCAGATATTTGAGATATAAGACAACGATACAAACAGACAGACGGACGATAGATATTGATATTGTTTCAGCGTAACGACCGTGGCGTCTTGCGAGCAAATATATAACTTTTTTGAAAGCACAGATAAATACTTCTATTACATTTGTAAATACAGATAACAACAAAATAAAATATTGTTCTTTACAAATAGGTAGTATTTCCCATTTAAACAGTAGGTATCACTGTATTATAAAATACTCGCTTTGTATTTCAAGTCGAATGCAAATTGTCTATACGATTCATTGAGCACGGCGCACGACAGGTACTCTAGGTAGCGTCGCGCGTCGCCGCGCCACATTCCAGTTATCTCTAGTTCTTTTTTATTTAAAATCCGCATCCAACATACATCTACCAGCTAATACAAATGGCATCATTATCGTATTTCTTTATGAATTGATTTTAATATGTGACATTTTAGCGCATGTTATGATTTAATTTTCTGTTCTGGCGCGATTTAGTACAATCACTTAACTGAACTTATATTTTTTATACAATATCCAAGTTAATCAGCCGGTATGTTAGTACCATACTGGTACGGTACATTATACCGGAAATAGAAAAAAGAAATTTTGGCGTAGACATTAATAAAGCCGGTATTCATTTTGTTTTAATAAGAATGATTGTGTGAGAATCAACATTTAGGTACAAATCGCGACACAACATTCACTATCACGACCCAAAAAACTGGGTGACTATAGTATTTTTTATATTGTTGCTAGTATATCACGTCTTTAGATCAAACTAGCGGCTCACCCTCGCTTCGCTCGGGTTCGTCGCTAGGTACGTTTTAAATAGATATAAAAAGAAAAAATCTTTCTTTCTCACATTTTAATTATATGTTTTAATACTTACCTATTCCGGACTAAGAGAAATCCAAAAATTAAAATATCATAAAAATTGGAACGCGGTCGAACGGGATAAAAAGTATCCTATGTCCTTCTCCTGGCTCTAAACTACCTCCCTGCCAATTTTCAGCTAAATCGGTTCAGCCGTTCTTGAGTTATAAGCGAAGTAACTAACACGACTTTCTTTTATATATATAGATAAGAACAAGACGAACTTGACGACGTGGTATTTATTCAATTAGGTTTACTAAATATTAAAATATATCACTTTTCAGGCGAAGTGAAGGCTGGACTTCCACAAATTGCTCCGCCGCCCTTCTCAGCCACGGTGGGCAACCACACGTACACCTTCACGGAGATGGCGTCCACTCTCGGCTCGGCGATCTTCGTAGTGCCCCTACTGTCGATTTTAGAAAATATTGCACTAGCAAAGGTCTTCTGTGAGTAATAGTCATCATTCATATAACTTATTCCTGATTAAAAAATTAGCCTATAAACAAACTTATTATATTGCTCGATATGCTTTGGGCATCAATGTAGACACATTTGTGTGATTAACGCTAATTTCTAAATTATTCTTTAATAATTAAATAAAATTAATCTTAAATATTTTTTACAAATACAACATTCCTAAATCCAACCAACATTCTAGATTTTGTTAAAAATACTTGTAAAATAGAAATCCGGCGTTCGACTATACCTACCTAACTGACTTAACTTCCACATTATAAGACATCCATCAAAAAAAAAGTTAAATTACATACCTGTTTAAGACAGTGTTGAAATTTTCATGTTCGAATTTATTTTCATGTGCTCTACCCTGCTTAAACCACATTCTAAACTTGCATATCGAAGAGAAAGTAATTAGTTTTCGCAAGACACGTAAAGGCCACGAACCTGTACTTGTCCATCGTGGTGGACTATGGTGCAATCCCTTTCGTATCGGGGAAAAGCCCGTGTCTAGTAGTTGGAAGTTAAAAAATGCCGAATATATTACTTATATTTTGAGTATGTTCGTCCGCAGCGGAGGGCGCGCACGTGGACGCGACGCAGGAGATGGTGGCGCTGGGCATGTGCAACATCGCGTCGTCGCTGGTGGACTCCATGCCGGTGTCGGGCGCGCTGTCGCGCGGCGCCGTCAACCACGCGTCCGGCGTCGCGTCGCCCGCCGGCGGCCTCTACACCGGCGCGCTCGTCTTGTTAGCCTTGCAGGTGACCGGTGAAGTCTTGCTGATTATTTAAGACGGATAATATGAGCTATCTGCCATTGTGTCTCCCTATTAGCAATAACAATTTGACATTATCGGTCTACTGCTATGTACGTAATACCTACGTATATACGTAAGGTTGTATATATTTGTTTGTTACTCTTTTACTCAGTTAAATTTGAAGTAACATATAGGTTACTGTAAGGCACCTAAGGTCGCTCTAATAAGTACAAATTCAGATAGACAGGTAATTAAAAACCCCCGTTATAGAGACAGTTAAGTCATTGCTGGAGGTAGACCTCTAATCTATTAGACTTTAGAGGCTTCAATTCACATTTTGCATGATTATATGTACCGAGATGTCTTTGGCGACGTGCATGTCTGTTTGCTCATTTAATATGTAAAAGCAATATTATGTTATATTCAATGAAAACAGACTTAACTTTGACCTCTATTTTATACCCCAACTCGTAAGAAAAAAGACAATACATCTCTCTTTATATTCATGAAGTATGATGATGCCGGTACGACCGGACAGAATTTTAATATATTATATAAACCATTTCTTATTTTAAATTACAGTATTTCACTCCATACTTCTTCTACATTCCCAAAGCGTCGCTGGCGGCGGTGATCATCGCGGCCGTCGTGTTCATGATGGAGCTGCATGTGTTCAAGCCGATATGGCGGACGAAGAGTAAGTTATATGGCCTATAGCTTACATGGTCACTGGCATATCTTTATGATGTTAACCGGATTTTGACGATATTCGCAAACTTTTACGTGTTTCTAATATTTCGGCACTGTTCTAAGCGTCACCCCTGAACCATGGCGACGAAATAAGCGATTATGTTATGATATCTTCATTATTTTTGACACAAAGTATCCTTCCAATATGATAAATATTATTAAAGGGTTCTTGTTCTGAGCAGTTTATGTTTATTTAAGTGAGTGTATTTGTCACAGAGGTGGACATAATCCCAGGACTGGTGACGTTCGGCGCGTGCCTGCTGACGCGGCTGGAGCTCGGCATCGTGCTGGGCATCGCCGTCAACCTGCTGTTCCTGCTGTACGCGTCCGCGCGCCCCGCCGTGCGCGTCACCACCGCCGTGGTACGTATCACCACACAAATACCCACCATACACGTTGTTCAAATCCAATTAAAATATATTTCATATCGTGTTGGTATTTCTAGAAATTGATTATTTCATTATAGTAAAACAACAGAATTGAAGCTTGAAATTGGTTAGATTTATGTAGGTAGTTTCTCGCGGGAATAGAACAAAACTAAACAATTAATTTTAATTGAAGCCTCAATTTCCCCTATATTTTTAGTACCCGGCTCAGGGGCGAAACACCTCCAACTTTCCAAACTATACTTGGCCCGACACGTTCCTCCAATTTCTGTGGGGAACATTTTTTGATCATATATGTATATGTACCTACTGTGTGTATAATGCTGTCTATATGTTTATTGTGTACGCAGTCGGAGGGCGGCGTGCGCTACGCGCTGGCGAGCGTGGACCGCGCGCTGGCGTTCCCCGCGGCCGAGTTCGTCCGGCGCGCGCTGCACAAGGCGGCCGGCGACGCGCCGCTCGTGCTCGACGCGCACCACGTGCAGGCCGCCGACTTCACCGCCGCCAAGGTACACCACCATACACCACACATCTATCTCATAGTAAATGAAATTCTAAGCCATATAATAGAACCGCCGTGTAGGTAAAATAATACATTATTAAAATCTATTCACGATCAACGAGGATATGGCGAACATTTAATTTAAAAATAATTACCTTCACTTTAGATAAAAGTGATTACTGTTATATATTTTTTGCGTTTGTATTCGGCTAATAAATAATTTATGGTACCTACTTATTTTTAATTTAAAATGTATAAGTACCTTTTATATACGATTTACATTTGGCGATAAAATACTATAATTGGTCATACACCTGTATCTAAATATTCTGTTCGGACATGGAATCTACTTACGCTATTCTAATATCGAGTAACAGTTATTACCAACTTTACCCTACAAGCATACTCTCTTATTACAACAAAAATAGTAACCTAAATGATTATAAATGTTCAAGGGTATAAAGTCCCTGATCGAGGACTTCCACGCGCGCGGGCAGACGATCATCTTCTACAACGTGAAGCCGTCCATCGCGGAGGTGTTCCGCGGGGTGAAGCCGCGCGAGTTCGTGCACTGCTCGTGCCGCGCCGAGCTCGAGCGCCTGCTGCTGGACGCGCAGCGCCGGGCGCGCGCGCGCTCCGCCTGGTCAGTGAGACCAACAAACTGTAACTTACCGAGGACTCCATTCCCCAAATATGTAGATTCTATCTCGTTCTCAGTGAAACGAATGAACTTTTGTTATTGAACAGCGCTTGGCCAATATGCATGGTATACGTGTTAGGTCGTTCGTTCATTAACGACCTACTTTCTCGTCCTCGTAAAATGGAGACTGTTCTGTTTTATCTTATCTTTTATGAAATGTTCTTCGTCTGTTTGTCTTATTGTGTCGAATGTGTGTTTAGAACGTAACCCTATGCGATGAAGCTTTCTTTACAAATCATTACAACAGTTTAGCACATAGACAATTATTATTATCTAATCAACCATTTTTATTTCAGAGAGCGCGCTCGAATACGATGGAAAACAAGGGATCTCCGATGTAGCGATAATATTAGTAATGAGTACTCGTAGTCATTTTGTATCGGCCGACATCGTTCCTGACCACGTCACGTGTCCCGATGCCGATGGTACATTTACGAAATTTGGTGTCACAAAAGTAATTATATCTGCGACGGTGTTTCTGTCATTTTGAAATATAGTTATAAAACAAAAATATTTATTTTTATATAAGAAAAGTTTGCGAATATTTCTAGGTATGTGATTTTAAAACAACCGTCAGGAAAATATAATAGTACTAATAATAAGTATTAATAATATTAATACATGAATTCAATGTCGGCTTTAAATAAAATAATAATGTCTATGATAGAGTATTTACTTTTTATATCTTCTCCCGACATCGTCTAATGTAAATATTATTTTAGTTATAGGTACTTTCTTATATTTATGTAATTTATAAACTAGTTAGTGTGGAGAGTGACCGTGGGTGAGTTTTTAACAGTATTAGACTTTGATTTGTTCCATGAATAAATGTTGAGGAGTGTTTGTTAGCATTTTTATTTTACTTAATTGTCTCTGCCTAATAAATCAATGGGGCTGATGTATAATTTATACTAAGATTAATTTATCTGATCGATTTTGTACACGACGATAATAAACAGATATTCCAGATTCCAGACACAACTTGCAAACGTGAAGGAGTAGAGTTCTACTCCTTTTACTCTCTAGGTTTAACAACAATTTGACACTAGAGTTAAAATGCAGAAGGACGACTTTACCTGCATGGTACGAAGTGTACACGCCATGTTCCAACCACAATGGAATTTCCAATAGAAACACTATACCAATACTAGGTCCGACTAACGGGACTCGAACCCACGATCTCCATTTAAATAGATAGCTGTACAATGTACATACTAGGCACTAGACTAACGAGGCCAGTGTTGATCACTACGTTATATATCAATATTATGGTGCCTGGTGGTAGGCGCCCACTAGTGATGATCTTTAATATGTAGGTATATTTGACAGATGAATATTTCATATGGTGTATATTTCATAATAATAATAGAGAGAAACTTTCAGTTGACACTCTTGTCAGTGTACAACAAAGCTTTATTAGTTATCAATGTCAGTTCAACAGCTGTGTAATACAAACTTCTGTACGATTAATTGAACTCAACACAGTACGGAGAAACCTGTCACTTGTGATACACATGACATATCATCTCAGTGCTTTTGTCCAAACGACCAATTTACAAAAGAGGTTTCAGTACAGTATTATTGACTTTATATTTAATGTCTATTGTATAAATCAAAATACACATTTAACTTTAAAATAATGCATTTTACCTTTATATGTATATATTATATAAATCTTAGAAATAAAGCTATGTTTAAAAAATATAGGAAAGAAATTATACTGTAAAGTACCACAAGTATTGGTAGTATGAATAAATAAGCACTTAGGTGACGATATGTCAAACGAGACGGCCCTACAAAGGAGTATTGAATGAAAGAAGTAAATAAAACATGATATATTGGAGATAATCAAATATTTATTTTACAATCGTCACACATTCAGATCTGCGCACAGCCTCCACTCCATGCTCCGGACTCCGGACCACTTCAAACTTCAATTTGTATGAGAGTTATATAATTATAATAGGGACATATTCCGGACATATTCAACTTGACAAATTCGTTGACATGCCCAGAGCAATAAACATCGTTACTGGTGTATTGAATAACACGCAGTCAATGCAATAATGACCTAACTCAAAGTTTAAAATAATTATCTACAGTGTTTAATGTAAAAATGGCATTAATTAATTTCGCTGCAACTAATTTCATAAAAACATTCTAAATAGATCCACAACACTTTCGAATCCGAGAACCCATTTTCGTAAAAAAAATAGTATATATTATATAAAATGTTCAGTTTTCTATATAACTTATTTGGAAGTTAGGTCACTTTTGCGTTGCCTGGCCCATATACAAATATTAATAAAAAGTAATTATTTCATAAATACAACCTAATAATCCGATGAAATTATCCAAAGAGGTTTTACATATAAATGTTTTACATACACGCCATCTCCCACTCGGTGCAATGGCCAATTAATCTAATTCTATGCAAAATTTCCAACTAATAACCTAAAGAGTTACAGAGCTTTATATTGAGCAGGGCGTCAGACACCGAAGACACCCGACTTGCATTATCGACCCCAGCATTGACTCATTTGGCATATAGAAAAGACTAATTTAAAAAATTAAATATGGAGGACTAACCAAATTTTTTGTTATCGATACAACCATTTACTTTGTTATAACAAGCCCTCAACTAAATATTCTTTCTGTCCATAGTCTATTTTTGTTGAGTAAAAATCAATGGCCGGTCCGATAATGAAGTCAGCACCAAATTTTTCTATTAAAAGTGAGCCGAAAATTACAAATAGACAAGGAAGACAGAGGCTACTCAGTTGCACGTGTGCTATGAGAAAATAAATTCGTTTGGATGGCCACTTTACTTTTTTAAATAAAAATGGATCTCTTGCTTAACATTTTTTCATATAGGGGGTCCTTACTATAAAGGATATTTTTGAACTTGTTTAAAATTAAATATATCTCATTATAGGTATAAAATAGTAAATAACTGGACATACAACCCATATACCAAATAATGTGGCATACAACACTCCCCATAGTTGGCAATTGGCATCCCATCGACAATCCTAAATATGACAGTGGATACTCATCGCGTCGTCAATAAACTTCACTTACGAATAATCACAATTAAACTAAATTAATATACGATCAAGAACCTTTAATATATTACACCTAGAATGTGCTGAATATCCCATTTAGTTGTTGCTACTTTTTTTTAATAAAGAAAAATACAAAATACTTTTAGCTAGCCTAGAATCGAATCTTCGACCATTTATTATTAGCTCTTCCTATCACAAAAACAATAAATTATAACGTCAAAATGGAATAAACACATTCCAGCTGCAAGACACGTGATATACCATTAGAATATTAGTTAGTGTTTAGGCTAATACTAACTCGAAACCGTGATTTCTACGTAGAGTATTACCGGCAGAGACCTAACTTAGTTACTCAGTATACTATCGGCGAGCGGCGCGCTCGCTTTGTATCTCCTAAACTTACCTTACGTTATAATATTATAGACTACGTCATAAAGAGTAAATTTTACCACCAACTCACAATATAAATGCAGTCACCACTCGTTTTCCTTTAACAGAACCAACTGTTCCTAACGCGTTCCTTATAGACTTTCCCTAAAGCCCAATCGGAGCGTCGATCATCAACAACAAAGCGACCGTCCGTCTGTCTGTGTGTTAAAGCAAAACAAGCGCCCTCCCTCGCTGTACAACCGTCGCTACACCTAAACTATATCACACTCACAAGTGTTCCTTTCAATAAAAGCTAAACAAATTCTATATACGATTACCTAAAACGTGTATAATTCATAATATTTTAACCTTCGCGGAACAAAATCGTATGGACAAAGCGACGTAGTTGAGCCTCTTTTATCTTCTAAACTTGGCAAAAATATTATAGTGACACTTTGTGATTATTTTTTTAAAAACTATGAGATCTAAGGCCGCGTATGCGCTATTGATAACTAGGAAAATAACTTTCCAATATTTTAATTAGAATACATTTGATAGTGCAATTTTGGCCTTATAGCTTATTAAGACTCAAAATAGGAAAAATACATCACGAACATTTGTCCATACTACTTTGGTCTCCGAAAGGCGATTACACTAACAAAAAGAATCTCATGTCGAAGTGTTTTGTGCGGCGAGTCCGCGTATAACAAACGTAAAGAACTTCTGAAACCATTTAAAGCGGCGACCGACAGAGGTCGATTAACACTAATAATAAATCTTGAGCCTCGGGGGAGTGCTATCGAAGACGTGTAAACCCCATACTAACCCCAAAAACCCAAATTTTTTAAAGTCTTTCAACAACCTTTTCAACCATGAACCAAAAAAAAACATGATTGTTTTTAATAAATTCCTTTATATATCATCGAACAATATCCCAGTCCCGAGTGTTCGATAGCACACGCCCCGCACATAAACAGCTAAGAGTAAACAAGACAGTCGATATATGGCAGTTACCGTGACCGAGAACCGAAACCCCACACTACGCCATTCCAGCAATCTCACCACTCAGCCTTAACACTACATTTAATATTAAGGGATACGAGGGCCGGATATTTGGTTGACTATAATTGTAACTAGTCTAGAAAAATAGTTTTTTTTTCACTTTTTCTTTTTTTCCTAATTCTATAATTGTTTATGACTCGTGAAATTAACGGCCCTCGAGCTACATTTAAAATGGAAAAATACTTTGATGTAAATCTTAATCGTAATACAATCGGCACAATTCGAATATTTAATTATTCTTGGTTGCGTTACCTATATTAAACATATTTGTTTAATCAAGGTTAGTATGGTTGGATGGTTACGTGATTGTTGGATGTCGCTGTTGTATGTTTGCTTGTGTTGATGTGTGGTTGTTGGCAATTTGGTTGCTGGTTGCGGCGGGTTTTGGTGCTCAGTACTTCAGCAGGTCGTCGTCGTCTAGATCCGTAAGAGCGAGTTTACTGTCTATCACTGGAAAAAAAGGATATAAATGTAATTTTTATGGAAAATTGTATATTTTTATATTATTTTAATATATTGAGTTCGATTTTACAAATTGCTCCGTTTCATGTTAACAGAAAAAATGAACACAATGGCAGCCAATTACATAATAATAAATTATATTATAAAGCTGGTATATTGGGTGGTGGATCAATGATGTAGTACCAACAAAAACATTCGTCAAAAACATTGTAAATTGCGGAACTCGAATCCGCCATATCTGTAAAAATTAATATATAATCAAATTTTCTAGGAATAAAATCTTTCAAAGGAGTCTCGCAGTGGTCCTGAAGCTTTATAAACCTGCACGTACAATAATTGTATAAATAGCCACCTAAGCTTTAATTGCCCCATATGGTGATGCAATACGAATCCCATAGCACGGGTGATGACATAACACAGTAAAACAACCAAAGCAAAGCGTAAGAGTATGAGTGCTCACTTTGGTCCGGGATAGTAGTATGGCGGGGGCCGCTCGTACTCCGTAGGCCCGTGGTAGCGAGGGGGTCCTTCCTCCCAGTGCCTGCAACCGCCACCAACAGGCACACCGTGCTCAATTATTATACAATTCAAGTAATTTAGAATCAAGTAATAGTTTTCACTTATTATGAGGCCTATTACATTACGACCGTGATTTTTAAATTAAATGTCCATCTTTGGCGTTCTTATTCAGAGAAACTGAAACTCTTCGCTAGTTTTGACTTGTTGTATGGTGGAGAATAATTATTAATAGACTTCACAGCAGTCTCGCTTTTCGTAAATTTTTATTATTAATTAAAATAAATCCAAAATTCCGAAACAAGTTTTAATAAAATGCGCGACGGCACTTTTTCAAGTTCATGGATTGAAGTACTGTACTAAGCACGTTTGCAATGTAATTAATAATAATAATATCTCGTATATAGTGGTCGAGTTAATAGCGGCCTCGGAATTTGAAAATATTTATTGGATTTCAATAAAAAAAAATCCTTTTCAAAATCTTAAAAACTATTAAAAACGTTCAGAATTAGCTGTTAATATATCCTTACAACATTAATATTATTTAGTAAAATTTATACCTGAATATACGTCACTTCAAAAGAAACTTAATAACATAATTTTTTTTTAAACAATTTATTATAAAACTTTACATAAAAGTAATTACAACTGGACAAAATGCGACGCGTCGGCCGCTCCAACTCAATCCTGTAACATTCAGTACATTTTGTGATAGGCCTCTTAACTAACAATTTACTACACAATTTTAGTCATTTTTTATTTATTAACGTAGTGTAAAAGTGATTTTAAATTGTAAAGCTTGAATGACCATGATGTTCTCCTGTTGCTTTAATTAATTGGATGGTAAGCAGAAACATAAAAACATACCAGCTCTTAAAGTGAAAATTATCTATAGTAAAATGATCACAGATATATGTAAACTATATATTAAGCAGTGCGAAAATTGCAATTATTTGTGATATCCAAATGTAGAGAAAATTGTGAAAATGTTAAAAAATTGTCACAGAGCCAAAAAAAATACTACAAATTTAAATTACATCTTTGGATGTCTTAATAATTTTAATTTAACTGGCTGGTATCCAAGAATAACAATAATATTTTAACTGCACCAGCCTATATGGACACAAAATAATTAAATTCTAAAAGGCAATGTTGGCTTATAACGTTAAAAAATTACCCATAAAAGCAAACAGATAAACAGACAAAAACTTATTATGAGACATTCACTCAGTAATATAGAAAACGTTGAAGACTAGGAGAAGCAAATAGAGACTACAACATCAAATAAAACAGAGACAAAAGAGTGTATGTATGTATGTTGGGTATAGTCTTACTTTGGCGCCATATCATTATATCTGCGCGCGTGGTGTGCGTCGACAGGCGGCGCCACGTGCGACGCGCCGGCGCCCTCCGCCTCGCGCCGCCGCGCGCCGCGCTTCTCCGCGGAGTAGGCGCTGCGACACACACTCGCGTTACTCTCCACTCCACTCCACACACTCTACTCCACTCCACTCCACTCTCAACGTTACAACCGGAACCGACGGTACTCAACCCACATAGTGTTTGTTATTACTAATATACTTTTACTTATCATCAACAACTAATATTGATATACTCATTTTAATTTAAATCAAAAATATTTTGAACTCAATTTCAATATATTCACTATTAATTTTTAAAGTACGAGTAAACTTCTTTTGTGTGTAAATAACAAATAATAAAATTATTTACCGATAGGTTCTTTCCACGACGTCGGCTCGGATTGTGAACTTTAAGGAAAAAAAAATTTCAAACAGAATTCAGATGAAATTATAATTAATTAATAATTATATATCGAAAATTGTAAACTAATTTGATATCTCAAGTAACTTGTAAAACATTAAAAGCTAGAGATCATCTGCATACTGCTTGCGACAGCGAGGGAGACACTGACAGAACACCATGCACTAAATACTAAGAGAAGAGAATTAGAAAAACGTCAAGCTGCCTCACGCCTAGGAGGTCGCGGTCGGCGCTAAGGAGTTAGAAAGAAAAGATCACAAATTGGAGCCAACTTAAAGAGATTAAACAATATTAAGTTTGGTGTTAAGTGTAGGCCCCAACGTGTAGGAAGAAGATTAAAGGTTCATGCAACCACGACTACTCCACACACGTACCACGTTTATTGTTATACCGTGTATGTTAAATTACATTAATTATAAATTGTAGTAATTAAATGTGGCAAATGAATTAAAGTCAAGAAGATAATCTATGAAAAACAAAGCACCATCATAATTTAAACATTAAATGGCACAAGTAAAAAAATATTCAATCAATGTCTTCTTTATTTATGATATTAATTTCCACATTTAAAATTTGTATTCAAATTATTATTTTAATGGTCATTTTATTGCTATTCATCAAAAGCTTGAAGTAATCTAATACCTGAGAACAATAAACGTCGCATATATGTACATATGTATGTATGTATAAACTAAACTATCTACGAGAGGTAGCTACGGGATCAGAAATGAAGTGATATGTTAGTTACCACATGACTAGATGTCCCTCGCGCTCCGCCTTCATTCACTCACAATATCCCATTTACAATACATTACAAAAATAAAATTTAAATAAACCATAGTTTTGATGCATAAAATACTTAATTGTATAAATTCCACACTAAATTATGTTTACAGATCAACTATGAGTATTATTTCTACTATAGAACTGACTCTACACGTTATACCAAAAACATTCTCATATATCAAGAGCTAATTTTTCCATATTTTTATATTTACTGGTGATAATGTTCAATAAATAATAACTAAAGCTCAGGGTAAGTTAATATAACGTGTATAGCAAGTGTTATAACGATATTGACCCTATATAAGTCGAATTCCTTTGAATCTCTGTTAAACCTAGCTCAATTCACTGCAGTGCACCTACCTATGACTACGACCTGTCACCTCGACTAGGAGTACGGATATGGCTACAATTATTATTACAACTAGGTATATCTAATAACTAAAGACTAGATGAAATCCTATTTCTATCCACAAATAAACAGGGCTCGGAACCGGTTTAAAAAAACGGTTTATTTCGGTATTGTTATGGTTAATTCATCGCTCGTTCATTTACCGGTTAATGAAAACGAGAGGTTTAGTAAACCGAAATAGTAATCGTTAACGATTATTCTTAGAGAAAGGTTGGATTTCGGTTTTGATACCGGTATAAACCAGTTAATTCATTCATAAGTAAGAATGTACACGCATCCTTCTACTAAGCAATTCACAATTTGCACACAAACTCATTTTAACCGGTTAATTTCTTAAGATCATGGAACCTAAATTCGTCAAAAACCGTTCTCCGGGATTTAACCGGTTAAAGAACGTAACCAAAACCTAAAACCGAAAAGCCTTTAGGTTTGGGGTCAATGACCAAAACCGGTTTAAAAATTGAACGGGTTACCGAGCCATGCAGATAAAATAGAAAATGTTTTCTAGAATTTCTATTATCATGAGTGATATGAATGAATGATACAATTTTAAATTTTATGTTCAATAAACCATAATTTCGTTAATAGATCTTTAAGATCAAAAGGTACACAAACACACTTTACTACTTATGTATTGATATGAGTTGTATCATGTATACTAGTCCTGTAAATGTACACATAAGAGTACATGAAAGTAACAACACAATCACAATTAGCTTAATATAGAATTACAAGATAAATGTATATCACTGTGCGAATGCAATATCCTTATTCTAACATCAAAACCTTAAAAAATACAATTTAACCAGGATAGAGTATACTTGGTGATCTATGGCTTGACCATAACTAAGTTAGTCAAGACGAAAGCACGTTCGCAGCTTTTTGAGACCCCGCTGAAAGCTACGTGTTAATACATACAAATGTATGGAAAACCTGTCCAAAATTCGTACGTTTACCAAATAGGAATGTCCCATAGAGATATGCTTACAATTTAATACTATAGAGATCAAATCTTGTACAAGCGTTACGTTACATTATACAGACGTTACAAACCTTTTATCAAATTTAAATATTCAAAATGACCTAAACCACTACAAGTATAATTATGTCGAAAATCCTTAGGAGTGTATATTTTGGAATATAATATATTGTTTACGCGAAGTGAGGCGCGAGCGGTCGGTGAGGTTAGCAATGGACGAATACGTAGATCAAGCATAGCATTAGAGTAAGATTACACGGCAAATAATACATAGCAAGAATTCATTTTTTTTGTAAATTTAAGTAACTCTAGTGTAATATATCCGTAAATTTATAACAGATTGTTTAATTGTATATTGATATTTGCTTAAAACTAGACAAAGTCCCGTGTCCGAACGGACAGACGCGGACTCAGACTCGCGGAAGACGAAGCAATATGATGTCACGACTACGTTAAATTGGTCACGTGACTCATTGTTACTGACGTAACTGTAACTCAATGTTACTTAAAGAGTAAAATACGACGTGAAATCCGTTACCTACACCTTACAAACTAACACATTCAAATGACAATAACGATACAGTTTACCGAATCAATATGATATAATACAAAACGGTACATTTATAAGGATCATAATAATATTACATCCAAAACACTAATTGTAAAAATGCCAAAAGGTTCAAAAAGGTCTAAATCCAATTTAGTCGAGTAAAATATATAAAAATGCATCGAATGATTACATCATTGAATTATACAATTACAACGTTTTCAAAACATATCACAACACAAATTCATCTTAATTTAATTAACTACGCGTATAAAATTATCGGACGTAAAGGTGTTGGACCTTATACATTTTATTTTTTTTTGGCATTTTGTGCGTCTCGATTATAATTTGTTATACCTCTCAAAACCATTAATAAACTGTTAGCGTATGCTGTATACATTATAGATTATAATCGTATTATAAGAAAATCGAATGATTGTAAAAATTTACCACAAATGTACGCATAACAAACAAACAGCTCTCGAATAGCATCACATACGTAAAACACTTAATAACTTTTGAATATACAGCATATCAAAAGATCAATCAGATCACAAATACATTATAAGATCGCACAAGGTATAAGACACAAGACGTCTACTCGGACTCGTGAATGCCGGACTCGCAGTCCTCGTCCTTGGCGTCGAGGCGGGTCTTGAGGTCGTCGATAAGCGCGGCGGGCGGCGCCAGCAGCTGGCACACCACCTCGCGGCCCGCCAGCACGGCGCGCGTGCCCCCCGCGCCCGCGCCCTCGCCCGCGCCGCGCCCGCGCCACTCCGCGATCTTGCCCTCGATGTCGAGCGTGCTGCGCTTGGAGCCACTGCGCGCGGACACGTCAGATCGCGCATGCCCTACTATCGCTATCTAGGGCGACTAATGCCACGGTGAACCTCTTATGTATTGAAGGCGAGATACGAGATTGTTTAAAATTTCAAAACTAAGCAATCTAATTTAAATTTAATTTAATAATATTTTTAAATTTTGAAAAACTAAACCAGTCGCGATCACTAAAAGGTTCACCATGTCTGCTCTAATCTACACTATCGCCCATTGAACGGCTAAGTTATCCAAGAACTAAACTTTAGTGATGCAAAAAATGACATGCGCGATTCGAACTCGCGTGGGAGGGCTCGGTAATCACGTCAAGTGTTACACGAGCCCTCGGTCACTAAATCAGACGATGAATGCTATCACCTACCAAGAACGGAAAAGAAAAAACTAAAAGTAACTGAATTAAACATAACTGAACAGTCTGTCGTTAGGTCTCCTCGTGCGGGAGGTACATGCGAGGTCACATGCGGCTGGCATGCTCACTTACGGCTAGTTTGTTATTACATATCACCACTTAATACATAACTTAAAGTCTATGTTACATATAACATATATCTAAAGGAAAATAGATAAGGATCAAGAATCCTAACTTTTATACCCATGCATAGTTTGCATACGGCCTTAATAAGTAACGTCGCGAAAAAAAGGTTTAATTTTATGAAATTTTAGAATCGAAAATGATTTGTGTATGAATTTTTGAATATTTTAAAGCCATATGCGTGGAAGAGTAAGGGAGCGCGCGGGGAAGCCGGGGAGCGTGTAGCCATGCAGCGGGGGAGGCGGGGAGCGGGGGCGGCGGCACTTACTTGGCGAGGGGAACGTTATCGCGGTCCGCGTACGCGTCATACAAATACTCGCTGCAACAGACAACAGACCGGTTAGCGAGCACGGACCGCGGACCTGAACCCTCGAACGAACTCTTGCCTACTCAATTTTGGTGAAATCTACACATTTTTATATTATTACTGTTCCAATTGATAAAATCACTATAATAAGGGATATAATGTTCGCAATCTCCTGTGGGGGGACATATTGGACCATTGAATTAGGGGTGTTTGATAAGAGTTCGATAGCGAGTTCACGAGGTGCCTTAACAAACAAATGGGACGGGCGTGGACTGTGAGGCATCGAATATTATACCATATGAATAATAACGGCTGCGACTATACACAAGTGACTACAAAAACTGTCCTGTTCTAAAACTACTCAACAATAACATTTTAGTGTCTAATGAAGTCGTTAAAGACTAAGAATGACGATTTAGAGAAAAATTGCACTTTTTTTAAACAAAAACACGCCAACAACGCTATATATGGAACATTTCTAAAATATTATAAAGAACGACATTTATATAGTAATATAATATATTTTAAAGACCTATTTGAACACCTTAACCTAATTTAAAATACGTGTCGTCTGTACACTGAAAAGTAAAACGTTAGGATGATGTTTCATGAATCAAACCAAAGACAAAACTATGAAACGGAACTATCTATAGGTGCCAGTCTATGCTACAGGGAGATGCGCTACAGCGGGCTGCGGGGCGGGGGCGAGCGCGGCTACACTCAGGGCTCATTGGAACGCATGCACTACACGAGTCACGGTTGACATATTGAGTTGTGGGGGCTAAGTCATTCAATAAGACAATAATACATTGAGTTTTAATATTCAGTGAACTTGATTCACACGTGAAAAATATTTATGTAAAAGAATATATAGAGTACAAGCTTTTAGACAAAATTCTAAAAACAAAATTTAAAACGTTATTTCATTAGCGCCAGTCTAGTGGTCGTAGAATTATCCAGTATAATGTGCAAAATGAAAAAAAAATTACAAAATTGTGTTAGAAAAACAGGTATAGTAACTTATATAAATTAATCACTTTTATTTTATGGTTATTAATTTTATGCTAACTATACCTAACAAAATATGTTACCTCAGTATTTTTTACGATACAAAAAAACATTCATTCATGGAATATAAATGAACGCTAATGAAATATCGTACTTAGATACAATTTTTGTGCACTAGTAAGGCAAGGTATGGGATATTAGATTCCAATGAGCCGGGCATCAGGAAACAAGCCACTATGGGTCGAAGAGCACACGTCTCGAGCGAGAAACAGAGCGGCGCCGCTACTCTGCCGACCACTGCTTCGTAATAGCCATCACAGACAATTATCTATCGTATTGTTGACTTTTAAACTGCTTTATTAAATTTATTTATAAAGAAGATCATATAGAAGAAAGGAATTATTTTGAATTGTTTTTTGTGTAAAATATTTTTTTTGTCATTCTTTCGATAAAAGTTATTTTCCATTCTCATTCAGTTGTATTTAACGTGCCACCGCTCAGCACGGGCCTCTCCCCCAATTTAAGGGGGATCCGAGCATAGGCCTTCTGTTTGTATATCGTAAGTCTTACGATTTAAAGGCAACAATACAACATAGAGATGTTTAATATAAGCGTAGTGGTCGCCGGAGCGGCGGGCGCAGTTACCGTCGCCGGCTCGGCGTCACCGCGCGCCGCGCCGCCGCAGCGCCGCGCACTCGCTGCACACACAACACGATCAGGCCTGCGCCCTAGCCCTACCGCAGCGGTCCCGGCGGAGGCCCAAGGAACCCTAGGCTCACACGGGTTTGGGTTCCGTCCGAGAGTTAAATAAAATGTTGTCGGACATGAAACCCAAATTTTGAGTACAATAAAAATTGTAAGTATTAATATTTTTCATTTATGATTTGTTATTTCGAGTCAAACAAGAAAATATTCAAACTATAACAGAATCAGTTTAGTGATTACCCAAAATGGGGATCCGTTAAAAAAATTACAATCAATTAGGGTTCCGTGGGCAATAAAATTGGGAACCGCTGCTCTATCGGACGCCACTAACCTACTCTATCCGATATCTTTAATTTTATCCTTCGCTTCTTAGTATTTCTTTAGTTATTATATTATTTAGTTATTATATATTAATTATATTTGGGCTTTATTGTATTTAAATATTAAATTTCTTAAACTATAAAAATTGAAGTATTTGAATGTTACTGAATCGAAAATCGAGAATAGTTATCGACTTGCACTACACCGAAGATTAATATTAAAATGGCGGTGAGTGAAATTAAATTAAAAAAACTTGAAGAACAGAAAAGCTAGATCTAGGTAACTAGCGAAATTTCACTGTACTAAAGTTTTGCCCCCCAATGATCTTGCAACATGTATTTTTTACTTTAAATAATAATTATATAAAGCGAACGCTTCGTTACGCTTTTAATAATAAATTTTAATAAAAATTAACTTCTGGACACAGCATATACGTTTATTTAAGTTTACTGACAATATGCCTGTTTCCTGCTAAACTCCGCGTCACTAGGCTCTTCAACCACACAGAGACGTGCTAAATGAATTTAACAACAGATTGCGTCGACATTAATGCTTGTAACGAGAGAGCGGGACTTCCCCGACAAATATATAATTTTAAAACTACCCCCAAAAATATTAACTTATGGAATGTCCAACAATTCCTACTCTCTCGGATACAATGAGCCCGAACATAACATATGGGACGAAACGGGTGCTTTCGTAAATGATATAAGGGGCGCCATTCACTACGGTAGGGGATGAGGGTGCACGACAAACCCAAATCAGTCACATCGACAAACTCAGTAACGAAGGAAACAGACCAATCAAATCAAATTATATGGAAATTATAACAACGTAAATTATTAATAAAACATAAAAAAAAACAAATAAAAACGGCTCGAATGCAGTTTGATGGGAACAATTAAGTTATTTGCATGAGAGCCACGCGGTACCAACTGAACTGTAACAATGGTAGATGAGTGACGGAGCAAACCGCATAAATATATATCAGTATCATCTTTTCTTTCAATTTTGATTCTTCTTTTAATTTAAAAAAGATGTTTTTTTATTTATGCAATTTATTAAACACAATATTTTAATACTAATATAGAAAATATTATATGTAAATTATTTTATATACTTCAGGAAGATAAAATAATTTATCATATAAAATGTTTAATTTTAAGTTATCGATTGTATTTTTAATAGTGTAAAGTGTAAAGGCTCTATTTTTATGTTTGTTTAATTAAAAAAAAGTTTTATTATCTAAATCATTAAACTAGTAAACAATACATAATAATTTAATAAGCTTATTTATTCGAATTTAAAAATATACTTTTATATAAAATGTCAAATATTCGTGTAAATTTAAGGAACTTAACGTAATTAATGAACATTAAAGTTTTAAAAACTATAATATTTATCGAGCCATGTCTGTGTGTGTGTGTGTGTGGGGGTGGGGGGTGTACGTACGCCTCGACGAGCGGGCCGGGGTAGGGGTCGGGGCGGCGGTACAGGCGCGCCAGGCGCTGCGCCACCGCCAGCAGCGGCAGGAACAGCGCCACGCACCACGCCAGCGACACCCAGAACCCGTTCTGTCACACCACACACGCTACACTCGCACGCTACACCTCACACGCTACACGCCACGACGAGCTCACGCCGTCGGGCATTTCTGACGTTACGTATTACCACCTTCTTATGTATATTGATTCAAGGTGGGTGGTGTGGGATACATTATTTACCAGCGGTTAAGTAGTGTGTCAAAATTCCAATAAGAGGCTAAAGGGATATGAATACCACAGGTCAAACCGGTGCTGTAGTGTTTGTATCACTTTAATAGAGCTGTAAATTAGTCATTCTAGTGATGTACTTCTATGGTATATTAATCATGTACATACATATCTACCATTAGGGTTGTATGTAGTGGTAAACCAATGAATAATAATCCCAATGTCTTACTGGTATTTACAGATAGAATGGGTTTGAACCATATTTTAATTGTTTAATTTTCAAATCACTCGTAAATTTTTTTTATGAGAAATTAAACAAAATAAAGAAAATTACATTGTAATATTCGTATCCTGACAGCAACAAAACAATGTTTAATAATCACTCGACAACTTCGATCATTTAACATTAATTAGACTTAATACTTAGCTAATTTATCCTTAGCTTGATAACACGATGATAACAACATCGTTAGATGAAATAAATCTCAGCCGTGTTAAATAAAAAAAAAATAAAAAAATCTCATTAATTTCTTTCAACTCCCTCAAGACAAATCGCTAATATCGGCTTCAACAAAGGACAAGTGTACATCTAAGTGTACATGTAAGTGTATGCGGCCACGTACCGTGGGCATGAGCACGGCGCGGCACAGCGCGTCGCGCGTGGCGTTGAAGGCGGCGGATAGCGGGCCGCAGCGGCCCACGCGGCGCCGCGCCGCCTCCTCCACCATCGCCACGTACTCCTGCAGCCGCTGCCCCATGCGCTCCGCGAACTCGCGCGTCAGCTGCCACACACACACACACACATGTACATATCTAAGCTAACGGGCAGCTCGCTCGGGAAAACGAGTGAAGCGGGTTCGAATTCCGAGTCTCGAACATCTGATACTTTTATGTGCGAATCATGGCCAACACGATTACCACTTGTCTTACGGTGAAGGAAACCATCGTGACGAAACTTTCATGTCTGACAGAAACTAGCAAGTTTGCGCAGAGCGCCCTTGTTTTATATGAACGAATGTTTATTTCCAAACTATATATTTTGACTTTCTAATTCAGGGATGAATTATGTCTAAAATGGGAGGTTAAATTATAATTATATTTTTACAGTATAGAAAATTGTAAAACTTTCTACTTTTAATCCTACAACGGGGATTCGCATATTCTATAATTTTAGGAATCATATATATTCCAACACAAAAGATATTATAGTAAACACATGTGCAATTACAAATAGATAGGTAGTACGCAATTCTTCTCCTCACTCTCATAGTAGTATATGTATATATAGTTCAGATATCCATAAATATTTATTAAATCAAATTAATGATTTAAGACTTTAATGCTTTTACAAGTTCCCCAAATTACAACATTCTATAAAAACCCCGGTCAAGTGCGAATCAAACTCGCACACAAAGATTTCCGTATCAATGAACAATTATAAGATATAAGACTATGAATTTTTAAGTACTTTTGTAAATAGAACAAGAAGTGCTTTTTTTTAATTTATATGGCGGCTATTTTGAAATTCCTTATCTCGGTTTTGTATTATTTATTGTTACAGTGGCAATAACAATGCTCTCTGTGATGAGATACAGAGAGCGACGGACGGAGTGAGCACTCACGTTCTGCACGAGGTCGGGCCCCTGCGTGTTGAGGAACATCTCGACGTCGGCGGTCTCGCGCATGCGCACGTGGATGGCCTCCTTCAGCGACGACTGGTTGAAGCGCAGCACGTCGCGCAGCGCCGACGCCGTCGCCTGCGACACGCGCACACATACACAATGTTACATGTCATTTTGAATGCTATTCTTACGCAGGTACAAGTGACTTTCATTTTTACTTAAGCTTAATCGGGTTGATATTATAAATGTCAAAACTTATTTGTGATTATAAATGTAGTTGTTACACTAGAAAGGCTGGACATATTTAGATAAAATTTAATATATAAGTAGACTATGATCTGGAGGCATATGTTGGGCACATATACTACCATTATACATTTAGGGATGTACTCGAGCAAAATAAGAATAAGTCACTAATATGAGATATGTTTTAAGATTAAATATTCTCAGTCGCTTATTGATTATTATTCGGTATCGACATATGCACACGTGTTAAGAGATGTATGTCGTATGCATTCTTATGCCAGAGCCCAAATATGTAATGGACATTCCCTGAAATCTGTAGTCCTCTAGTACTCTAAGCTAAGGGCACCCCACAATGTGAGGTCGAGGTCATGATAAGAACCAGTCGAGCATAAGCGTTAAGGAATGCATGTGTGATGAGGTTCAACACTCACGTTGAGGTCGGCAGTGGCGTCGAGCATGGGGCGCACGGCGTCGGCGTGCAGCCTTGCCAGCGCCTGCGCCGCGGCGCGCAGGTCGCGCGCCACGTCCGCGAAGCCGCCGCGCGGCGCCAGCGCGCGCGCCGCGCCCTCCAGCTGCGACGACAGCTCCAGCAGCGAGAACGACGTCATGTTCGTCTCCAGCTGCACGTGTTATATTGTTTCATTTATTTCATTAAATTTTCATTACATTTTTAAATCACTAATCTGAACACAAACAACGCAACGAAAATCTATTTACACAAGTTTATGTTGTATAAAAACACTTTACTTCCTCAATATAGTAAGTACATTTGTGTTACTAATTCAATAAGTATTACAAATATGGTATTCAAATCGAAATGATAAAAAACATGTAGAAGGAAGATTTTACTATAGAGAGTGGTTACCGCGTATAATATGTTATTCAAATCGACAGTTTAGAGGGAGATGTAGTAGAATGTACAGGTGGGACTACCGCATACGATCGCATCAGAGTATAGACCAGGGCTGCCAGTAGAGACAACTATTTTATACCGCTGGGTCACTCAAATTATACCAAATCAATTTTTTTTATACTAATTAACAAAACTGTTGAGAAATAGTCTGTGACAAATAAAAAAAAATAAAAATACGTAACAACTTAAAATGAAATGTACATAAAATAACGATATTGAACAACGTTCGTGTCCAGCGACTGTGTGTGGTGTGGTGTGGTGCGTACCGCGTAGAGTATCCTGTCGAAGTCGAAGTCGGAGAGCGGCGTGGCGGCGAGGCGGTCGAGGCGCGCGCGCGCGGCAGCGGGCAGCACGCGCAGCGGGCGCCCGCGCGGCGGGTAGTCCGTGTGCAGCGCCGCCACGGCGCCCGCCACGCGCGCCGCCACGCCGCCCGCCACCGCGCGCAGGTCGTACACGCGCTCCAGCTGCAGCGTCTGCCGACATGGACGTTCTACTTTAACTTGTTTTCACAAAAAAAAAGAATTATATTAAGAGCACGGTCGAATGTTCAAATGAATACTTATTCGGTGAGAACATTTTTTGTCGCTAATTGTATGTCCAGTAATTTTTTGATCGATGACAAACATCTATTTTGGTTGCAAAATTTTATAAATGTGTTTTGGCATAATTAATAATAAATAATAATAAATAAATATAATCCAGTAACTTGACTGATTTGAATGAAATTGAGTACACAAATAATGTATGGTATAAGGTTATGACCTGAAGTAGCTAATAGGCTACTGTTAGCAACCTGGGGACATACCCGTGTGTGTGTGAAAGATAAACACCTAGTAATATACATATAATAATTTTTAAATTATTAATATCCCTCCAAAAATGTGACTTATTTAAAATATATATTTAAATTACTGACACTCCTCACTTTTCCACTATAGGAAACTCATGAAAAGAATAAGAGGTTACATTTAATAATTATTATTTAAATCTAACTTCAAAATATAAAAAATGCAGTATGATAATTTAGTGTGTAAGCACGAGGTGGAAGGTGGCCGGCGTCACCTCGTAGACGGTGCGGTTGGCGTGGCAGTGCAGCAGCACGGACGTGAGGTTGAAGTCGGGGTCGCGGCTGTCGCCGTACAGCGCGCGCTCCAGCTGCACGAATCGCTCCACGTCCGAGAACACCAGGTTGTCGCGCGGCTCGCTGCCGTCGCACACATCTCGTATTAGTTATATGACAAATTATATATAAATATTTAATATTATTCATGAAATATATAATCAATACCTCGTATTACGAGTGCATACATTACTTTTACTTATAAACAATGTATACGACATACTCGTATATAATCAAATCTTAAAAGTTGATTTTAACTGTGTTTTATTAACTGTCGTATTGGTAGATTTTAAATTGTACTTCTGAAATTCGGGTTAGAATATAGTAACTTGATAATATAACCCTGATCTGATTAGAAATTCAGAACTGAGAATACTAATAATGAAATTTTGTAAGCTCAGATGTGTGATTGGCGGTATATTTTTAATTTTCGTTTTTAAATCTATTTAAAAAAAATTACTAATGGATGTGAATTATAATAAAGGTTACTGTTCAACGTAGTGAGTGAACAGACTAAGTGGCAGGGAGCGAGCACTCACACGAGCGGGTCGCAGACGAGGCGCGTGGCGGCGAGGCCGGCCGCGAAGTGCGCCAGCAGCGCCAGCGCCACCGCGCCGCCCACCGCGAACGTCACGCCCATGCCGCTGCGGCACACATCAACATTGTTTACATGTCATTATAGAAAAACAATATTTAAACTTTAATCCTATAGGTTCAGTGGTTGTGTCTGAACGTAATCGATTAAGCCAGTGCAACCAAAGGCCAAGCGAGCAGACCATTCATTTCAAGTCCAATAAACAATTTTTAGCCAATATTTTCCATATGGTTTTCCTTGTTTAAATACTTGCTTGTTTTTATTCTCAAAGACAGTTTACCATTTGCCATTTGCATCGAGCAATTTTAATTTGCTTGACTTTACATAAAATTTAAAAACTAAGTTATATTTTTTAGTTTATTTCTTTATAGATTAGATATAACAAACGGTCCATAACGATCACAAACACTGACCAGAGCAGACACGATGCGCCAGCACCCTTGTTGCAGCAGTCGCTGGCGCCGTACGCGTCGGGGCGCTTGCCGCACACGCCGCACAGCAGCCCCCACACCAGCAGCAGCAGCACAGCCAGCAGCGCCGCGGCGGCCGCGCGCGCCGCATGGCGCCGCGTAGTCGCCGCCGCCGTCAGCCGCGCCGTCAGCCGCGACGGCAGCGCCGCCGCGCCCAGCGCCGCGCTAGCGTTGCCGGCGCGCCACGTCACCTCGCGCGCCACGCCCGCCAGGCGCTCGCCCGTACCCGTGATGGCGACGCGCACGCGCGGCACGTGCTGCTCCACCGTGCGCTTGATGCCCTCGAACACCTCCAGGCCGGCCGCCACCTCCGCGCGCATGTCGCCGTCCAGCAGCGCGCTCACGTTCGCGAGCAGCTCCGACACGTCCGGGATCTGCAACACGCACGCGCACACGTTAACGCCCGCCCCGCTCCCTCACACTCTCACACGCACACGCACACACCACACCGCACTCACCGTCGGGAAGTACTTGTCGAGCATCTGATCCATGCCAGCGTGAAATTTTGCAAATTGAAACATTAATTTTTCATAAAGTTTTTCAAGATATTTAAAACCACAAAACATACATAATATTTATTTACATTGTAAATGCGACATAAATTGTAGATTCTGCGTCTCTTTTAGAGGCGTCAAACTAAAATCTTAAATGTTTTAACATTTAATATACAAAATACCTTGTGTTTTTTATTATTTTATAATACCTTGTTGTACTGTATCTCGGTGTCGAGCTGCCCGATCTGGTGCTTCTCCTGCAGCTGCACGCAGGGCCGCTCCTTGCACGTGGCCAGCGTGCGCAACAGCGACGACCGCACTTGCCGCAACCCTGGCGACGTCATGTTTATATACATTAGGGAAATACACTCGAACACAAAATATGTATACTGATTTTCATAAAAAAACTACTCATTTGATCGACAAGACAAAATGCTAACTACCGCAGAAAGTGATGTTATCATACCAGCATTAAGATCCTCCGCCTTGGTCCGCAAAAAAGCCGTCTTCCGCTGCACGCTCCTCAGCTGCGCGGGCACGCTCTCTAGCTCCGCCACCATCGCACTCAACTTCTGTACCGACGTGGCTCTCGTGAACTGGTCCAGCTTCACCAAAACCACTTTCCCACTGGTAGTCAGAGTTGCATCTAACTGCTCTTCGAGTTCTTTATAGTTTTGTACGAGTAGATGGTGGGCGTGGGCTTGTGTGGCGTTAAGGAAAGTCTGTGTGTCGCGTATCCCCGCTCGGATGGCGTCGGGCGTCGCTTGCGAGCCGCTTTCTATCTGGGAGTCGGTGGCAAAGGCGCAAACAACGCCAAACCTGCGTGGACATTACCAATTTAGAAGATGACTAAAACACCTCATATTATGGCGTCCGTAAGTGATATCCTCTACTTTTTTAATGTTTAATAAAGAGGGAAAATATTATATCATTTTATATCAAAAACTATCCATAATTACGCTGAGTTCCAACCGCCAGTTCTTCACAGGATTCTTTTACAAACTACGTGATAAAATATGTACCTAAGCCTGCGACAGTTGGGTCAGTCGCCTAAATTATATACTCGTAAGAATAAGTCTAAAATTACTTACAGAAATAGCGTTAGAAGGCAGATGAACACGATAGCGAGTATACCCTTCAAACAGGCGTCGTATTTTCTATCGAAAGGTCTTCGACGTCTACCAACCCGGCACCACTGGCAGCAGCACCAAAACAACCTGCATCATTTCATTTCACCTCTTACAAAAAGCAGTAAAAAAATATATGTTTAAACATTAATACACAGCACCATCTAGTTTCATGGTAAGCTACGAGACTTGTGTTATGGATACCAGGTAGTTGGTACACTACACATAAATAAAAACATATTATTAACACCCATGACTGGAATACAAACATTCGTGCTGATCACACAAATGAATGCTCCTAGCGGGACTCGAACCCGCAACTGCTGGCACAGCAAATAGGGTCACTACAAACTAAGCCAAACGTGTCATCAAAAGAAAGTGAATTGCCATTTTAATTTTTATACATTCTACAATTCATAAAGATAAAGAATAAAGATTGAAACATTATATGGAGCAATCTTAATTATCGTTGAACGATCATATTTTGATATTTGTTAAACAACAATTTACATAAGATTTTTTTTAAACAATTTTATCATAGTTAACGAGTTTCTATTGGATGTGAAGTGTTTGAATAATGGATTGAAATAATTTTGAACAGGAAAGACACTCACCCCGACAGTGGTAATATGATGACGAGCAGCCCCACGACGACCAACACGCCGACGGGCCCCGCGTAGTGCGTGAGCAGCGTGCGCCACTCCTCGCGCGGCGACGCGAACTCTATTTGCCCGTCTGACACTATCACCATGCCTGGAAAGAACAACGATTATGCTTCATTACAGTTGTATTTCTACGAATATATTTAACAACTTTTGACATGAAGACGTTCATATGGAAGTGTATATTTAGAGAACACAACACCTGTACTTACATTAGGAAATAATAAGGATGAGGCATATGGCAATTCAATTTCAAATTCTAAACAAATTCTACACAAATACGTTGCTCTAAATAGTTAACATTTACTATAGGTATTTGTGTAACATGATTCATTTAGGTATTTGTTGCTCTAAGTTATATTTTGGTAAAATTAATTACTTAGTATGTATATTTTATTTAATATAGTTTTTAATAGTGTGAAGAATGATACTTTGTAATATAATATTTATGTACTACAGTTGGTGTTGCTATATTAAATTAATTAAAAAAGGAAATAAAATTGATTTTATCAGAGTAAATAATAACATTATAATATGTAGTATATCACATCACCACATCACACACAACATCTACGAAGTATAATCTCAAACACTAAGCGATATAGTACAAACAATAAGCGCTATGATGACAAAGTTTATTTTTCATTACCTTTTCTTTCAATAGTGTACCTACAAGTATTATATATGTGTATGTACAACTATACCATAAATCTAGATCTAACAATTTTTAACATTTAACAAAAACTAACATTTTATCTTTTGATTAATGAAACATTGAGAAGGAACTAAAGAACATTTCTAGCCACCAGCCACTAGGTCACATCCATTCAATTATGATGTGAACAGGAAAATTGTCGTTAAGACGTTATCCGGCACCCGCCCACTTATTTTCTTCCCCCTCATGAACGATTGAAGCGATTTGATAAGACACCCTATTATATATTTCGAGCAAATTCTAATTCAATACACGTATTCTTTTTATATAAAATAATTGTAAAAAAACTGTGTAGATAAACAAGACACAAAAATAATATAATATGTATGTCTTTAAAGTTATATGTATATGTCTAGTCCAACTAGCATATGGGATCCATAACACAAGCCTCGTAGCTTACCATGGAACTAGATGGTGTTGTGCGTTAATGTCCCAACATAATATTTATATTTAAAATATTTAAATCTCGCGACAAACTTTTGTATCATATAAATTGTGTATTGTAATAATTTGATAGGTTTCACTTAATTAATAATTTAAAGTTTATTTTCTTTTTTTTATAGCATTTAAATACCAAGTTGTTTTTAAAAATACTTTTTTACGATAATTACATATTTAATTTTTTTATAATAATTTCTTAGATTTACGCGAATATTTGACATTTTAAATAAAACTATTCTTTCGGATTTTTTCGCGAATTTAGTTGGATTTTTGGTTCCCGACGTTTCGAATGCTTTAACAGCAATCATGGTCACGGGAGAGACTGAGGTGTTACATGTCTCGAAGGTATAGTTGTTACAGACAGCCTACCCACAAATAACAAAATGAAAATTGCACCAATTACCTTACACATTTTTGTAACTTTAAACATTTTTATAATTTTATATTCGTTTTATAATTGAATTTGGAATATTATTTATTTAATTTTTGCTGTTATTCTTATAATTATTACAATTTTAAAAATATTAATTAGTAATCTATATTTAGTGTTGCCATTATTATATTTATAACCATAAAGAAAATATATAAAATATAATATTTGACATTGGGAAGTGGGTCAAAGTTAACTTGGAAGTTGTGATTACTGACCGACACCGAGATAGGTGTATAATGCTTAGATTTATTTTTAAAAGTGTTACCAAATTTCCGTGGTTTTCAAGACAAATTAAATAGAAACTAAATAAATTTATAAATTGCATTTATTACCTATTACAAAATATGTTTAGTAATAGTATGTTTAGTATTACTGCAGTTAAAAATAGTCGAAACAACTTGTTTGCCTAAACCATTCCAAATCATGTCACGGGAAAACACATGCATTCGAACTTGAATAATTTAAGGAAGGAAATGTTTAATAATATTGCCCATTATTATATCTCTATTCACTATGAAATAATATGTAAAATTAGCAACCCATTGAATTCATTGCGGATTCAGGCCAATTTGCTGCTTTTTTTCTAAAATATTTTTGCGATATAGGATAAACGCCTGACTTGCTAAAGAAAGAGCGTAACTACTCGTATGTAAAACAACATATTCCAATGCAAAGTTTTACAACCATTTAAAATAAAACAGGTTCCACGACGACAAACCACACACATAGATCATCGAAGAACCGTTCGCATTAATGAAAATTAAACAACCAAGACCGCGCCTCGTCGCGGACGTGGATGAATGGGACCCAGTGTCCCCGTTTTAATTACCCTGACGAGATGTAAGTAAAGTGTAATCAATTGTATAGTCGACATTTCACAAGATACAAATTAAAGCAACAAGTCGCCGCCTGTTGATTAATTAATTGGGCAGTTGTAGCTAGCCTCTAACCATCAGTTATGTGCGATCGCGACAACTTATCTGTACGTCTTCAATTGCTCTCATCGTGCTTGTTCTAATAGAACGATAACGGCGTTTCGTGACAATATAAACTCTGTAAAAATAAACATATGGTTGGTAATAGAGTGTGTTATCACATGTAGGACAAAGCGATAGCCTGTTTAGGCCAATAAAATCGACTGTCTCCTCCGGACGTGCCGTCAGCTGAGACTCTTTCGCGTACGATTACTGTTAAACGTCATGTTCCCGTTATACATATTAAAAATAACGCTACACATTTACAACTTTTTTTTTGATTTAGTATCTCCGAATGTAAATTAAAACAATAGTTAGAGTTACATTAAAGGTTTTGCTCTTATTTAAGTAAAAATAATTTAAAGTTCACTATAATCATGATTACATGCTAAAATTTCATTAAAATGTATACATATTATATACATCTTCTTCTTCTCCCTGCTCATTTCCCAATTACTTGGGGTCGGCGCAGTACATCCTCTGTACTGCTGAAAGGATTTGGCAAAAGTTTTACGACCGGCCGCCTGCCTGACGTCAACCCTACTTGGGAATGCTATTGTTTATCGCGGAATATGTCTTATGATATGTCTCTGATTATGTCTTGTAATATGATGCACAATTAGATTTTAAAACATTTTTTATACTATTAATTAAAGTTTAATGTTATTTTCGTATATATTTTAAAAATTTTAATCACACTATAAATTTTGGTTTGACGTTGTCAAATTTTTTCTAAAAAACAAAAAAAAAAACTAAACGAAACTTTCGAATTTACTATACTATTGTACAAATTTTTTCACTATTTAAACTAAATAGGTACATTATTATGTGACGCCTGAAGAAAGCATCATTGAGCAACGAAATATTTAACCACTATAAAATTAGTCATGATAAAAGTTCATTTATTTGCTATAGTAAAACACTATATTACTACAATTTGATACATACGCTACCTATCTATAATTTCACAAGCTAATACAAGCGGCTCGTTGGTCTAGGGGTATGATTTTCGCTTAGGGTGCGAGAGGTCCCGGGTTCAAATCCCGGACGAGCCCAAACCTTTTTAGTTTATTTTATACATTATTTTTTTTAAAAGGATGTGAATGATTAACGGTATGATACTATGTTTAATATTTACTGACTGATACTATGTATTATATATACAAAAATATTTTTACAACCTCTAACGTACAATATTAGCAAATGATTTTAAGTAGTACAGATGTTTTCGTAAAATATATATTATGTGTATGTATTTAAACTGCCTTCCAATATCTTCTCTCATTTGCATTGACAGTTGATCAATATCATTTACAAATACTTGATAAGAAAACGCTTAAAATAACTATAAAATTCGAATTGATTTTATAGGAAATTTCGTATAACATGTCTTTCGTTCTCGACGTTTCATATAATAACAATCGTTTATAAATTCCAGATAAAAGTAACCCAAAGGCTCATTCGATTGAAATAAGGGCCCCCGAGCGCGACGTTGGAACAAGTAACAGTACTCCGGTGCGTGTGCCGAGGTCGAGGCCTCTTCCTCTCACTGCTTCATTGTCAAATGAGAATCACTACATATGCTAATTATATGGTAAGTATATTTATACCGCATTCACAAATTTTGTATATTTTCATATTTCATTAGTATAGATTCCTGGTTTTAAAAATACATGAACTTTAATCAGAAATCATTCGAAATAAAATTTTAGTAGTTAGTATTTAGTTAATAGTGGGATGTTGGGAATGTTTAATGAGCAAGAAAGCGAGAAGCGTGAGACTATTTTATTATCTCATAACTTGTATTATATATATGTACAGTGTACACAGTACATATTACATACAACGCACATACTTGTGTAGGTACTTAACACTGTATGATAACTACATCACATCTAGTTGATATTTCCGTTATAAATCAAGGTAAGCCAATCAGTCAAATTTATTGAAAACACTAATTTTTCCGGGATAAAAAGTAGCCTACGTGCTAAATTCAGACTAGGTATATTTTTGTGCCAACATTCATCCAGATCCGTTTAGCCGTTCTGACGTGATTGAGTAACAAACATCCAAACATCTAAACTTTCACATTTATAATATTAGTTAGATTAGTAAGACAAAATAAGTAGGTGAAGCTTTTTGGCAAGACTCATTGTCTATAACAGTGGGTCAATTATAAAAACAGGTTCATAAGCAACTTGAATGGAGTATCTAGGTCGTTCTAAGTCGTAAGAATTGGATCCTTAGAGAGTACGTAACTTTTGTGTTACTTATAGAGTACAGATTGAACTACGAGTAGGTACTTTGTAGAGAGATTTTATGAATCAATTTTTTTATCATTTTATAATTTTTATATTCGTCTATTAGTTCGAGAAATAAATTGAAAATAATAATTGTATTAGTACCTAAGTATCTGGTGTTTTATAACGTAAGGGTCTTCTCTTTCAAAAATCAATTCATTTGCTGTCTGTTTGAATGAGTGTTAGTTGAGCACGATTTAATTCGCGAATATCGCATAGTAATTGCTACCACCCATAAAAATTTTCGCGCAGTTGCGCGAGACAAGGGTAAATAAACAAATAGATTTTACATTTATTTAATTATAATTTTAAGTGCGAATACGATACGTCACAACTAACGTAGTTCACATAACATTTAACAATAGATTACATGGTTACAAAATGTACCCATATAAACCTTGATCGTTGCGCTTTGTTAGCCAGCCTCTACCGCTAAAGTCACTGCGTGCTTTAATATACCTACTAGCTTACATGCGATCTCAGTGCCATTTTTACACTACTTATATGCTTCTAAGAAAAACTGTAGTATTTGACAAAACAGTACATTGGGCTCAGGTGATAGGGTTAGAAGAAATCTTTTATGTCTTCTATATCATAGCACAAATAAAGAAAAAAATTATAGCTTTATGTAAGAAAACTATGTACATATATCTACTATCTAGTATGAAGGCAAGTTAAACACGTAACAATATCGAAACCGCAAGTGTCTGTTAACAAATATGATAACGTAAACAGAACGGATCATATCAACAACACGCGCACGTATCGTCTGCACCGGGAACCTTGGCCGTCGCGCTCTGCCAACCATCCTATGCCGCGCCGCGTTACCTGCCTTACGCGTATTACACAAGACCGCGTTTCTACACGGTTCATGCTACACAGACCGACGTAATTAACGCTATTATGTATGGTATATTTACATGAGCAATAGCAATTTAATGGGATTTTTTTTTAAATAGAGGAAGAGCCCGTGAACGCCAGACCTTCGTCATTTTATAAAGGCTGAAAGTTTGTCAGCGCGTGCTCCCAACACAGATAAGAACGATGGACCATTATGAAGTTCAGGCTATGGTGGCTTTGGCAGGTACACGGTACTAAAGGTGTGTAAAATACCGATCTTAATTCATCAAATAATAAAGTGTGATTTTTTGGTATTACCTTCGGAATATTATTAAAAATCACGTCATTCAATGCCAGACAACATCGTGGCAAACCCTTGCCAGACACCCTTTTCATGAAATCATAATTCTACTTACGTTATAGTATAAAAGCTGATTTTTATATATAATACTTAGGTAATAATTAGATGATATATAAGACTGCTAGCATAGCATTTATTACACACCATGAAAAATGTTCCAAACAAGTTGGGAGGCATTTCTAAGAAAATGTTGCAAATGGTCACCAAATTTGTAGCGCTAAGAATTGACTTTATTTTTGATGGCGTGTAATAAATGGAATGATGAAGGTCTGGCGTTCACCGGCTCTTATGGCATAAGTACAATAAAAATTATAACATCACCTTCAATTTTTTAAACGAGCTTTTTTAACCCCAATTCAATAGCACAGTCATCAAACGACATATAATAAAATTCTAACCGAGTTGAATCTGTACATGAAACGTAAATCTTAATGAAATAGTCATTATCGATACAGATGCCGAACATATAGCCTTTAGAATTTTAGTCTGCCTGTCTCTCTGGGAACGCCTCAAGAGAAAACCACAGGACAGATTCTGATGAAATTTGGTATGATGATAGCTGATGATCAGAGTCAACATATAGGATTTTTTACTGCTAGAAAATTTCTCATCTCTGAGAAATCTACCTATACTAACGAGGGACGAACCCGAGCGGAGCGAGGGTGAGTCGCTAGTTTAATTTAAAACACAGACGAAACATCGCGAGCGTTACAATCATATCAAAGTGTGAAGGCATTGCCGATCGATTTCGGGCACGGAATCAGAACAAGGTGAGCCATTAAACACGGTACAGTTATTAGATAGAGACCAGTGCATTTACGAATTGAATAACAACACGCGTATAATTTATCTTATGGATCAATTCAGTCTTAATTATTATTCTTTTTAGAACTCGTTTGTACACATGCGATTTCTTATTGTTAATAATTAGGTTAATAGTCAATAGACTGTCTGTCTGTTTGTGTGCTTGCTACAATCCGATTAAACAGGTTGAATTGATCACAAGGACGTATGTCCACTGAACGAATATGCACCTTCTTGAGCCAAAGGATCCTTATAAGACATTATAATGTAACAAAATTTACGATACAAAAATTCGGTGGAAAAAATAATTTCCGCGTCGTCACAAGTGCTGAACTACGCGTCTCTATTTGATAAATAATAATATTGGTTTCGAGATGTAATAAACCAATTTTTACTTTAAAGTAGCACCGTACCGTCAAGTTAACTATTACTTCTTATACTTTAATACTTAAAGGCTAATTTACTATATTTTTATCATATTCTTTATAATACCTGCGATACCTCTATTCATATAACACGTAGATATCCACTCGTATTTCCATCTTAGAATGGTGAGGTAAGTGTGCTGTCGTCAAGAACGCTAAGGATCCTCGAAGGATTTCCGACGTCATTACGTTTCCTTTGCCATTGACGCAGACTTAAGAACCTCTTACCTGGAGGTCAAAACAGCCCCTGCGAACTTTTCTCATTTCTTATTAAATATCGTAAATATTATATTATACTCTATTTTATAAATCCCTAAGAGCTTGTCGTATTACAACAACCTATTAACCTACGTACCTACATACCTAGACAATTTTCTTATCACAATAAAAAGCCAATTATAGAAACAGATTTCATTAAATACATAAAAACTAAATAAAAAGGAAATACTATTCCCGTACCGGGAATCGAACCCGAGCCTCCTGGGTGAAAGCCAGGTATCCTAGCCACTAGACCATACGGGATGTATGAGTTTGTTTGAATTTATTCGTCAACATCAAATAATCTTATCTATATAATGTGTTTATTAAAGGTATTATTTACATTATTTATTGTTAAGTCCATATTCATAGTGAGTAATTTTTTAATACTCTTATCAAATTATCAAACATTTCCGCCATTAACTGATTGCCAATTCAATTATTATTAAAGCTTGCAAGCCGCCCTGGCCTACAACATACGTATCTGTATTATGTATATACATACGTTGTGTACACCTTAATTATTTAGTAGTACCTACATATAAATATATGTATTATACTTGTTACAGACGGATAAACATTAGTTCTTTAGGTATATACATTTATTATCTTCGAATTTTAAAGTTTATTTAATGGCTCCTCATTAAATCTATTAAAAAATATTTAAGTATTATATTATTATTATTACTGCACTAGCAACTTACAATCGTTGTTAATTTTGTTTTATATCATAAGAAAAATAAAACCGCAATCCCACATGCTGTCTATCAATTAGAATGTATCTCCCATCTGTCGCCTGGTCCGTGGGCTGTACGACACGATATTATATTCAAATATGTACAAAAATAGCAAGGATGTTGACATGCACCACCACTATGGATGCGCGCGTGAGAGGGGCGCGGGCGGAGGTGTGCGGGGTGGCGGGGTGGGCGGGCTGGTCGGGGTGGCCCGGCCGCCCTTTGTGAGAGTGCAGCGGATCGATAGCCCGCCGCCGGTCCTGTCTGCCAGCCGCCAGCAGACAGCCGCCAGGGCTGCAATACCTAACTAGCTATTTTACCGATCACGTGTGGGCGGGAGATCGTTATGAGACCGATGCGGTCGCGGCAAGTATCTAGCCGATACACTGACACCGGATTTCATTCACTTAATTAACAAAATAATCACTTTTTAATGGATAATTATACATTAGAGTTGGTATTATTAGTTTGTAAGAGCTTTTGGTATAAATCTAGACGAGTATATTGAGTCATATCAATTAATCAATTAAACTTTTAATATTAATCCCCCCACGACCGCGGACACGCCGCGGCGTGTCAGTTAACAATAGATTTCTTAGAATTTTAATTATTTTTTTAGAAATTTACCTGTGCTTACCTTATCAATAATAATAACAATGACTTAAAAAAATCTAGAGTAATTTCTTTAAGCAGCGTTATGGTCGTATAGTTATTACTTATTTCTTTACAACTGATAATAATTTTTATTGGCATAAAATATGCCTTGACCCTAGATATTGTTCTTGGAAAAAAAGTATAAATTACTTATCTGATATCTCATTATCATTCAGGCTTAGACACTTACACAGAGTCTAATGAAGTTTCAAGCACTTATTAATATAATCTGTACATAACATAATCTTTGGGCAGGCATTGGTTGCAATTGGCCTAAGCAATAAGCACTAGGTACGCAATAACAATAAGTGGTCAGTGTCCGGCGTCCACGCCCGGACGCCCAGCACCCACCCGGGACGCAGTTCACTCCTGCTGAATGTTTGATGAATACGCCCGTTTGGGGCCATGCCAGTGTCGGCCGTCGACTATCGGGTGCTCGAATTGCAATGTCGATAACATACAAAATATATTATATAAGTTGTTTTCTTACATTTAATTCATTTCATTATTTTAAAAGCATAATTATTTTCCCTTTCAGAAATCCTTTCAACTATTTATCAAACTATCATACGTGTCAAAACTCCAATAACAAATTGTACTTCTAACTTTGAGGTGAACATACTCAGTAATATTTCAGTTTTAACTTTCAAATGAAAATTATAGCTTAATAATATCAGCTTCCTATTTATTACAATGTCGAAATTAATAGATTAATATAAATGTTTATTCTAAAAATTTCCATCAAAGGACGGAGTGCTGCTCGCCATCACCAGCTCGCTCATCTCATTAACCTTTCGCCTTAAATAGACCTTATAGAAAATGCTCAATGACACGTGAGGAAGCTAAAAAGGTTAGAAGTAAGCTTTAGGTATTGCATGCACACCTACTTATATCCTTTAGCACGTAAAATAAAATCTAAAACTATAAGCTAATCATAAAAAATCTCTACACTTGAACAAAACTTACATATTTAAAGAAAAATTCGAGAAAAACCTCAAGCCCAATTCGTTGTGCAAAGTATTTTGTAGAGACGAGCGCCGGGTGATAAAATCGGCTTTCTAATCGTAAATAGCAACGGCCAATCAAATGAACAAGTAGTAGTTAGTCGACCACCTGTCGCAGGTACTCGTGCCTACGTCCTACTACCTATACTGGCCACGAGAAAGGCGCGGCGTCACTTTCCCATTAACGACCATGACAAAAGATACGAGAACAAATTGTGAATGTGTTTTCCTTTTTAGCTTGTAATGGCCTCGGTGAAAAGTATGTGAAAAGCTTAGGGATAGAGTAGTCAAAGTAAAAATTACACTTATTTAATTATTAGTACACTTTTAAATAAACGAAGTTGAAAAGTTTGGCTTTGATTTCAGAATAGCTTCCCTATATTGAGGTCATGTGAATAAATAATCATATTAAAATAATCTTAGTAAAACTAAATTCTAAAATTGATTCATATCCACAATTGATATGGTTCCATTCTATGCGCTCGCAAACAATGAAAAAAAATGTTAGTGATAGTGGACAAAGAGTTAGCAAACCATTCATTAAATATACTTAAACAGCGCCCTCTATAAATACGCAGTATAAACTCATTACTTAATGGCTGATTTCTCTATAATAAAATCCGCAACATTTCGAATACTAGATTTAAGCGACTTTTTTCATCTTCCTTAACATAGTGTATTTATAAAGCAAAAATATATTGTCTTTTTGTATTTGTATGATTTTTTTCTTTCTTAATTTTCATTTTAAATAAACCTCAATAACAAATTCATATAATATAAAACCATCTATTGGTATTTATGTGAACAATTTTTTCTTTGTTTGTCACTAGACCTGATCACTATCTGGTTATTTATCACTATTAATCATCATTAATTTCCTAATTATTACGATACTTCTAATATTATAATAAGCTTTGATACTTATCTCAAAGTAATCATACTAAACATCACCTAATAACACAACAAATAGATCAGACGACCACCGAATGCGACCAGGTGTCGAGCCGGTGACTGGCGATAATAATTATTAGGTATAGGTGGTTTCACTTTCACATTGTTGACCGCCGACGAGTAGACCGCAGGTTCAAGGCCGTGCGGACTCGCCCAGATAACATTAGCATTATAAATGAGCTCTTACTGTAAAAAGTCTCGAGACTATATAAGTTTTTATTCTAATTGTTCATCAAAATATTAAAATAGCAGCCGCCCACGCAAGCGTATAGTGACGACATTAATTTACCACAACAACATATTAAATGCTATGTAATTAAACGTCAACTTGGTGGTTTATTTAATTTAGTTTTAAATAGCTCGCACTTTGCAAACGTAATATATTATCATTTTGTGCTCCCTACACACAATGTAGGTGCTCCGGATATTAACATTGTGGTTAAAGTAAAAGTAATATTAGAAAAAGTATTCTCGTACGGGTTAAAAGAAGGAAGACACGGCTCTAAAACACGCAACATCCGCTAGTTTCAAGAAAAACGGTAGTGATATGACAAAAAGTTCAAACCCGTTGATCGCCTGCAGTTACAAACGACACACATGGCGAGAACGCTCAACTCGCGGCCTTGTACAGTGTACACGAACGCGATTAGAAATGATTGAAACCAACAGAGTTTACCTTTAGTCACTGTCAAGTATGATTAGATAATTTAACTTCGTTTTTAGGGTTCCGTACCTCAAAAGGACAAAAGGAATTGCGTACTTATGTTTCATACTACGAAAACCTCGGTGTGCGAGTTAGACTTGCACATGTCTGATTTCATTTTCTATACATGCATTAAATTTATTCAACATAATTATGTGTTATCTTAAATTAAATGAGTTTAATCGGCACCTGTATCAAATTTGGTTTATAATAAAATACATATTTAGACCATCAAGACCATGGTTTCTAATGGTCTTGGTTCATTGTCGTTATCCTCAGTGTGGCACATTCTACATCGTAGAGGCAAGAGTACATCTAACAATGATCACAAACAAATATCACCTAAGCTCACACATCCTTCGACATCATCGAACACCGCAAGCGACACTGTTATCGCGCTAACGGATTCGCCCATTAAAAGCATTGCGGATGAATTCATATGGATGTGAACACTACACGAGCGGTAAACGCGACGGCATTGATGAGTTGGGGACTAATATGTTGTCATTTCTAGATTGTTCTCTACTTTTAAAATATACAGTTCGATATAATTTCAATAGCTCTTTGCCTGACACAGTTAGATCGACTTTTATGAATTTTGATTCCGCGAGCCCGCCTATAATTGTTTATGCTGTTTGATGATATGTTCAGTTAACTTATAAAAAGGTCCATTTTATTGGATGTTAATGTAAACTATACTAATGAATGTTTATTTATAAACCTTAGGTCTTGGGGTAAACGCGTATATTAGTTAAATCCGAATATCGTCATCAGGAGAAATATTCATGAAAACATTATCTAATGTTAAAGTTACTTATTCATGGGACGAGAGAAAAGACACTTTATATATATACTTATAAATATGGTATAAAATGTACAGCTTTCATAGAATTTTAATTGTACACAGACAGAACTAATTAAGTGTAAGCGTAGAAAATATTTTTTAGTAAGTTTTTGTTATTAATGTAATTTATATATTACTTACTAAACTAAACAATATTAAATACATTAGGTGTAACAAAATGATATCGAGATAATTTTTATATGAAGAAATTTGTACAAATAATAGAATAAAATCAAGTTTTAAAATATATATGTCTGTTATTGTGCGCGTGACAGGTCAGAAATATGTAGATTGGCCTTTTTTGCTTACATAGATCCAATCAATGATACAGTCATACTTATCAAGAACTATGTTACGTTGTTGTATCGAATTGAGTTTCGTAAGAAATTAATAACTTGTGTTCGATTATTTGGTCTATTACTATGGAGTTTCTGTCACATTTTAGTTTTAATTCAGGTTGTTTGCATCATCACTTGCGTTTCTAGATTCCAGAGACTAAAGGACACATATTTGTGACAAACATAATACATTAATTTCATTTACAACCTGCAAAGAAGAATATTATTCACCATTTACTATATTGATACAGAGCCTAAAAATGGATACGGTTAAATCAACCTATCATATTATTATAAGAAAAAAAAACAGTTTTCTATAAAGATTCTCGAAAGATAACATTTTCAGCTAAAGGACATGTGCTCATATTTGCGCTTTGAGGTAATCTGAGAGACAACCCAAAACAATAACTCTTTAAATGATTACATAGATAATAAATTATAATTATACATTTCACATCAGGTTGTAGATAATTTAATTGCATAATTGAGTGCTTACAGCTTCTATAACAATTAAAAACAACAATGCATGTCTAATGATCTTTAATTCATAAACAAACAATACTGGTCAGTGAATGAGTCATCGCGTATTCTCGACTAGCATAGTTTGGCGATAGAACCGGTTTAAATCAGGAAAGTCTACCATTTATATGTCTTAACATATTAGTATAATTTGTAGGTATGTTACAATTGATAGGTATAACAAGGATGTCCTAATCAGCAGCTGTTTGTGTACATATCGTCTTCGGGATCTAACACTTTCGCTTGAATTTGTATTTATTGTGCAGAGAATGTACCATTTATTATTGTAGATAAGGTTTTTAATTTCGATTTGCAGTTGAACTCTATTCTAATGCATATTGTAATTTGTTTCAATATAAATATATATATATATATATATATATATATATATATATATATATATATAATGCCTAATGCCATGCATAATTTCGGTTACTTTAACAGTAAGCAATTCCAATAAAGATAACTCGATTCTTGGAAGATCCACAGGCGTATAAGGAAAAGTCAAGAACGTACAACAAAGCGAAAATTGCCATACTTAATTTTAACCCCTACTTATAAAGAAATAAGCTCTAAATTTGTTGTAAAGCCCATCAGTGAGTCAGCATCGGCTTTAGAGTGACCGTAGTGTTGTAACGTTGTAACCCGGTGAACTAGATGCTCGGGCGAGTGGACGACCACTTTGATCTAACACCAAAATTGAATATTGTGCGCTCTACATATTGACGCGTGGGACAAACACTCTACCGGAAGTCAACGTCTTTTAGTGAACACAATGTGTCTTTTAAGATATGATTAAATGATTAGCAGTTTCAAGCGTAGATAGAGCTTGTTTCCTATGTTCCATTTATATTGCATAGATTATTCGCCATAGAATGTATGTATATAATGTACATATTCATATATGTTAATAATGTTGATATTTTTTATTGTACCTACTCAAGTAATGATCTTGTAATTTTTTACTATTAACATTTATTCTAAATTATTTTTTATTTTATTTATTTATTTGGATCCACTAGGGATAATTACATTGAAACATTTTTAAATTAATTACACAATTTACCTTAATCCTAAATGCATTATCTTTTAAAGTGGATACATCATGCATTAATTTAGTTCAAAAATTTAAATTTTGATAAATTAAAATATAAATAAAATTACATTAACATCACTACATATAAATAATCGGAATTTGAAAAAAACACATACATAAAACCTATTAAATAATATGGAAGCATTAAACTTCAAAGAATAATTAATTAAATAATTAAAAAAACATCAATTAAAAAAAATAATTATTGAGACATTATTAATTTAGTATAAATTTAAAAATAATTAAATTGTATAACAAATTGTGAAGTTCAGTCTTAAGCTAAGCTATACAGCCTTATTTGTTTACAATACAAGAGAACACTTTATTTCGATACTTTAAGAGAACTATTTACCTAAACTATCAAGCCCACATTCAACACGAATTATCAAAAACTCACAACCCTCTCGTATAGTCCTTTCTCTTTCTTAAAGTCCTTTCTTCTCTTTAAGTCCACCTAACCCCATAGTTTTGTTCAGCTTTTCTTTTTTGTTCGCAAAATCTTTTGATTCTAAAATTGTTCACGCAGGAATCCATCTCAAATAAAATAACAAACAAAGCGAAAAAATGCTCAAAAAAGGCACGGACGTCTATGGGTGTTAGACTTACACAAATATTAAAAAAAACCCTCTGGTATAATCTGCATACTAATGGCAACGAAAAAGTTTATTCAAGTGACGTAGCCTACGACATACGTGATGTATTGCTTCGTATCGAATGACTCAAACAGGGCCAAATACCTTTAAACGAATTCCTTAGTAACTCGAATATCAAATGACACTGAAAGTTTAATTGAAACAAACTTAAAAGGCTATTACTTAGTTTTAAAGTATAAAGTAATGAATGAACATGGCACATTGTAATGAACTATAAACTTGGCGAGTTCACATCGTTTCAAGTTTAATGCAGTGAGAACGCAAGATAAGAGAATGTTTTGAAGTATAATTAAAAACGCAATGAGATTGCATAATCCTGTCCCAGTGGGGCTGAATGGTAGCCAGCGGCTCTTGAACTCCACTGGTCCATATAATAACGAGACCCTTTTAATGGAAGACAACAATGGCAGATAAAATACTTATTCAACCTAGTAAATGAATACAAGTCTTTTTATATTCGAAAGTAAAATAACCACAGGGTTTTTGTTTGACTGAAAATTCATTTATATATAGCACTTTTTTATTGATGTGTTTATTTGGATACTTTGCTATTATTAGATTAGGTCTTCTTCACACGTTAATTCGTATTTTTTATAGTGCGCACAGCCAAGAGGTGGAATGCCCTGCCTGCGTCTGTTTTTCCTGACTTTTAACCTGAAACTCTGTAAGGTGGGTGTTAACATTCTTCTCTTGGGCAAACTCGCTATATCGTAGACCTTACCTATGCCTTCGAGCTAAGATCAAGGTCAAAAGTAAGCCCATTAATGTAATTAAAAATATATATTCAGGATGTCAAAAATAAAATTGCTGATCCTATTAGCATAAATAATATATATAATAGGTCTGAAACATGAGAACAACACTGTTTAGGTAAAACGTATGCGTGTTTTATTTGTGGACAATGTTGTAGCTGGTAGGTGCGCTCATGGGAGTGGGGTGACCCATATAAAGGACACGCATGATTGGAAGCTTGTTGGGATTCGCCCGACTGCCAAGGAAGCAACATCTCCTCCTAAGCATCGCACGGACCCAATACGAAGATCAAGACGGCATTCCTACCGAGTTTAGTTATTAAACTCGGTGGAATCCGGCTGCGCATCGCGCCGAGGGAATTCCCCCTTCACCCCCCCCCCCCCCCTCCCCCGTCGAAGCCCGACCATAGATGGTTGCGTGGGTCGCGAAGACAGTCGTCCAATAACGCCTCCCCACCGCCATGAGCGGAAGAGAAGAACCGAAGCCGCCCCGTATCCGGTCGCGCTCGCGCAGCTCGCAGCAGACGCGTCACTCGACGACCGCCGCCGACACCCCACTCGCCCAGCGCACACCGATGCCATCACCAACCGGGCCGCGTGACCACCGTCCCCCTCGCTCCGTCGTACCTCGCGATATTCTCGCGCAGGCCGCGGCGGAACACGGACCGGCGACACCGGCGCCCCACCAACGCGCGGACCCAGCGCCCGCCCAAAGGACGTCACGCCCCAAAATGAAGACTCCACAGCTACAGCGCTCCCCCTCCGCCCCCGCACGTACAGAAGACCCCTCTCTCTCGCCTCAAGCGGTCCTAAACCGGGATATACTTGTAGTCGCCGAGCTTCAGAAGAGGGGATGCCTGTCGCGAACGTTGATGGAACAAATATCCATGCTCCTCAACGACAGGATGAGGGAACAGGAGACACCGGAAGACCAACCCATGAGAGACGAAGCCACCATCACCCCCGTAAGGCGCCAACGCACGCCTGACGCCGCCCCCGAAGGAAGGAAGAGACCCTGCGTCGAGAGTTCCAGAGACCCTCGTCTACGCAACCGAGCAGCTCCTGGCCCTAGCGGTACCCCCGCACCCGCCGCCCCCGCCCCCGCAGCCGCACCAACTCTGTCCCAGTCAACGACTTTCGCCGACGCCCTACGGACCCAGACGCCTCCAGCCACACAAGCTCCGACTGCCACCACCTCAACGACGCCAGCGCCCACCAGGCCCGCCGCTCCACCCGCACCCCGCTACCCGCCCCTAGTGGTAGAAACGTTGCCAAATTGGGCAACCCACTTCAGGGCCCTCCGAGCGAAGCTGGGGCATGCACCGAATGCACGTCCCTATGGCAGAGGTGTGCGATTTCACCCACCTCGGACCAAGAGTACCGAACAATCCAGAGGTACCTGGGGGATCTGGAGAAGACCGAACGAGTGTCCTGGTTCTCCTACTCTTTGCCGACGGAACGCAGCCTTAAGGTAGCCATCAGAGGGTTACCAACCACCACGGAACCAGCAGAAATCCAAGAGGCTCTGGAGGACCTTGGATTCAAACCGGAATACGTCCGCCCAATAAAAGCCAGACAAGGTAGGCCGGGATGCATCTTCTTGGCCATCCTATCACAAACTCCCAGCTTGACGCCAAAAATATACGAAGTGATGGAGCTGCTATGCATGCCAGGCGTCATCATCGAGGCCTGGCGCGGCAAGCGAGGACCTGCACAATGTCACCGCTGCCAGGCATACCGCCACTCCAGCCACCAATGCCACCGCCCGTTGGCCTGCGTCAGATGCGGCGGCGAGCACGCAGCGCGCGACTGTCCTCGGCCCCTGGAGGAACCTGCCACCTGCGTTAACTGTGGCGGTCCCCACCCAGCGAACCATTCCTCATGCCCGCAGTATAAGAGGGAGCTGCGTAACAAGAGGGCTGGAGCTGTGGCTATCACTCAGGAGACCAAGCGCTCCCAACCCCCGCAGGCTCCAACTGCCGAACCGACTGTTCAAGAACACCAAGGTGCCACGCTGATGGCACCTGCGAACGAGCCCATTCCCAGGGGAGTCTCAACCGCTCCCCTCAAGAAGAGGAAACGAAAGCGCGGCAAAAAGGGCGGCACTCAGGCCGCAGTTACCGCCCCGTCTCATCCGCCTCAAGCAGCCCCCACACCTGCAGCTCCTGCCACAGCCGCAGCCTCCACCGCCACCTTGACAGATCGGCCTGCTTCAGCTCCAGCTCCACATACGAACGCCACCCTGCACGCAGCAATCGAGATACTGAAGAATGTACTCGTTGCGCTACAGACTGGAGAGGACCCTACAGCGGTCGTCCTCAACGGAATGGTATCCTTGCTTCGCCATGGCTGAGATAAGGGTACTATTCTGGAATGCCAACGGCCTGCGCTCCAAGACCACCCTGTTGAGGTGGACTCTCCGGGAGCAACGCATCGACATCGCATTAATTAACGAGACTCACCTAGGCCCGACTGACACCATATCCTTCCCCGGTTACCATCACTACAGACAGGAATACACGGCAGGCGTCATCCGACGTAGAGGATTGCTTGTGCTGGTGAAGAGAGGTATCCCGCACAGAGACCTACCCAACAGTCTCCACTCGCCTTCCCTCCAGGCCCTCGGGGTGGAGATAAGCATGGACGGTGCACTTTTCCATGCCTACGCCGTCTACCGACCTCCCGGCAATCGCATTAACCTCACTGAAGTACGATCGCTGCTGGATGCCTCCGTTCCTACTCTAGTGGCAGGCGACTGGAACGCGAAGCACCCAGCTTGGAACGCCGCTATCACCTGCACCGCTGGTAGGCGCCTCTTCACGGACTCGGAAAGGCACCACTACTTCACCACCGGCCCAGAAGTACCAACACATTACCCCTGGACGATCAGCAGCTCCCCCGACGTCATCGACTTCGCCGTACATAAGGGATTGCCTCATTTGACGCTGGAGGTGATCCCCGATGACCATGGATCGGACCACATGCCGGTGCTTGCCACCATCCCCACTATGCCACTCCGTGTAGGCTTGCTGCCAGCCAAGGGACGAACCAATTGGGATAAGTTCGCAGACCTGATGACCCGCAACTCTCCCCCAAGGATTGAGCCCCTTGAGGGAGACGAAGACATCGATGCACTGGCCTCCAAGCTGTCTGAGGCTATCACCGAGGCAGTCGAGGAAGCCACCGCCCCCGCCAGAAACACTAGACGACTACCACCACCCCCTCCTGAACTGCGCCGCCTCCTCGAGGAAAAGAGGAGTACACGGAGACGCTGGCAGACGACCCGGGACCCCCTTACCAAAACACGACTGAATCGGCTCGCCGAGCGAATCAAGAGTGTGCTGGAAGACGCTTCGGCCGACAGCTGGGAACGACGTCTGGAGGAAGCCGCTGACGACACGACATCACTCCATCGGTTGTGTCGTCAGCTTTCCAAGAAGAAGCCGCCCACGCGACCCTTGCTCCGCACCGACGGCTCCCGATGCTATGACTCTACGGAGAGAGCTGAGATTTTCGCCGAACACCTGGCAACTCATTTCTCTCCCAACCCCAGCAGAGATCCACGATTCCATGCAGAGACCGAAGCCGCTGTAGCCGAATCTCTCCGCACGCCAATACCGCCTGAGGAAACCCCTCTCTTTTTTACACCCTCCCAGGTGCGAAAAGGGATCGCGGGTCTGAAGCCACGCAAAGAGACCGGACGGCGTGACGAATGGGGCGCTGCGTCACTTACCGCGCCAGACCATCGCCACACTGGTCCGGCTCTTCAATTCAATACTAAGGACAGGACACTTTCCCGAGCCATGGAAGAAAGGCGTGATCATCCTTATACCCAAGCCAGGGAAAAGCCCACTACAGCCGGGCAATTACAGGCCGATTACCCTCCTCTCAGCGGTGTCCAAGCTGTTTGAGCGACTCCTCCTGCCACATCTCCGGGCGCATTTTCAACCGCGCCCCGAACAGTTTGGATTCCGCAGCGGCCACTCGACGACGCTCCAGGTGGCTCGAGTACTCCACCACGTCGCCGCAGCACTCAACAAGAAGGAGAAGATCGTTACCACATTCCTCGACATCGAAAAGGCCTTCGACAGAGTCTGGCATGAGGGCCTCCTCTGCAAGCTCATCGCCACCTCAACACCCAGGCGCATCGTGCAGCTGGTGGCGTCGTACCTCCGGGGGCGCTCCTTCCGCGTCCGGGTGGACGACGCCACGTCATCCGTGCAGCCAATCTCAGCCGGAGTCCCTCAGGGAAGCGTGCTGTCGCCGTTTCTATACTCGCTGTACACCGACGACATCCCGGTAGCCGCCGGTGCCCATCTTGCTCTCTTCGCGGACGACGTGGCGCTCATCACCACGTCCCTCAACGTCACCCACGCCGCCGTGAAGATGCAGAGGGCCCTCGACGCCTTGCCCCCCTGGCTGGACAAATGGAGACTGTCGGTCAACGTCGCGAAGACACAGGCAGTCTCTATAGGCCACGACCGACGCCCGCCGCCTCCCCTAGTGATGGAAGCCACAGAAATACAGTGGACGGCCAAGGCTAAATACCTCGGCGTCAACATCGACTGCTACCTCTCAATGAAAGGACACATCACCGCTACCATCAACAGCGCCAAGGCCGCGATGGCACAGCTCCGCCCGGTCATGTCATCGAAGTACACTGCGTACGAAAATCGGGATCTATAAGACTTATGTTAGGTCCCGACTAACGTACGCAGCCCCGGCGTGGTTCGCCCTCGCCTCAGAAACCCAGCGAAAGAGACTCCGTGTGCAACAGACGATCTGCTTACGAAGAATAGTCTGTGCCCCTCGGTACGTGAGGAACGCTACCATACAGCGTGACCTCCGTGTCGAGAGCATCGACGACTTCATCCGCCGCTTCAGTAGGGGGATGCTGGAGGGCGGACTCTTCATCCCATGCCCACGTCAGGGACATAGCCCCCTGGCACGCCCGCCCACCGGACCGCTACGCGCTCCCTCGGGATCTCCTTCACCAACATGACGTCCAGTAGCCGCCACGGTCGCTGATCGCCTGGCTGGGCCTCCCTGAATAGGGTCTCACCCGGCCGGGCTGATCGCCCGGGCGACTAACATCAAGAAGCCTTAAGGGTCCTAGAAGGGCCCTCCCAGTGACGCGCCCATATTCGTGGGCGGCGGAAGAACCCACGGTCAGGGGGCTATGCCCCGATACCGTTTCCCCACTCCCCTTACGGGGAATGTGAGATGACCACGGAAGCTTGTTGCACAGCTTGTCGCTCCACCTCCAGCTGTACACAACCATATTTCGTATTAACATATAAATACAAAGTATCAATACGGAGGCATGCAGGTTGCAATTTGAAAAATCATGAAATTAGATATACATACATATATGAAGAAACTATGTATAAAATATTATTGTATGATTAATTTTACAGTTGGATGATGTCATATCACAAAACAATTTAATCAGTTAAACTTTTATGAGCAAGTTACAATGACAATTACGTAATAAATAACGATGTGAATATAATCTAGAGAATTTTCGGTATATAATCTAGAGAATTTTCGGTATATGTATATGGTATCATCTGACATTTTTATGATAATCATATCAACTTATGGTAAAGTACCGAAGAATATTCGCTAACGTAAAAATTCTTTCTGAGGAAAATGACATTACCTACTCATTAACTGTTAATGTTGACTTTGTTTAGTTATCATAAACCTTGTATTGATTATAATAGTGAGAAAAAAATAAAAGTGTGTTTGCAAAACAAATTATACAGTTGGTTTGCGTAAACACGGTGATAGCGACACGGGTATTTCCGTTTCATTCATGATAAAACATCAACACAAATAGAAATGTAGATCATTATCAATCCATCTCTTTTATATTCAATTGCCGTATAGAAACAAGATAGGTATACTTTTAGAATTTAAAATGATTCAAATAATTTTGAAGTTATTTCACTCCCAAAGGTAGCATTTAGTTTTTTACTATACATATACAAATATAAGCTATTTCTTAGGAAAAGAATTATGAAAATTCTTTCAGAAAATAAATATAACCCATACACCAACAAAACCATAGATCCTATATTTGAGTATCTTCTCCGATTTTTAATCTGTGAAAATTAAAACAAATCTTTGTCACCCTAGACCTTGAGTATGACATTGAAGATTTTTGGACTTATTTCATACTGGCAATATGTTATACTTAGTTAAGTTAGAAAATTAATTAAAAACGAAAATTGATCTCGTCCAGTGTCCACTACCATTTTTAACCGACTTCCAAAAACGAGGAGGTTCTCAATTCGTCGGAATCTTTTTTTTATGTATGTTCACCGATTACTCGAAGACGCCTGAACCGATTTCGAAAATATCTGATTAGGTATCTATTCTAAATGAAAACCCCCGTTTAGTTATTTTTTACATTTTAGTGCCTGGAAGTCAGTTTTTTTTTATATTTTATATTTTTTAATTTTGTTACAAAATCATGTGCCACTACAACTAATCGGAAACATTAAAACTAAATATGGTATGCATTATGATATTCAACGTTCCATGATAAGACATTTGACCTTATTAAACCACGAAAGCTATCTATCAGTATCTACTGAATATGTACTATACATATAATATGTAAAAACGGCGCGTGCACTGCAAAACAACAGATCGACGCGACGTCATAGCCGCAGCCCGCGGGCATTAACTCCCCTTCTAATTCAATTCATACTGCTTATAGTGTATAGGTAACATCGACTGTTGTAGTTAAAATACAAACCTTTTATATACATTTTGACTTAAATAAGTTTGTCTGTAAAAAAATAGGAAAATCTTTCGTTTTATATCCCTTACTCGAGAAATAATTGGTTCTTCATACAAACTTTCATCTTCCTTTTCACCCCCTCAAGGGACGATTTCCCGGATAAAAACTATCCTATGATCCTGGGAAGGGTCTCAAAATATCTTCACATCAAATTTTATCTCAATCGGTTCAGCGGATTTTTAGGTTATCCATTACAAACTTACTTCTTTATAATATTAGTGTAGATAGAGATTGCCTGGAATAGGTAATTGTGTGACACCTATACAACATGAAGAATTTAATATCATTTACATTCTTGCTAATAAATATTTATTTTTAAAACAAACGGGTAGTAGTCTGAGCTTTTACTTGATAAGCTCATTAATTAAGTAAGTATATTTGCGAAATCCACTTTATACGTTTAATGTTTTAACAAGTACGGCCAAGAGATAAGATATCTTATTGTAGATAAGTATTTTGTTATTGGAACACTTGTTCATTATTCCTCTAATAATGAAATCATAATATCGAGAAATATCACGCCTAGGAATGATTTATTCTACAAGAGCTGGTGTCTGGAGTTTGCACTCTTGTACATGTCAGTTGGCATAGCAGCCGTTGAACTCTACCCCTGCATTATATGAGAGCGTATGGAACGGAAATCACTTGCTGTTTTGAATAATATTTAAGCCTCTTCTAAAAATTAAAAAAAATCGAGTTTTCTAGTGGTTCTTATTAGTATAAGAGAAAATTTCGTTGTAATAAAATATGGAAAGTTTGAAAATTTCATAGAGACTGCAGTGTGTAGGTGCACAGTTTATTTTCGCTGACGATCCATTCCCAATAGTCGCAAATGCAATTGATTCGACCTCCGGCGCGCTCCCCTCGCCCACGTCGCCACGCAAATAAACGGCCCTGGCGATACGTACAGACAATTGAGCATATTGCTCTCACTACGTTTATTTACTCCGGTTTCGCAACATGAAGCAGATTAAACTAACTTTAGCAGATACTACATTAATTCTGACTAAATGTGTACGAATACTATAAATGCTTAAGTATTTTCGTTAATTTACCTTCAAATAGCAATGAACCAACTGAGCGACTATATTTTTCTCAGCTTAGTGTTAGAGTGTAAGCAACTTTTTATTTCGGCAATGTCGTGGTTCCCTCCCTGTTGTTGTTTGTCTTTGATAAATAATAATTAATAAACATCCATCCAGTTAGAGTTCCAAATACTGGGCGCGGGCCTTCAATTTAAATAGGATCAACCCTATCCTGATGATGATGATGATGTTCTCCTGGCCGATTCCGGCCACGGCGGCCAATCTTATTGAGACTAGCCAACTGCGCAGGAGATATTATAGTGCACAAGTGTACGCGCAGACACAGATGCACTCTCTATTCCTGTCACTCTCATATTTCGGTGGGACGACTGTTCGACACGACCAGTGAGAGTTAAGGCGCAGGACTGACGGCTTTACGTGCTCTCCGAGGCACGGGGGTAAAGCACCGCCAACTTCCTAACTCCAGGCTGTTACTGAGACTTAATATACAGAAAGACTCAATAACTAAACTTGGAACGACCCGGGACTCGAACCCAGGACCTCCGAGTGTGCAGCCGTACATGCTAGCCACTACACCAACGAGGCAGTTAACCCTATCCTATTTACCCATTGACCAAAATTGCGGGTTTGTTTCCCATGTCTTTTGAAAATGTAATGTTAAATTCATTCAGACAAGTAATATTGCTAACGATGTTTTTCTTCCATCAATTTGATAATGAGATTCGATGAGAGCCGTATATGAAAATGTCAGAGATGCAAGACTCGGAATTGAAACAGCTTTACTCCGTTTCCAAACGAGATTGCCCCTAATGAGCTATTACAAAAAATAAAATTAATAATAGGTACGGCACATAATAATAAATGATAAGGTAAGGGGAACAAAAACATGAAATGATCCAGTGTAGGTATGAAAGGAAAAACTCCCATAAGGCATAAATACATAATTATGTGTTTCGTTAGCTGTTCTAGTTTATTTAGAAAATGAGCTGATTAAGAAGTCCATGCGAATTTCTCACACATGTAGAACACATTTAGGTCAGTTTAAAACCGAGTCAAGTGCATTCAAATCGTCGTAGAAGTATCGCGGCGACGCACTGCAGATCCGACCTAATTCACTGGCGACATTTGCACGACTAGAAAGGGCAAGTCTTGAACCGAACCTACGATCGACGCAGTGCAGGTACGACCCAGATCGTCGGCCCAACCCGACCCGGTGTTTTCTATTTTTGGCAAGTTTCTGCAATACAACTTTAATGCGGATATTTCATATGAATAATTCTGTGCACGTGGGGCAACTGGAGCTTCCAAACATACTTAATTCAAATATACAGAACTAAAAACAAATTCACAGAAGATAAATGGCATTTATTTGAAATAAGTAGAATTATATTAGGAAAATTTTGTATGACGAATATACACGCGTAATACTTATATATTCAGCCCTTTCTAACGTCCCATTGCTGAGCACGGGCCTCTCTTCAGTACGAGGAGGATCGGGCCGTAGTCAACCACGTTGGCGGGTTTCACATGTCTTTTAAAAAACTTGCTAGGTTCTCTCAGGCAGGTCATGGTGATTTCCTTCACCGTTAAGACAAGTGGTAATCATATTGGAAATGATTGGCACATGAAAATGTCAAAGGTGCGAGACCCAGGATTTGAACTCGCTTCACTCGGATACTTATAGATACCTATAGGTAATAGGTAGTACATACCTACTATTTTTCTCGTAGCGATAACTGTTGTGAAGCCTTACAACCAGCCTGTCGTACGATTAGTTCAGTAATCAGTGACACGCGCTCATGTTACATTAAGGTGTTTTTAGAGAGAATTATGTGCCCTCGTGACACGTGTTACCAATACCTTTCTTTACTAGCGTAAGTCAACCGGATTTCTCCACGATATCACTTGATAAATAAACATGACCGCTTCAACTGCGTAGCGATCATGTCTATCAAGCACACACTTATATTTGTAGATTAAATTTAAAACTAACTTTAGTTATGTTAACGTAGTACTATAACTCCCAATGGCTATTGCGCCTGGGTAAAACATAGCGAATCATCATTTACATCATCGGCTTAAATATTGCGGAAAAAGAAAAATAAACTATTTTCCTATACTTATAGTAAGCGAAATATATGTAATGTAGTACAAAATAAATATATGCAATGTATAAAATGTGTATGAAAACTGAATGATAGAACTATCCTTCACTTGACTGATTACCGGATGTAAAGTTTTCATTTACATTTTTATCAAACATGCGACAGAAACAAATACGTCGCAGACGAGTATGAATAATTTACTATATAATATGTACTACTAGCGACTCACCCTCGCTCCGCTCGGGTTCGTCCCTGGGGTGGGATCTGAGAGGACCACCCTTATCCTTATCACTTAGGGGTATGAAAAATAGATAGTAGCCGATTCTCAGACCTACTGAATACGCATATAAAATTTCATCAAAATCGGTCAAGCCGTTTCGGAGGAGTATGGCAACGAAAACTGTGACACGAGAATTTTATATATTAGATAAAAACCAATTGCCGTTCGTTAATCTCGCTAAAACTCAAAAAAAGTAGCTGGACCGATTTGAATAATTCTTTTTTTATTTTGTTGGGGGTGTTTCAGGGATGGTTTAAGTATGAAAAAAAAATAAACTGGAAAATTGTAAAATCAGAACTGTTTCTCTTATGCCTATGTATACAATATGTAATATATATAATATAGTCTATCTACTACATACCAACCGTTAAAATTTACCTAGCAATGAACACGAGCGAAACAATGGGGAGTGGCCAGTTCCAATATAAATTGAAAGTAGAACGGCAAGGGAAAAGTATAGTAGTTAATTTGGTTGCGAAAAATGGGGCATAGCTCACGGCTGCCAGGCTTTGAAATTTAGAAATTGGAGCAGAGCACGATCCGTGACAAAGTAGCATCAGCAAGGCGACTTGGTGAGCTAGTAAAAGTAATAAACACTGTATAATTTTCAGGACCTATTGAAGAAATGTTATCAGGCAACCCACCTACGATATATGTTTATATTATGTTAACTACAGAATATTATTTATCCGACAAGCAGATCCGGATGACAGCAGGTGACCTTACTTTGAACGTAGGCTACTTTGGGTCTTTTACATTTATATTGGGATGTACATTAAATGTTATGTAAAAGGGAAGAAAATCAAAAATGAAGAGTCAATAATTTTGAAACAGCATCGCAACGTCTAGACAGATTTAAATGGGATATAACAACCTCTATTCGAATCGCAGTTAATCATATCCTCATGCTCCCTCTTTTATCTCTCGTTTAGTGGCCGTAAATCAATGCGAGCGATGTCGCAGGCATTAGCTAGCTAGTAATCGATTTTATAATATATTCGTGAAAGGTATTCGTAACAAAAATAAGGAATCTTTGCGAGTATTTTTATGTTCAAGCAAAGCTAAGTCACTAGTAATAACATCAATTTACGTATTTGTGACGTCGCAATGGAAAACGTTTTTCACGTCGCGCCTACTGAAAATGTACCAGGCGAACATGAGCTAACAGCAGTCATTGTTATCGGGCGAGTGCGGGCGGCGGCCGCGCCGCGGGGAGGTCCTGACGTCGAGGCCATCTGTTCAACCGCGGCTAAACGCTGATAGCTTATCGGAGCTCATGCTGCAAGTCTACCATGCTTTCCTGGTAGAAATTTTGATATTTTCGTTTGAACAAAATTTTGTACGAAGTAAATAATAAATAGAGTTTCTACTTATAAATAAAGAACTAATAGAGCTTAGTCATTATTATGCCAATTTTTTTAGACAACATTATCAATAGAAAATATTCGTTTAGTAACGTCGATAAACCCATTAAACGTATCGCTCGCGGTCACACACGCACTCTGTTCCATTGAAACCGACAATAAGTAATTAACAGCCGCAGCCGCGTATTGTGTCTTTCCTAGAATAGAACAACATGGCTGGCTCCCTTTCAATTATTATTATTTATTTGGTATCTTATTACCATTTCTTGTCCTAAATATTATCGGGATAAAAGTGGTCTAAAAAGTGTTTTACAATTTTATTGCAAAATCTAGCGACTCACCCTCGCTCCGCCTGGGGTTTTCCCTAGTTACGTTTTAATGTTTAGTATAGTTTTCTCAGATATTTTCCCGCAGTAAAAAGTATCCTACATGTTGACTCGGTTACCCAGCTATCATCATGCCATATTTCATCAAAACCTGTCCAGTGGTTTTTTCACCGCTTCTATATCGATAATAATGACTATTTCAATAATATTTTCCAAAAAATATTTAATGTACAGATGCAGTTAGAATTTTATTATATGTAGGTATAGATAATTGTGAATTGATGACAAACAAATCTTAATTGTAGAAATTAATGAACGTTTTCTGTCCTAGGATATAGAATATAGATAGAAATTATCTTTTAACAAATGGTTTTTACAACAATTATTAATATACCTATATTATAATTTAATTCAATACAACTTTTAAAGGTTAGTCAAAAATCACCTTTGTTACAACTTTTTTTTTCAATATTTGATAAGACACGAGCGCAGCACAAAGGGCACACATACATCTGAGATAGTCGGCGGCCGCGGGCAACGACCTTAGGCTTTATGGCACATGCTCGTCATTGTACATTCGAGCAAACGACGAAAAACTAACGTTCTATACAAGCGAGCTATTTTCCGAGTCATCGTACAGCAACCGTGTCGTGGTGATCGACGAACGATGACACAGTGTCAGGTGTCGTGACCTATCACGTTACTTACTGCCTTCGAGCTTTATCCGCATTACTTGTTCGATAGGGTTTATCGAACATCCATTTTAGTACTCTTTAAATGAAACAAATGGGATATTTTAATAATATTTTATATATAATATACACACGTGTAAAAATAGGGTATCCGGCGCGACAGTATATGAAATTCAAGAAAAGTGTTAAGAACAGTTAGCGCTCGTTTAGCACCTTCCTGTCCCGCGTCAAAGAGAGGTTGCGCCAGTTGCCAGCTGTCCAAACAAACCGTTAGCCCGTAATTGACGAGTGCGCTTTGCTTACTAGACGGTGTTGATACTTGACTGTACCTGTGATGCTACATTGTACTTGTTAGATACAATTCTAATACTGTGTAATTGTGATTAAACTGAACAGATTATACAGAAAAAAAGTCTTAAATTTATACTATGCTTAACAAAAGTTAAGTGTAAAAATACATTCACTAATGTCATAAATGGAATATGAAGAATGTACGGATAATTAATCATTTATAGCTTACCCTAATTGTAATGGGTCTATGATTGTAGTTAATCTCTTTTGAAACTTAGATTTAAAAATTATTATCGAAAGTAAAGAGAAATTCATACTTTATCTATACATATAATAAAATTGTAACTAAGCCGAATCTGTACATTAAATATTTTTTGGAAAATCTGATTGAAATAGACATTATTTCCGATTTTCGATACAGAGGCCGAAACAATATTTTTTAGAATTTTTGTCTGTCTGTCTGTTACCGCATCACAGAAAAACCACTGGACGGATTTTGATGAAATTTGGTATGGTGATAGCTGGTTATTCAGGTCAACATATAGGATAATTTTTACCGCGGGAAAACTATCTCATTTCTGAGAAAAAAATACAAAAACTGCAATGTAAGGGTATACTAATATGTAAAACTTAAGAATTTAGTTTTTAGTCATCTGAACGCGGGCGAAGCCGCGGGCATTGCTAGTAAAAAATAAATCCAAGGCCTATTCCAAAGTAAATATATCGAATAAATTGGCTTTCTTTTTATAGAGAGAGCATTCACTAGCAGTTCGGCTGCAACATAAACACTGCGGTGTCTAAACAGATGGAGCAAAGCGTGTTCGGCGGCGCGTGAACAGCTCCCACAGCTCCTGCCCGCTACCAAACAAAATAAACGACTTGCTACACAATCGCCGCAGTGACGTGCACCAACAATTTTTTGTTAGTAACCTCATATGCATTGCATAAAAGATATAAATCAGAACCAGTTATAGTAAGAATACTGAGCTCAATTGACCCCCTTTCTTTGTTTTTCCTTTTGGAAAGGAACACATACATATTTAACAAGTGAAAACAGTCTATGTTATGATTTTTGATAGTTTGATATGAAGCCAGTATTGTAATTTGTAGGCACTAAGTACGAGTAATATGAATATATGGGCAGATTTCATAAGCAATGCAGATGCAAAGAGCTCAGCGCGACCCTGACATCGTTTAAAACGAAATCTTTCTGTTTGCTTTCATGGCATATTATTATTTTGCAGTGGAATAGCAGTGGCACAATGAAACGTGACTTTTGACAATATTATGAACAATTTATTATTTATCATTTAAAGCTTTTACGGTGATTATTTTATACGCTTTATAGGTAATACCTAGTGTACTTCTTAGGAGAAACCATTATCATTATTATGCATGCATGCCCACGTTCATTCAAATATATGGATGGCTCTATTTTATTAATAACTGTATTAATAATTGTTCAAAAGCGTATATCGAAAATGAGAAAAACCTTCCACTCTCATAACTTAAGCTTTACAAACTACATCAAAGCTTAAGTAAAGTAGGACACAACTGAAATTCCCGTAAGCCTGAAGCTATAAAAACTCATAACCAGTTTAATTCCTCCAACTAATCAAGCCTTTCGCGTAATTAAAAATGGCTTTAATGGTTTTCCGCCGCAGCGTCCTGGATACCTAGTGACCTATTTGAAGGAAAACGAGCTTTTGGGTTAACTGCCTCTTTTGTACTTTTGCCAGCTACGCTACGGCCTCAAACTAGTCGAAACTTAAACTTAGCAGTACTGCTCAAACAACTCATGTTTAGATCATTAACCTTGACATTCTCTGAGTAACGGACTCGTGTTACTAAATAATTAAGGATTTACTGATTACATTTTACTTATATAAAAAAAATGTTTAAACGTGAGAATTTTCATATCAACCAAAACCACTCGCCAGGAGAAGTAGAATAAAAACTAGTATTCTTCCACAAGTAATTCTGAGCCGTTACCTGCCTCAATGATTGAATTGTTAGCACCGCGTACTGTTATGGTTAGTGGTTGCTAACTTTACTGAAACCATATTTGAGAACTCAGTGTCGGAATTACTAGCTGCCTTTATGTTATCATCGGAACTAAAAGTAACTTAGATGATTTACAACTTTCATAGTTGTAGACAAAAAATATTAAATAATATTATAAGTATTAAATATAAAGAATCAGCGTTAAAATAATGAAACCGTATATTTTAACCGCTTCAAACCCGGAAGACATTCGACCTTGTGCGAATAAATCGCCTTAAGGAAGTGCTTCTTATGCCTAAGTATTTAATATTTATTAGGCTTCACGCATTCATGAGTATTATGCAAACTACGCCAGTATGTAGAAATATGTAATTCGATTTTGGGAACAGATTATCTTACCAGAAATCTGATTAGTCAGCTGCCTGGTGACTGGTTTTACTCAGATTAATTTGAATAAATTTAAAAATTGTCATAGCACAATTTTCACTATGTGTAGGTATTCTATGTAACATTCAACATTATTAGATTGGTTGTTCCATAAGACTGTTAATATTTAATAATAATCTATCTACATATATAATTATACATAAAAAAATCCATTGCTGTTCGTTAAACATGATAAAACTAAAAAATGGCTAGACCAATTTGAACAATTCTTTTTTTGTTTTGACTTAGGGGTGTGTCAGGGGTGGTTTAAGTATACAAAATAGGGGAAACCCATAAGAACAGCTGGAAAATCGAAAAATTCAGAATTGTTTATGTTGTAAAAGAATCACTACTTCGGATTACTTTCAACAGTGGCGACCTACCATCTACGTCCTACGACAATGCTTTAAGTTTATGTTGGAAAAAATATATATATATGTATATAATATAATATAGTCTATCTATTCCATACTAACCATTAAGACGTACCTAGGGACGAACCCGAGCAAAGTGAGGGCGAGTGACTAGTTAATAATATAAGACAAAATGGAAAGTCGGATTTAAGGTCTACGTATTGAGTGGACTTCAGTTAGTGAAAATCAACTTCACCTACTTAGTTCAAAGTTTGTAGCAATCAAACAATACATTGCGTTACCAGGCTTAAATGCCTTACATTTGTTAATTGTTGGTATGTAAATATTATAAAATTTGACTTTCATTAATTGCATAATGTTACAAAACGCAAACAAAATATGGAAATAAAGAGGAGGGGTGTTGTGTGATACTGCAGAAAGTATAAAGTTAACACAAAACACCATCTAGTTCCATGGTAAGCTACGAGGCCTGTGTTATTATGGATACCAGATAGTTGATACACTACACATATATATATAATAATTTTAAATACACACATATAAATATAAACACCCATGGGTGGAGTACAAACATTTGTCCTCATCACTCAAATGCCTCCATACATTTGTGTGATGAGTCTCCAGCAGGATTCGAAATCGCGTCCGCTGGCACAGCAAGTAGGGTCACTACAAACTGAGCCAAACGTGTCCTCGTATCCTTTTAACTACCTGACATTTATACGTATCTCGACACACGAGAGCAGCCTCGAGAAAGTGCATTACCAATGACGGCGACAGAACTTGAGTCACGCGCTGACGCAAGCGAGCCTTTGTTACCCAAATACCCCGTCGATCTATTAAAGTTAATATACTTATAACGTTTTATGTATTCAATAAATACATTTGTTCTATTCTAGGTGTTCAAAGCTGAATAAAATAAAGCAAAGTAATAAAAATACAAGTGAAATGATGGATAGATAAAGATAGGAATTTTCAATTTAATATAAATCATTAAGCTTTAAGCTTTTGAAAAGCTACATTACTGTATTTATGTAAATTATACTGTATTTATGTAAATACGAGTACAAACGAGTGAGCCGCTCATAGCATAGGGCTTCGGTCTAGATTCTGTTACAATATCATCATAAATTAAACAATTTAGTAAATTATTTTCAATACTTTAATTCCTTCTTTAGTGAAAGAGTACATAGTTAATTATAAAACGAGATATTTTTATTGTCTGCTCGAGCTTTTTCATACATCTATAGTACAAATCATTTCAACCCCACTGGCCTTGACACTACTAATTTTTAATTTGCACTTAAAGCGGTTAACACCTTGGGAAAACAATGCTTAGAGGTTATGGCATCGTTATATAATAGTGCTCAATGTTCGTGATGCAGTCAGCGCGCGGTTCGCGGCGCGCAGTGCGCTGTGCGATCCACGCCAGTGATTCGGAAGCTCCCATTCACTGTACACACTTAAATAATATTAATAATTCTACTTCTTAATAAACATTCATTATTATGAAAATATTAAGTAAAACAATAATTAATTAGAGTAGCTGTTGCCTGTTGCCCAGTCTACCTAAATAACAATATATTATGTACTAGCAGCTCACCCTCGCTCAGGTTCGTCGCTAGGTACGTTTTAAATAGATATAAATAGTTATTTGTCAGCGTTAGCCATATAAATTTACTTGATGGTTGGATGTCATGTAGAATGCAGGAGACAAGAAGGAGATTGGTATTTTCGCATTTATACGTAAATTGTTCGCTAACCATAGTACCGCCATTAGGATATACAGATAAAAAACATCGATAGTGTAGCTTTATGGCCGACGAGGGTATACATAATATGTAACATAACATAGCACACTATACGCAAAAAAAAAGAAAAATACAACAATGAATCAAGAACGACCTCCTTTTTTGAATGTGGTCGAACTTATGAAATGTAATTGGCTGCAGTCTCACGCACGCACTGGCAATAGAGCCGCAGCAGTAACGGAAGGAGTGACTCAGTAGTGTAATGATTGCGAACTTATTTTCGCCGTAACAAAGCCGCGTCGACGCACAATTGCCGTTTGTTTTGTTTGAATTAAACAGCTTCTTATTGCTAATAAGGACGAGCAACGAGCGCTGGGGGCCATTGTTTCCGCTCGGAACAACGCAAAGTGCTCAGCTTTTTGAATTTTCGCTTTTGACAAAAACATAAAGCATTCATTTGTTCTCACATGAAAGTATGAAACGTTGAATATTATAACGAAAACGCTCCCTCGCGTTACTGCGCCTAGAGCGCTGTTGTTCAGACTGCTAAGCTTATTGAAAAATTAAGATACGTCTGGTTTAACCGACAACTGGTGGAACTTTAATATTCACGATAAAACTATATATGTACGTATATTTTTATTAATATACAACTAATAAAGATATTATAATAGTAATTGAGCCAATCGATCGACAATAAGGATATTGCGACCTGAGAGTTATATAAAAATTGTAATGCAGTAGTATTACAAATAGACTGAACGGTAGTTTTCGTCTGCAGCCGCCGACCTGCTAGCGTAGCATTCAACGAGACAAGAATAATGCGCGCGTCTCCGCGGGAGCGGGCAAGCGCGGGCGAGTGCAGCCAACGTACGCCCGTTCAAGCAGATACACCAGCTTTTCACTCAACGCTACGATTTTGCCCTTTTTGCTCTTTTACCTTTTTCTTGTTTTACTCTTATAAATGGGGGAATCCGTAATGATGAAAATGTATATCTTTTTGCCAATTCAATTCTCATGTTAATGGCTTCAAAGCATGCCAGTTGAGCACAGATTACTTCGCCAATATCATGTACAATAGAGATTAGATTCATTTTTTTTTTTATATTTATTACTTTAATGAAAGCGTGCCGATAGTCATATTCTTCATAAAGTTATGGATGCGAAAGTTTTTGTTGGTGTATCCTTTCTTTATGCAACAACAGAGCAATGGTTATGATGGAAAGTATTTTTTGCATAGAAATAACTTTCGGGAGAGAAAGAGCCAAATAGTACTTAAATATCCATAAAACAATAATTTCCATGGAATATTACTGTACATTAAAACGGTACTAAACATTCGTGTGGAGTCAGAGTCTAAGCGAAGTGTGGGCACTCCGCACTGGGCGCTTCTATAAAAGTGTATTAAGTTGACAATTTGTAACACGTGTACAATTGTCTCGTGTCAACATGTCTAACGGTAACGGTAGGAGTATCTCCAAATTCATTACGAGATGTTTAGTACCGACAAGAGTGCAAGGTCGACGGCCGCGCCCGCGCACCGCTGCGCGCGCCGCACTGCCGATGCACTGCACTGCGAGGACAGCGCGCGCACTTACACACAATATTATGCTGGTCATAAACTTAGCCTTAAGTCATACATAAGTACGTAATAGCAAGTGTTGTAAAATGATGGATGACTTTAAAATCATTAGAAAACAATCTAATTGGTAAATATTTTTCTATTGAAACATAACCGATGCTAACTACATAGGTCTGCTCATTTAAGAAAAACCGAATGAGTAAATAAACAAATTCAATATTATATTTGTGAATATGTCTCTATAATCTCATAGTAAATGTGATTATGTGTATTAAAAAAACATTTATTTCATACAAGCAATGTAGTAAAAGTATAAAAGCTAATTTTCATATTAATGAGTCATTTCCTACTAAGAAATAAACAAAGTGCAATATAAGTGTATAAGTGGTTTGTTATCATAATGTGAAGATCACTTAGTGGTATAAATGGAGTGATGTATGCTTGTTTCCGTAAATTCACCTACCTTGATTAAAGGCAATCATCACCTACTTATGTAGTTTAATATAATGCTATATAGTATATAACATGTATAAAAATCTAAAAGAAAGGCATGACTTAAACAAGAGCTAAGTTAGAATGGTCTTACTAGTACATATGTATATATATGTACATATGCATAATTAGGGTTTAACCCTATCTTTGTTTGTCTCAGATGCGCTTTAACACCTCGAGATAAATTTCTAAGAAATCTATTGTTAACTGTAACTCTGGCGACTGACGTGTACGCGGTCGTGGAGGGACTAATGGTTAGTATAACCATTATATTATATGATATATACACTATATTATATTATATGACATATTATAGCCTATATAGCTTTCCTCAATCAAAGGGCTATCTAATGCATAAATAATTTTTCAAACTCTCCATGCCTCCAACCACACAAAAATTCAAACCAATCTGTTATTCCGTTTCCACGTGAAAGAAGGACAAACAAAAAAACACACTTTCACATTTATAATATTAGTATGGATATTATGAAGCAATCAATTGATAGATAGCCTATCAGCTGATTCATATATAAAGTAATGGAAATTACCGATATTATTTTTTGCAAGGAATTTCTATATAATAATACTAGCAGAACCCACGGCTTTGTTTCTTTCAAAGTGCAAAAAAACAACTCATCTTTCCCTACCCTTTACAATACTGTATAGAAATCTGCCCAATTTGTTGACATTTATGATTACTGCTCGCTCCCTTGGGTAGTAGCATGATGATATAATATAGCCTTCCTCAATAAACGGGCTATTTAATTTAAAAATAATTATTCAAATCGCATTATTACTGAGACAAATTCTGCCTCTTTACAATATTAGGTATAGAATATTTTAATATGTATACATGTATATTTAGTGACAGGTTTTCCATATTTACAAATATTGTTCTCTGAAGTACGAGTAAGTATATAATAAGTCTATTAAAATTTAATTTAACTAGTCATTTCTTTAATGCAGTTAGATTCAATAATATTGAAAATGCCACAAGACCAATTTATTCTCTAAGAGGAAGACTTTTAATATTTCCAATAAATTATAGTAAACAGTATAAGTTTAGAAAAAATATTTTATAGGTTTGCAAGTCTTGATAAACAATGCATTTCTTATCAGTCATCATTAATTGAAATGCATTTCAAAGAGTTGAAAAAATTGTATTTGACAATATAACAAAGTCTGACATTGAAAATAAACTTCTATTTACTAAAATCAAGAGACAATTACTCTTTGTATTCACAGTTAAGGAAATTAAGATTCAAACTCATGTAATTTAAATAATGTACACAAGAACTATGAGATATTTATGCCCCAAGAGACTACAACAAACTGTTAAACATAAATGATTAATCAATAATAACTCATACACTCAGTGTACAAAAATAACGACGCAGAAATACCATCTTAGTAATGTGAGGTGAATATAGTTGAAGCAATGGCTATTGATCAAACTGCAGACCATTGTTATGACTTTGTAAGAAAAACCATTGTGTGGTAATTTTTTGAATGCCGGACACCTCTTTCTAAATCCGAACATTACACAGACCCACACACATCACATCATCAACTTCTTAAAATTGTATCATATATATTCAAATAGTGTAATAATTTGTAGTGATTATTAAAGGCCCTAATATTAAAACCAATGAACCAATACAGTGTTTCACATATTCTGCAAACTATTGCTTGTTTACTAGTTCACCTTGCAACTCACTTTCTAGTCATAATTTTGCTTTGGCCTATTATTCAAATGGTACGTTTAAAAGAATTTTGATTAGAGAATATATGCATATTAATCCATGGTCTTTATCGAATATTTTTATAAATCGCAAAAAAAAATGTTATTGAATTTTCTTATAAATACTAAACTTACCCTCCGGATACGCCTGTTTGTTTGCAATGAAGTCGATGATTACAGGAGTGGCATTGTACAGGTGGCCCATGGCCCGCATGTCGAACTCGAACTTGGACACATATGTCGCGTTTATCACGGGCTGGGAGTAGTTCACCTCGGGCATGAACAGCACGCTCGTGTTCCGCAAATTGTCCGTGAGGTCGGGCAGCCAGTCCTGGCCGGCCGCGAGGCCTCCGCCCAGCGCGCACAACACTAGCACCTTCCACATCATATCGTCGCTTCGATCACAGCAGCAACCACATTACGATTCTGCCTTCCACACTACACGCTTTTGTGCGAACACAAGATTTTACCTATTGGTAGGGTATGCTATGTGTTTGCAAAACAAACACACAAAGATACCCACTCACAGAACATAAATAAACACGATTGACATCAAAAACATACGGGAAAAGAACGGACGTGTTCTTATTTACGTTGCAAAGATTATTATACACTGCACTTTATAAATTTTTATTTACATTTTCTGTTATAAATTACATGTTTTACAAAAAAAATGTCTGTAGTTTAGCGAAATTCTGCCGCCGAGCGAGCGACTCGGTCGATGTGCAACGGTGAATGATTGGCGAATGGCGATTGCAATTTGATTTTGCGGTGAATAATTTGAGAGCGGAAGAACGAGATCGCAAGAGGGTACGATAACTCATATCGTTGTCAGTCTATCACAGTAATCCTCACTAGTGCTACCTCCACCAATTCATTCGGTCTTTCCGGTATTACCAGTCTTAAAGTAGAATTTTACTTGAAAAATAAGACAATAGGTGGTGAGACGATTCTCTATTGTTTTTTTTTAAGTCAAATAGTATCGGATAAATCATTTTTAATATGTGAATATTATACAGTTCAGTTTAATCCCTAGCTTTGCATAAACTAAATACTGTTTATACAATTATTTGTAAGAAATTAAATTATCTATGATAAAAAATAAGCTACTGAGTTATAGTTTGTTATGGTTTCCGAAAATTTCTATGGAAGACTTATCATAGCCATTGTAATATTTTTTATGTAATATTTCGAACACCTGTTTGACAAAAAGTACTTAACAATTTTTAAAAAAAGGTGCACCGACATTTTTTTTAATTATTCACAAGCAGTTATTCCATGGGGTGGAATTATTTTGTGATTTTATACGAGTTAGATAAGAGTTATGAAATTATATTTACAATTATTGGTGAAACTATTGCGCGTTTATGTTATACACAAAAAAATCATAAATCGACTTCAGCACAAAGCTTCAGCTTGAAATCAGTCAAAAATCTAGTCAGCACATATGAAGAAAAATAGAAATCAATTAATTATATATGAGAACTGAGAATAGATGAGTAACAAGCTAATTTTATAAGATTTATTTACACGACGAAATTATATGTAGGTGTAAGTGTACGAGTAAGTTTTAGATATTAATATATTTTAACTTGATAATGCTGATTGCGATCACCAATTATTATTTATTATATTTTTATATTCATATAATTTCAATCAAAATAAGACCTCTATAAAATAATGTCATTAACTGAATGAATGAATTATAAATTTTGTTTTCCCTGAATTTAATGTATAGCTTTTTGACTGGCAGCACTGAACTATCATTCTCATCTACTTTACTGCCATCTAGTTTAATTAAAGGGCATTACTTAGTACTGTTTTATTTCAAAGATCTCGCTACTGGTGCATAGTTTAATATTGTAAGGGATCATTTTTAACCGACTTCCATAAAGGAGGAGGATCTCAATTCGTCGGAATCTTTTTTTATGTATATTCAGCGATTACTCGAAGACGCTTGAACCGATTTGGAATTTATTTTTGTTTCAAAGGGTATACTTCCCAGGTGGTCGCATATAAATTTTATTGAAATCGGTCGAGGTTTTTTAAAAAAATCAATCAAAAATCAATGTTATTAAAAAAGTTGACAACCACAGGTGTTTGGGTTCGTATCCCGGTCGGATACAAAGTTTTTACTTTTGTTACTTTTGTATATATTCAAATTTTTAGTTGTTTTTTTTTTAATATTTTTTTGGCCAAAAACTCCGAGCGAAGCTCGGTCGCCCAGGTACTAAGTATTGGGTGTTGGGAAATAACGATACTGTTAAATGTAACAATTTTTTATTATCGTAAAATTATTTGAGAATTAAATCAACTACATAACAAGAATTTGTCGCTACTATACGGATTTTACATAATATTTATTCAATATTACAAACAAATAAAATATATAAATATTAATAAATTTATAACCTTAGATTAATCGAGAAAGGAACATCCATGGTTCATAATACTATTAGGTACCCCATCGTTTACTATATCTTACATAGTTTTAAATACATATAAGTACAATTAAATGATTATTTATTTGCCTTATGGTTATACAGGATTCAATATATTATAGTATTTACACGACTTAAACTAATCGAATCAATAATGACATATGATACAGCGGTAGAAACTAGCCTCTAAACATCTGCATGTTTTGCCTGTTTTACCAATATTCTTCATTTCGACGACTACTTAGATCATAGATGGCTGTGATACTTTATGAGACTCGGTTACACCGCCACCGGTCGCGGTGACGGTGACTGTCACGGAAATTTGTTTTGTATTACGTTCTGTTATATTGTACACATTTTAATGTCTACATTTTTACTAATTAAAATAGGTTAGTATTATTCTCCACGTAAGCACCATCTATCGTCTGAAAAAAATCCTTAAATAAGGCTGTCCGACTTCTTCGTATGAGAAGGGTGTGGGTGTGAGAATGGAGCAATAAACAGTTTATTTTGTGTCAGACGAAAGTAACGTAGTTCGTTTCTATATTTTTAACTTCATTTATAGTCCACTAAGTTGCTCCTGTTCATCTGTTTATTTCTACTTTCGCCTACAAATCTTATTATTTTTGAAATAGGTTTCGTTATAATTTATCCAGTCATTATCGTATCGTGTGATTAAACTCAAAATAAATAATATATTAAAAAAAAGGCTTCATAAGACTTAATATCTAAAATAAATCTTGAAAAATATGGGTCATATAATTTGACCTGCTTATTATTTTTATAACGTAAATAAAGTGCATAGATTATCGTAACAACTACGACCCGTATTCCTGTGAGTCCCGACCCTGTGGTGGCGTCACACGTCGTCGGGCGCGGCGGCCAGCAGCGCGGCCGCGGCGCCCTCACCCTTCGAGCGCCGCGGGGCGACTGCGGCCGCCGCCGCCAGCGCGTCGGCCGCGCGGCGCGCCGCCAGCGCGTGCGGCGCCAGACCGGCCACCGCGCGCAGCCGCGCCGCCGCCGCCTCGCCCGCGCGGTAGAACACCACCTGCCGCCCCGAGCTCTCCACCTCCTTGATCACACGCGCCAGCACCTGTAATAATATTAACAAAAAGTAACATTGAATTTAGAGTTCCAGATATAATTAAATACCTGTCCTGTGGGGTAAATGATGAATAGGTTTCTGTAGAAGTACCTGCATGGCGGTGTAGTCGATGTACGCGAGCGCGGCGCAGTCTACGAGCACGGCGGGCGCGGCGGGCGCGGCGGCGGCGGCGCGCTGCACGGCGGCCGCGACGCGCTCCGCGTTGACGTACGCCAGCACGCGGCCCACGCGCACCACGGCCGCACCCGCCGCGCCCGGCGCCGCGTGCAGCGTGGGCGCGCGCAGCAGCGCCGCCAGCAGCGCGGCCAGCGACGCCAGCACGCCGCCCAGCACGGCCGCCTCCACACCCACGGCCACGCCCGCCGCCCACGTGGCGCCCGCCAGCAGCGCCTCGCGCCGCGACTCGCGCCACAGCCGCGCGATCGTGCCGAAGTCGATCTGCGGGGTGAAAACAATACTAATGTTCCAGGCCAGTCGTGACTTGTAGGTATATTGGATATATGTAGGTGGTATGCTTAAATGCATTTCCCAACAAAAAAAAAGGCTAGTCGTAACTTTTTGAGTAAGAGATTTGTTTCATATGAAGTGATCCCATTTAATAGTGGACATGCTGAGGTACAATCAGCAAGCAATTTCGCAGAACGTCGCCACATTAGGAAAAAGTAGAAATCAAAACAGTCTTTGAGATAAACAGGTAATAGGTATATTTATATTCTATGAAAAGAAACAAGCCCCACCATAAATATGACAGCACAGACGAGCACGGAGGACAGACACGCCTTCGGGATGAAGTAGAAGTACTGCGTGAGGTAGTTCAGCGCCAACAGTGTGATGATGCCTGAAATCGTTCAATAGAGCTTACATTTCAATTTGCATGATTTATAAAAGAAAGAAACTGAAGTCAGTAATCTATCTAATATATAAAATTTTCGTCTCACAGCGTTTGTAACAAAACTCCGCCGAAACGGCTTGACCGATTCTTATGAAATTATGTGTATATTTAGTAGGTCTGAGAATAGGACGTAAATTGTCTTCATATCCTTAAGTGATAAGGATGTGAATTCATATAATATTATCAAATTTTATGGTGTATAAAATATAAATCGAAATTATGATTTTCGTGCTGGGATTGCAATCTTTAGATAAATATGATTATCAAACTAAAGCGATGTGTAGGTCTGTGGGACGTGTGGGGCGTGGGCACGCACCGGAGTAGAGGCCGGCGGCGGGCGTGCGCACGCCGGACGCGTGCGAGACGGCGGAGCGCGTGAAGGCGCCGCAGGTGGGCATGGCGCGCACGAGCGCGGCCGCCGCGTTGCACACGCCCAGCGTCACCATCTCCTGCGTGGCGTCCACGCGCCCGCCGCGGCCTGCGCACAACGACACACACACTTGTATACATTACACTCCATACGGATAATTCTGTTTATATTAATAAAATATTTTTTAATTAATACTAATTTAAAAATATTTAATTATATTAAATTATAAAAATAAAAAATATATTAAAATATCTCGGCGAGAATAATGAGCACGAACTATGTATTTTTGACAAAACGAGGAGATTAGATTGTGTTCAGTCGATGCTTGTTAAAGTGCTTTCTTTAGTTTAAATGTAACGTTTAAATTGAGGGTTCTTGCTCCTTGATAATAGATGGCGATGGTAGTCAATTAAATCGTGCTACCATTTGGTTATTATAAATATCATATATGGAAGAGTATTTTAATTAATTATATCTATTGGACTTTTTTGAACGTTATTGAACTTTTTTGAACTTTTTCAATTCATATATCATTAGATTAGACTGCTATAGCTATAGTTTTTAGCATAGACAAAAACGTATTAAGTACGTCGTGTGCTCACTATTCGTGCCAATCGCTATAAAGATAATAATTATTCACAAAGTCATAAGAACACAAAATAATATATGGAATGTTCAAAAATAATAGAGGAAATTGGAAGGGGGACTGGTGTCTCACTGAAGGCTTTAGCGATGGCGATGTTGGCGAGCACCATGACGAGCGGCAGCAGCGCCAGGCCCGACCCGAGGCGCGCCACCATGTCCGTGAAGCCCAACGTCTGGTTGTTCATCACCACGCTGAAGGGCGGCAGCCCGAACTTGGGCAGGCCCGGCTCCACCTTGCCTGCACACCATGGGGAATGAGTTTGTTTATTAAAATAACTATGGACTTACAGTTCTATTCTACGATCACCATATATTATTTTAAAAATAGATGTCGAAAAAAAGGATGGCTAAAAAAGCATATTAGTTATAAATCGAAGTACACATTTGCCTATTCGCAATATTTAATAAAGAGTTGGAATACCTCAATAAAAATATAAAGAAAGTAATTTCCTCCTGACCGAATACTGCCCCAGCAGCCAATGTTACTGACACTAGCCATCTGCGCAGGAGATATTACAGTGCGGGCACATGCTCTCTGACACACAAATGACGAAGGTGTTACACGCATACTTTCTAACTTCGAGGTGTTACTGAGGATTTATTGTCAGTTTATATTCACTCAGTTTATATACCAAATGATTATATTCACTTGGCCCGACTGGAGACTCGAACCCAAAACCCTTGGATTTGTAATCATAATATTAGTGAATGAAGCAAAATAATAACCAATGAAGCAGTGAAAATCTATCCATAAATTATATATGTTACCAGAAAGTTTGAACAATGGCTGTGCGGGGTCGTGCACGCAGTAGGCGACGGCCGACGCGCCGAACACCACCAGCGCGTTGCGCGCGATCGAGATCAGCCACAGCGTCTTCTTCAACCTGTAGCGCTTCGGGTTCACTTTCACATCCTTTAATTTCTGTAAGAACATTAAATAGTAGATACATTTAGAATGTTGTCAATATGTTAATGATAAGAATCACAACAAATTGAATTACTCGCGTCTTGCCCTCGATTCGCTGCATCTTTAGGTAGCTACCTATAGTTTAAGTGTTGCATGCACTATTTCATAGTCTGTCTGTGTATTTAATTTCATCCAAATGGTTTCAGTCGTTTTAGCGTAAAGGAGTAAGAAACACACACACATACAAACTTTCGCATTTATAATAAGCACATACAAACATTTTTATGGAAACAATAGCAATGAGACATCTAAAATATTGTATATTGTTGGTTTCAAGTTTCAACGTGATGAGGGCATGAATGAATCGAATGAAGAGCTGACCCTCAAGAGCAAGAGCAGGGTGCAGCAGACGGCGGCGAGCGCGCAGTCGGCGGGCCGCACGAGGCGCCAGCGCTGCGCGATCAGCCACAGGTTCTCCGCCGGAGACTCCGCCACGAAGCTCAGCCCCAGCAGCCCCTTCAGCTGCGCGATCACGATGATCATCGCCGTCGCCGACGTGAACCCGCTCGTCACCGACGGCGAGATCAGGTCTACCAGGAAACCTAGCCGGTACGACAAATAAAACTTATGCTTGGATGTAACTTTAAAAAAAAATTAATTAAATCACGCTAATTTTAAATGTATATAAAGATTAAATTTAATAATTATAACATGTTCGGAATATTTACGACTTTAGATAATAACTAGCGGCTCACCCTCGCTTCGCTCGGGTTCGTCGCTAGGTACGTTTTAAATAGTTATTAGCCAGTGTTAGCCATGTAATTTTTTTTGTGGATTTTTCCGGAGTTTTAATACTTGTTATCCTATTCCAGACTAAGAGAATTCCAAAAAATCTAATATCACAAAAATTGGTCCAGCCGTTCGTGAGTTATAAATGGTGTAACTAACACGACTTTGTTTTATATATATAGATTAATGACCCCACCTGACTTGTTAGCGAACGTCAATCACGACGTAACGCTATCCAAGCATAACTTCCCTGTAAACCATCTAAAACCTATTGCTAATACTATTAGGCAGGTTTCGTCAATATTGAATGCACGGCGTCTAAGCTACCTACATATGAAGTTGTCAAAAAACCAGTCATTTCATAATTTTATTACAGTTTCAAAGTTAATAGCATGGAAGTTGGCCGATGATATCGGCACAAGGCCGCTGTCATCTTCAATTTAGACAATCTGAATAAGGTAAATATTTAGAGAGCTTTTGTTAAAAATCTTGAGCAATTATGTGTTGAAATAAAATGATACGTTATCTGTTTGTTTATATTATAAATCTTATGAATGGCAGGGCGGTCGTGTTTGCGTTGGGAAACCAGTCTCAGATTTGTTATGTACATATTATTTCATTGAGAAAAGTAAACGAACGACACACATGTCACATACTGACCGAGTCTAAGCAGTCCCATGAGCAGCACGATGCAGCCGGAGAGAAAGGTGAGCAGCACGACGAAGTCTATGGGCAGGTCGCGGCACGTGTGCAGCGTCAGCAGCGCCATCAGGCTCGTGGGCCCGATCGACACCTCCTTCACCGTGCCCAGCACCACGTACAGCATAGTGCCTGGCGACCACGAGTTGGGATATAATTTGTTCTCTTAATGTACAATTCTACTTAGTAATAGATATTAATAATAAAATTATTGATCCTCGAGAAAAATTCTTTTTAAAAATCACGGAGATTTTTTTAAATAATAAAGTGATAAGGTTTCTGCAACAAAGTACATAGTATAAATGTGTGTGTGTGCCTTTATTATTACTCGCCTGGTATCCTTTGCGAGTGTTGAATTAATAAAAGGAAAGTAAGCCTTGGTTGATATTACGTTTTATTTTTAACTTAACTAAAAATGATATAAATAAATATTTATATTGTTCACACATATAATACCTATCTATACTCATAAATTATCATAAAATTGTACAGAAGTCATGTCTTTAAATATATATATTTTTATTATTCATTACTGAAACAAAGTTTCTTAGATACGAATAGGTATATATGTCTGCGCGCAAGTCCTGGATTATTTTGACTTTTTATAATCTTCTGAACTATGTAATTAAATAACACACCGTAATGAGCAATTTTTATCTCTATTAAGTACTTGTGATGATGAAATAATTAATTTACACAGAATTAATATTCTGTTGTTTAAATAATCAGCTATACATTACTTAGTCAAAAATTTAAAAAATATAAATTGAAAAATATATCTGCTAAAATAAAAAAAGTTAGATAAAATTGGTACTGCAGAATTTTTCTGTAACTTTTTAAAGTCGAAATATTTTTTTAAAAGGTTTTATTTAGCTTGCCCTGTTTGTTGGATCCAATTTAGTAATCGAAATTTTACCCCTATCCTGTTGACAGATTGATTTGATATTTGGTACGCACCTATAGTTCTGATGACAATAAAGTTCAATATGAAAAAAATCCAAAGTCCATATGGCCGGCAACAAAATGGCCCAACGAAATATTTTTTCATATCCCCCAGCCCACAATATGTAAGGCGGGTTTAAAGAGTTTAGATTTTTTTGTGTTTTATGTTTAAAATAAAAAAAACTGAAAACTTGAATAAACTAAGTTAAACGGTTTTTACTCGTATTGAAAAGAAATATAATAATGATGTAGACAAAGTACTAAAAAGAAAAAAAAATAATTAGATAGGTCCTATCTAATTATTTTTAGTTGTTAGGACTTGATCATATCTTGATACCTAATCACAGGTCATCACACCACTCCCCTCATCAATCTAGGGCATTGATCAGACTCAGAAAGAAAATCGTGGGGCGGGTGAAGTTTCTATCAACCGCTCATATTACGAGTATTAATATATTTTTTATTATATTATACCTATAAATACATTACATATTTACTTAGGTGTTTTGTTGTTGTGAGACTTCTGTTTTTAAAGGGGCTTGCTCTTAATTTTTTGGAGATTTACGAAGAATACATATTTATTTTGTTTATACTTTTTATGTAGGATTTGTATTTTTATCCCGAAAATTGATAGCGTTTTGCCCGTGAAAGTGGAAGATCATTTTATAAACATTGTTGTCTATATACCTACTATTGCGTCAAGTTTGATCAAAAGTTACAAGATTATTTACTTACCATTATTACTAATGACAATACATTATTTAGTATAAACATTATCCTGAAAATCGAAAGAGATTTCTTCTGGGAAAATGGAAAATATTTTTTCAAAATTTATTAAAAAAATAGCATTACATATTACATTTAATCATTTCACATTCGAAAAACAGTTTATAATATCTATTATTTTACAAAATCCGCGGCATATTCCTATACTAGTAGCATTAAGACTAAAGACGCACCTTCGCTATGTATGGGGTTGCGTCCGTAGGGTTTTAGAAACACATAAACGATAACATGCAAAGAAAAAATCATTTTTATTCACAGACTAGGCTACTCGTCGCCCTTGTTTGGTATATATAAACAAACAGAAGCTAATAAAACATATACTTGTTCAGGTCTAAGAAGCTGCACTTCGTCGTTCTACAGTTAATGTAGCACACGCTAACAAGCGATTCACTCTGCCGATGTGCTAGAAAATGCTTTCGCCCCACTCTCCGATGAAGACTACGAGCTGACCATAAAGTGTGTCAGGTCCTTACTGGGTCTAGACTTCGAAGCCGAAGCAATGAGACCCGATGCCAGTGTTCGCTGCTTTCACTAAATAGCATCAGATCACCGTCTAAGCCACTCGCGACGGATACGCAGGTAACTTAGGTGGCTGGTAGTGAATGTAAACGATTTACAACATATTATAATTATTGTTAGACTTGAACAGATTGACTATTTGAAGTGAAACTTCTTTAGAACTGTTGTGATTTGAAACTCGATGAAACGGTAATGCAACACTCAAAATAGACAAACACATAAATATATAGGATTACGAGTAAGCCGGCGAAAGAATGAGATAGAATACATTGCCGTGTTGCCATGGTAACCGTTGTTATTGTCTGACAAATAATATTATATTGTATTATTCTTTCCGCAGATATAAATATAAATGTATGATTGTAATATGCCTAAATGCCTTATTCAATTATTTGAGATAGAATACTGTACACAGGAAGTGAAAATAATAACATTAATTACTGAATAATAAGGAATGTATATTTATGTCAAATAAAATATAAATTAACTTTTAAACTTTGTAAAAAAATTATAAAAAAATAAAACTTATAATTATCCTACTCCTGATACTCTATATTCATCTCATTCTCTCTTAGGTTACTTTTCTGGAGTTTAACTTCTACCGTGTGTGAATTGCAAACATACGCATTTTTTTAATTTTATTTAACAATTACTTATCCTTAATTCCTTTAAAACATATAATTTGTGTATATATTTGTAGTCGCCTTTTAAAGATCTGTATTTTGATACTCCACTCGATTCATTCGAATTATTTTTTTAAGACACAAATTGGCACCTAGGATCCGCCATTTTAATTTTTAATTATATCTATATACTCTATGACCAGGGTATGAAATTATCAAGATAAATATATCTTTTGATAATTATCGCGATAATTATCAAACAGATATAAACTTAGCCATCCTTGTGTAGGTATTGGTATTTGACTACTTGCCTATCATAATTTACGTTAGAATAAACTACTACTAATCTACGGACTACTATTAGTCCGTGTCGCTTGTTTCCGTGCCTGATACGTTCATAGTACGGTCATGGTACGAGACGGTGTAGTAGGCAGACTCCTTAATGATTGGAATATCATCCTCATCCTCCTCAACTGCATTAACTCAGTTTTTGAGCTGACTGAGTTTTTGAGCTGACTGAGAGAGTTCAGTTAGCTGAGCGACAATTTGAAGAGTTACAAATTAAATATTTTCAATTATATTTATCGAAGATAATTATCAACCCATATTTATCATGATAATTATCAAAGATAATTATCAATGATATTTATCGTTTCGAACCCTGTCTATGGCACTTGCGTTATCAAGAGGAATCGAATAACGTCTGATTCATCAAAATCGGTTAAGTCGTTTAGTAATTACGAGGGAACATAGGATTGGACATATACATACATACAGGTTAAACACATAACCCTCCTTTGGGCTTCGCTGCAGTCGCGTAATAATATTCAAATTACTATTACCATCCCAGAAATATCATAAGTTATTTATATAAGATGAATTAATATAGTTAGTAAGATCATTCAAATGAATATTTTAGACTCTATCGGTTTAAATTCATCTAAGAGTGATATTAAATTATATTAAATTATTTATTACACTGCCTTGAGAGACTTACTTAAAATTACAAATGCAAAAAGACAGGTCTTTAATGAAAATACTAAGCCATTGAATGCCTTTACATGTCTATAATGTACGATTTCAAATTCATCATATTCGCCTTATCTTATTCGACCGTCAGTTTGGTAAGTATCTCGGCGACGGAGGTCGTGGGTTGGAATCCAATTCAGCACAAATGTTTATAATTTATATTATACAAGTATTTAGTATACTATAATAAATACCTAGTTATTGGAGAGTTATTTCTACAACGACTTCAAAAAGGATGAGCTACTTCCTTAATTGATCTGTATGTTTATGTGACTTCTTTTTAGAAATAAACAATGAAAATTATTATTATATGAACGTGTGGTGTGCGTGTGTATAAATCTATTTTTATATTTTTACAATTGTTTTTCAATGAATAGGTCTCACACCGCATGGTTGGTCTTATATAAATTAAAAAAAAAATACTCATAATGTTGTAATAATTGTTTTTCTCTGATTTTAAGTCGGTGTATCTTTTTTTTTGTTAAAAATAATGTTCTTTATTAACTTATATAATTACATATTATTAAAGAGACGTAACATACGCGACGCGACGGTAAGTTTGTGCGGCGTTCTATTTAGTGGTTACGTCCGCCAACGTCATATACATATATCGCCTTCGACAATCGGCACAAAGTTATTTTTTAATAAATAGATTTAATTTAATTTTTCATTCACCGTTTCGATGTACTTTGCTTATATTATTTTTATTCCCTATACATAATTATATTAAGTAAATGTATTTAAACTGTGAATTATAATAGTAGATTATTGCATATTTTTACTATAAAATAACTAGTCAGTTAGCTAGTTAGTTGCCAGCCGGGCTCTCACTTCGCTCAGGTGTGTTCTTAGGTCTTAGGTGCCTGACGGTAGCCTATGTGTTACTTTGTGTGTTTCTACCCAAATCCGTCCAGCACTTTTAGCGTGAACACACACACAATCTCTAAGGAAATACTTGAAATTTCCAGGACAAAAGTATTCTATCACTTTATCAATAGATACTGACCGAACATTCTATCAGTTGAAAGTAATATGTCGATTAAAACGTTTTGGACATTAGCAGCAAACAACTACAATAGACGGACATATGTGTACCTCCGTGCAAATAATTATCATATTACCTACAGTCCAAATGTCTGGTGAAATTACTTTAAACAATTAAAAGTGAAAACGTAAAACTTCAAAACGATATCGAGTTAAACGGATTTTCGAACAGCGATTACGTTGGTATTATATTGAAATTAATTAATTTATACAGTAATATCAATTGTTATTTGTGTCAATGTAATGTTGTTTATAAAACAATACTCACCGACGAAGGCGGAGTAGAGGCCGTACTGCACGGGCAGGTTGGCGAGCGAGGCGTAGGCGATGCTCTGCGGCACCAGCGTGAGGCCCAGCGTGACGCCCGCCACGGCGTCGGCGGCGGCGGCGGCGCGCGAATAGCGCGGCGCCCAGCGCAGCACCGGCAGCCGCGCGCGCAGCCGCCGCCGCCACGCGCCGCGCCGCGCCGCCAGCGGCTGCAGCCGCTCCGGCTCCTCGGCTCCGGCGGACATGCCCGCACGTGTGTCAGTTGGTGCGAGGCGCATGCGTACGCGCGCCGAGCGGAGTGTCGCAGGACTACCGCGATGGCACTCTCTCCGCCGCTCTCGGTACTAACGCTGCTTACACACTCGCTGATAAAACGCGACCTTTAGTCCTTGAGCTTCATGTTTGCCCACTGATAAGCACCGCATTCAGATGCTGGATCACTCAGTGTCGTCACTCTGCACCGGCGAGCACTGTGTGCGAGACGGCGCAGTGTACGATATTATTCTACTTCATTATGTGTTTGTATAATCCGATGACTCTCAATATCGTTAGCTTAGAACGCTACCGCCGAACACCTATTATGTTGTAGATATTGTGCCATCTTCATTAAACATAATGAGTTCCAATAAATATACCTATAAATTAGGACTGTTGCAAAATTTTATATTTATAACATATTTAAATTTTATTTGATATTTCACAAGCACGTTCAAATTTGCTCCATAGTCAATTGGTTAAAATTGAATCTTTATAATTTCGTCATGCCCACGACTAAGTATATAGGTATAGGTGGGTATGGAACAGTCTGCAATTCTGTTTCTCCTCTCAACATGCCTTTTAATTAATTACAAGCAACTTTTAAAATCCCTCAAGATTTTTATATTTATAGCGACTTACTCTCATTTCTGTCAAACGTGTCCCCTTGGTACTTAAAATTAGCCTATATACATATGTACGTATAACTCCAGGTTAAAGTCTATCCGTGTACAATATTTTATCCAAATCGGTCCAGCCGTTTCAGCAAGAACGTATAACAAACATACACACTTACACACATACAAACTTTCACATATTTTATAATAGTACACGATTAAAATAATATTACGTATCTAAATACCTTATTATTTAGGTCATTATATATCAACACTATTTAGGGCCTATTTAATTGGTTTGTTAAATATAAATCACGAAAATATCAGGTGATCCAGATCTCACGGCGCGCGTCGATTAAGTCACTCGGCTGATTTAATTGTTACAATAATATGAAAAATCGTAAACATTCACTTTCAAAGAAAAAAACAGGTTAAATATAAAAGGGCGACCTACGTCCTGCGGTAACAGAAAATATAAGTACATGGTTTTTACTTTTTATTTTCACGTTAATTTGTAGTTGATCATGAGTACATCGCGCAGGTTGCAGCTACAACGGGAATCAGTAATTTGGGTCGAATGAATGTGAACGAGTAGGTCCCTAACAGGTTCAGGGTTACGGCAAATAGCGATGTTTCCAGTAAACCTTCATAAATTTTGAAATGCTGTCTTTCTTCTAAGAAGTTTTAAGCTCAAATTTTTTAATTGTATTTGTAATAAAGCTTATCTAGTGCAGATTTTTCTGTAAGCCTTTTTAAGACCCAAAATTTTCTGGTAAATTGTTTTGATGTATCTCTTTATGTTTAGCCAGCGTTAGCCATGTAAATTTCTAAGGACGACTCGAAAGAACCCTTTATTTCCCTATCTTTATTCCCGTGGGAAAAAAGATTTTCCTGCTGTAAAAGGCATCCTTAATATTAATCCGAGTAATAAGTACACAAAAGGTTGAAATCGGTTCAGTACTTTTTGCGTGAAACCGCATACACAAACAGACATACTGACCAAATTTTTGTGTACACTATACGTTACAGTCATTGTTTGAAAAAAGTATTTCATGTACAGATTTCGCTAAGTTCCTGTTTTATTATATGTACATTTCAGCCTCTGAACCCCCAAAAATTTAACTTTAGATCCGCGCCTGCGTAAGCGATCCTGCGACGATTGGGTTTTTGTGGGTAGTAATGATTTTTATAGCCTGTATGTATGTATGTGTCTGTGTGTGGAGGGTAAATGTATTACACAATGTTAAAATAAGGTAATTCTACGTCCCCATCGCTCCTGGTGTAGCGATGGTACCAGTAAGTCACCGTATAACTGGTATGCGATATGCATTTCCCAAGGATAAAAATAAACAAAAAGACTATAATGTTATAATAACCGCCGAGGAAGTAAATAAAAACAACAATCTTGCAATAGAACACCATAGATTTATTACAACCAATAACCAAAATAGCCTACAAACAGTAGTACGCTGCGTACAGCTATATCACACGTAAATGCGCCATGTGTGGTCCATCGTAACAAATATATATTATAAAATTTCCAGTATATCATAAGCTCAGGTACTTACAATTAGACTTTCATGTGATACATGTACATTGTACGTCGGACAAGTGTCCTCGAAGTGAGAGACATTGTCGAACAGTGCCGAATCTGACGAGTTATTAAAATAGTCAACAAAACTTACAAGAATCTATACAATAAAAGATAACTAGGTTCCTCGACCGCCGTTCGCCGCCGCCTAGCTGGCCACGCTCGCCACCTTCTGCATGATGATGTCGATCTGCTCGTCCACGCGCGGGCTCGTGCCGCTGGACAAATACACAAATACATTCAACTTTCTTAGATTTACGCGAATATTTGGCATTTTAAATAAAACTATATTTTCAGATTTTTTTTGTGGATTTATTTAGATTTTTGGTTCCAGACGTTTTGAATGCTTTACAGCAATTACGGTCACGGGTAAAATTATCCTCTACATCTTCTACAATTAATCTATGGTCTTTCCGGTGACCATGATCGCTGTAAAGCATTCGAAACGGTGGAGAACCAAAAATCAAAATAAATCCGCAAAAAATCCGAAAAGATAGTTTTACTTAAAATACAAAAATACAAGCAATTTGTACATTAAAGTTATAAATTTAAAAATTAATATGAATTACAAGTTGTATGAATACATTAAGTAATATATTTTAAAATATTTTTTTAATAATTATAATAATTTGTTCGGGAGATATGATGTAAACTTTAACAATGAATAATTTAAAGCGCGGTCTCGATGAAGGTAGACATTGCTCTACTTATTGGCGAAATTTCAACCAAATTCGATACAATTACGTCATACCATTAAACCACTGCATTTTTAATCACACTTTAAATATGGAAGTGACCCAATTTCGCGGAGAAAAAAAAACATAAAGACCGCAACTATAGTATCAATAAAGGCAAAAGTAGTATGTGTGATGTAACATGTTTTTCGATAGTTGGTCAATTAACACCTCCAGGTAAATTTCTAAGAAATTAATGAAATTTCTAAGAAATTAATGAAATTTCTAAGAAATTAATGAAATTTCTAAGAATTCTATTTTTAACTGACACGCCGGCGTGTCCGCAGTCGTGGAGGGATTAAGACATACCGGAAGGCGGCGGGGTCGGGCCCCACCATGGCCACGAGCTGCGGCACCTCCTGCGAGTGGTGCACGAGACGCGCCAGCGCCGCCAGCGCGCGCCACAGCGCCTCCTCGGGCGGCGCCCACGCCACCAGCTGCAGCGCCGCCATGCACAGCTCCACGCACACCTCGTCGAACATCTGCCGCCGCCGACGGTCGAGCCGGTACATGCCAGGACAAATAACACCCGAGTGATTTATGACGTCTAGGGTGGGTGGCCAACCTTACTGAGATTAGTCATGTGCGCAGGATATATTGTTGAGTGCACAAGTGCACTCACTATTTCCTTTTGTCTCGTATTTCGGTGGAACGATAATATGGCTTTTAGTGTTTCTCTGTTAATGAAAATTTCTTAACAGAAACTAAACGATTATACTCGGCCCGATCCAGGACTCGAACCTGGAACCTCCAGATCTGCAGCCGTACATGTTAGCCACTAGATATGCATATTATGTATATAGACTATGTAACGCAGCTTAACTCTGAAATGCTACACATGGACGTCAGTAGTGTCATCCAAAACACAACAAACAAACATTACGATTAATCAAAATATGCTATGTGGAGGATCGAATCCAGATTTGAGAGCAGTCGGGAGTTTGTCCTCAATAAAAACTAAGAAACCAAAAAATCTAGGATAGATACAAAGTTCCGGGAGGTAAAAGGGATTCGAACCTTTCATATCATTAAGAGTATTTTCTAAACATACAAATTTCGTGAACCTAACATTCAAAATTCCTTGCGACAAAATGTTAGGTATATGTATTTTCAGAAAACTATAAAGCGCATACATCCTTTTGAGTGTAGGCTACGAGTATAGTATGTTCGTATATCCGAAAAGTATTTTGCCTTCATTTTGTAAAAAATATATAATTTGCAAGTGACGCGGCGCGAGCGCTTTTTTACCGGCGGAACCTGTTTAGATCAATGACCTACTGAATTATATCATTAATGACTTGTATTATTTTTAATTTAATATAATTGATTTTATATTATATGATACATTATTAGAAAAAAAATTGTATTTTTGTTCCGGTAGGATCACATCCTGTTGTTTTATTTATATTAAATCGAAACATATCGTTAAATTTTAATGTTTTATGAATTAATCTGTTTACAACCATACATTGTATTTTCATAACGCCTATAACAATCTAATAGGTAGGTACATCTGATAAACGAATCGTAAAACCGCATAAACCTCTATTGGGGCTTTGGGCTTCGCCGCAGTAAGGTAAAAATAAACCGTCAGTTACTGTCGTAAAAACCAATACCAAAATGATCGAAATGTAACAATATGTCATAACTTATATTTAATTATGAAATTAAGAAGTAAAAGTAGTAACAGTAACAAAACGTTTCAGTTTCGTAAATGCCTCAATCATTGCCAGCGCGGTGGCCTTTAGTTTTAAATTATCTTTGGGAAAATTGAGCTGTGTCCATACACTCAAGTATACACATATACCTAGTAGATTCATATTGTAAGGTCGTCTCCTGGCCACTCCACTTATACGACAAGCTAGAGGTCTTTATGAACAGTTCGCACTGTGCATTTACTTTTACTTTTGCATGATACTTACATAAGGAAATATTAAGCTCATAAACGCAAGCTAAAATTAAAGTATTTCTTGTAAAAAAATTGTATCACAGATATTATTGAACTAAAGTAAATTAATACAATATATTATGTACCTAATAACGCCTACATATCTATCATATTGACCGACTATGTATATAGATGTACGTATGCAGCCCTCGTACGTAGTCCGATAAGTGAGGTTTGGCGGACTTTACGTCATTTGAAAATTAGTCAGGGTTATGCAGGGCCAGGTTTCCTTAATATGTTTCGCCTTCTTAAGAGGACACCGATAATTATGTTGAAAATTATGCGAGATGATCAGAGGTGCGTGACCCGGGGTTTGAACCCGTACGCTTGGGGTTACCGAGTTACCGAGCGCGTTACCACTGAGCTATTGCTGCATTGACTAATCTAGACTAGAAGTTTTTTTACTAGTCTCAATATTAAATATTCGTATGTTAACGAAAATTTCTTTGCGTGAATGATTTCATTGCAATGTTTGTCAAATATTCTACTCTTAAAATAGGGTTAGAGGAGGAGAACAGCTTAACTGATTTTTACGATTTATTGGCGGGTGAGAAGATACAGGCTACATGCGAGCTGCGAGCGGAACCGCGCGCATATACTGTTATTTTAAGAAATTGGTTTCAATTTGAATCAAGCTCAATTCACTGATAACTGAGTTACTAGGAAATTTAAAATTAGATTTTAACATTCCTAAATGATTGATTTCTAAATATATTTCTTATGAAAATCCCAATTGAAGCGTCACCTCCATTCACAATCGCCACCCACATATATTTATTGATAATACTTTCTATTTCTACTTTAGATTTACGCGAATATTTGACATTTTAAATAAAACTATCTTAAATCTTAAAACCAAAATAAATTCACGATAAAATCCGAAAAGATACTTAGCTTTATTAAACGCATATATTGATGTATATATTGTTCAAAATACAAAATCTAAAATATTTATAAAACTGCTTTAATTTACAATTATTTGTAACATAAAAAACCATTATGGGATTGATACTTTTATAACGTTTTTGTCGTTGATATATATTTTCCAAGTACTATACAATGACATGTTGTCTAAGTCCCCAGGTCAGGGATTCCACGTCTCTAACAAGGCCTTGACAGATGTGCAGGAGGATAATATGAGTTTATCTTAATTCCATAGTAATAATATGTAGATACACTGTGACAACGAGGCGGTGTGAGGTGTCGACGTAACACGAAGCGATTGAACGGTGCCATAAAGATACGCGAACAAACATCGTTCAGATGACAATATTTGCACCTCTAACACTATCAACTCAATCAAGTATACAATAAGCAAAAATAACTGGAGCTACCTTGATAGATATATGTCTAAGTATCAAAAATAGAATTAATAGTGATATGAAAATTCCCACAACATACTCGTAGATACTAATAGGGATTAGAGAATACATTGTGTCTTTCTCTATGTGATCATTTAATGTGCAGTGTGGACTACCGCTTATTTTTTTAATTCGTTTCGATTTTGCTCCTAATTTCCTTAGTATTTTAATATCTATACATATAATAAAATTCTAACTCAATTGAATATGTACATTAAATATATTTTGGAAAATCTAATTAAAATAGTTCTTATTATCGATACAGAAACCGAATCTAGAGTCTTTAGAATTTTTGTCTGTCTGTCTGGGAACGCATCACGATAAATCCACTGGACAGATTTTGATGACATTTGGAATGATGATAGCTGGTTATCCGGGTAAATATATAGGATACATCTTATTGCGGGAAAATATCTCATCCCTAAGAAATCTATATTAATCGTTAAAACGTAACAAGGGACGAACCCGAGCGGAGCGAGGGCAAGTCGCTAGTACAAATATAAACGAAAGTGTTTTTTGATTTGTCCTCTCTCACATTTGTTGAGTGAGTGCAGTTGAGGCTACTTTTTATCCAGGTAGGTACGTTAAATATTTCCAATACAATATCGTCAAACTGATCTACTAGTACGTATAGGTACATATATTATATATAAAAAGAATAAATTATGTAAATAAATAATAAAAACAATCTAAATGAAAGCATTCAGCAATTATACATTTAGATTAACCTTTTTCGCAATACTTTATCTTCATTTTTACTGCGATACAATAAATAATATTATTGGCCCTTCTGACTTATTACGTGGTTTATATTTTTTTTACTTTGTTACAAGTGGTAAGAAACATTGTAATAAATGTCGTAAACTGATTTAAACACTCATGTGAAACTGCACCTCGGTCGACACGCCGGCGACAACACGAGTCTGGAAATCCCTTATTTTATTGTCATAATTACTTACTCACTATTAAAACTTTATCTTTGCGAATATTACAGAAGAAATTTGCGCTGTCCGTGTCATTAAATGTTTGAATTTTATTAAAACTAACCAGTTCTGGTTTGAGTAATTTATATTTTTTCTACATTTTAACTTTTGTGATACTATATTTGCATATTACGAAGCATTTCCTTTAAAGGTATTTTGACGACAATAACATACGACATAATATTTTCGGCTCAAATAAATATTACTCGTATAAAACATTACATTGTAGGTGTGTGTGTGTGCGCGTGCACGCACACACACACGCGCGCTAGAGAACAAATATTTATGTACATCATTACTAGGAAATAATATTGCGTATTAATAATTATCAATGTCACTTCAAAGGGATTATAAATATTTACATTTCCTTTAGGTAGTATCTAGTTGTTTGTTATTAGGATGTTTTTTCTTACTATATAATACCCGGTGGACCGAGTGGACAATCAAAACACAAGCATACATACATACGGTGAGCTTCATCCATACGAACTGTCACTGTCAGTTTCACCTCGGCCAGCTAGTGCACGGGAGGCGGCGGAAGCATGGTACGAGTGTAATGATGATGACGAGTCAAAGTATCCACTACAGTACAGATAGAAATAGAAATGTTCGAGTCGGTGAGAAGCGGAAGATAATATAAATGAAGGTGCCGAAGAATCATTTGATCAAAGGAACAAAAGGCCCACGGAGGAGGTTTACATCCTACACCCGGTGAAAATAACTTTGACAGGGGTGTTGAAATGAAATGTGTTCAGTGAGGAAGAGATGAGCGGTGATGGTTAGATAAGATGGTAGGAGCGGAGGTCACCTTGCCCTTGGCGGCGGCGCGCAGCGGCCGGCGCAGCGCCGCCAGCAGCCCCAGCCGCTGCAACACACGCTCCTGCAGCGCGCCGCTCCCCCCCTCCCCCTCCCCGCCCTCCCCACGACCACACTAACACACTTTGATGTCACCCCCTCAAATCATAAATCTTCTAACCAACCAAAAAATGAATAGAAGTTAAATTTATTCAGAGCGATTGTAAAATTTTAAAGAAAAAAATGTATACTACATAAAGTAAATCTTAATATATATCATAAGCAACGAGAAAATATTTGTTAAGATTTAAAAAAAAAGCCAACTTAATAAGTAACAATATTGTTAGACATTCACAATAGACTTATTGTAAGCAAGCTCCTCACTAATCGCCGTGCAAACAAACACACCAGCTATCAGCTCATGACGGACTGCTCTAAAAATATATAAATTAAAATAGTAGATAACACAAAAGTGTGCGCCGCCGTCTTCCGCAAGTGAACAAATATTTACCACAATTTATTAATAAATGGTTTTTCCTTTCTATAACATAACTAGCGACTTACCCCCGCTTCGCTCGCGCGCGTCCCCGTCAAGGTTTAGTTAACAATTTCATAGGTTTTAATATCTTTTCCCAAAACTCTTATTCTTTTTCTAAGACAAAAGTAGCCTAAGTTACTTCTATAACATCAGCTATCTGCCAGTGAAAGTTCCGTTAAATCGGTTCAACCGTTTGGGGGATTAGCCGGCATAAACAGACAGGCAGACAACATTTTTTTTTCTAATAAATATCCTATACTTCCATATGCATTTTGTAAAAAGCTCTTATTTTGAAATTACAAACAGACACTAATATAAATATTTCCATAGATGCTCTAATGAAGACATGTTAGACAGAACATTAGTGCGACAGTAGGTGTATTGCAGGCGTACTTGCTGTCAGTATAATACAGTACAGAGTCTTATTCTCTACCTGAGCAAGTAATGCAGTTATTAACATTGAAAATACATTTTCGAAATTAAATAGACATAAAAGCACTTAAACGTTTTCTAACAAAATTGATAATGCATTATTTAGTTTTTTTTTCCTTTTTAGTACAAATCAGTTACAAGTTGAATTATTCCAGCACATTCCCAGGCGTATTCCCATGCACATTGCATTGTATAGGGCACACAAGTGTTATATTACCATATAATATTTTATTTATTTCTGTCAGTACAACAGCGATGTACATGTTATGTAGTGTGTTAAGTTTATGTTTAAGACTGTTTGATCTAATATAAAACCTTACAAAAACAAAAACAGAATGCTTAATATAAAGTCGCAATACAAAATGAATTACTTCATAGTTCGTCGTTTGTTTTTTATTTGTACATGGAATATATCTAATCCGAACTGTACACTCAGTCTGTATAGAAATATTTATGACACACGCTTGACGTGAAGTGCCAAACGCTGTCAACAGTTTCGAAATAAAACTATTATTCTCCATTCTACGCGACATTGGCGAAGTAAATAGTGCCCAAAGGCACTCCTAAAAGCCACAAACCTAAAGAATTGAATTGAATAAAACTATTTTTTAAATTTATAAGTAATTTACTTTCAAATGCGCTAATTGGTTTTTCTTCCTTAATCAACGTTCAAGGAGTACACATAATAGTTGTGCGCAGCGTCTAGGCATTTCTACTTTAACTTAGCCAATGTCAAGTGTATTTAGTTAGATGTGGACATTGATAACGTTTGTCATATCTTATAACACCATAAATACATATTTTCCTAGACAAATATCATAGCTTCAACCGTGTACGTGTCCGCGGGCGCGCGGCGCCGGCTGACGGACAGCTCTCACAGATAGCGCGCTGACACCGTAAAATAACATTTCATAATACCATTATGCTTGTTATAATAAAAATTATCACCGCAAATATGTTGTAATCTTGTGATAACATTGTAAAAGTAAAGCCTTGTCATGTATGAATTTGCAACTGAAATGACAAATCGGTAGTTTGTTCGTTAAAAAAAATCCGCATTTGACCAGTGCGCTAATTATGAGTTTTCCTTATTTTTTTCGAATGACTACTCGATCGCGTTAATCGAATACAGGTCATTTTCATCATACTTTGTAGATTTTATTGATGCATCGATCATAATCGTCAAACTATAAAAGTTATAACGGGCTGTCAAGATTGGAAAGCGTCTCTCAATTTGGTATCAAGTAGTTAATTCTCTTAATCATTCGTAACATCCATACTAATATTATAAATGTGAAAGTGTGTTTGTTTCTTTGTATGTCCTTCTTTCACGGCGGAACGGAGTGATGGATTAGCGTGATTTTTAGTGTGGGGATAGTTGGAGGGCTGGAGAGTGACATAGGTTAGTTTTTACCGCGGGAGTTTACCCGATTCTCACGGGAAAACACTTTATAATACAATCTAAAAAAATATCTTTAATCAGAATTACTTGAAAATAGGTATTAATGCTCTTCAATAAAATTAAATACATGTTTTAGCATTTTTAAAAATTCATCCTATAAGCGGGTAAAATAGTGGATGAAAGTTTGTATGGAACTACTTTTACAGAGATTTTTTCGTAGTTTTAGCGCGAGCGAAGCCGCGGGTACTGCTAGTTAATCTATAAATATGTATAATAAACCAGAAATGTAGACTCCAAAACAATAATGGTTAAAATATTGGTATGTTGGTATGTTTAGCTGTATGCCTGTGCGCGTTTCATGCAAAAAGTACTAAATCAATTTTAACTACATTTTCTGTAATGATAACTTATTACTCCATTTAACATTTAAGATGCCTTTTACTACAGGAAAATCTTAAATTCCCTCGGGAAAACACAATAACCCTTTCTATCGAGTCCTCGTTAGAAATTTAAATGGCTAACGTTGGCTAAACTTTAAGACACATCAAAACAATGTGCCAGAAAAGTGTAGTTCTTAAAAAGGCCTGCAGAAAAGCCTATAATAACACATGTCTATCTTCTAAGGTACACTCGCTAAATCTATACTAATATTATAAAGAGGTAAAGTTTGTGAGTTTGTGACGTTGTGACGTTGTAGGGAGTAATCTCTGGATCTACTGAACCGATTTAGATGTAATTTGGTAAGAAGATAGTTTGAGACTCTGGGGAGGATATAGGATTTTATCCTGGAAATCATCCCTTAGGGAGGTGAAAATGGGGATGAAAATTTGTATTGGGAAGAAAGCTAGGGACGAACCCGAGCGAAGTGAGGGTGAGTCGCTAGTAAGAAATGAGACTATGCTCACGTCACGTCGTAGCTGTAGGTATATTTATAATACGGTCCTTTAAGAATATGGTTAAATATTTTAAAAGACCGTTAGTTAGATTTTCATTATGTGATGATATTTAATATTTTAACTTTGTCGGTTATTGTGAATACTTATTATTGTTAATTACCGATTTAAAGTAATTTAATAAAATTGGTTCTTTACGTCAAGAGAGAAAGTTATAGTCTCTTTTTATTGCTAGATGGCGTGGTTTACCATAATACCATATACCTAAATCGGCGTTAACGCGATCAAGTAAGTTAAAAAGCTCACACTAAAGACACAGATCTTTTAAATAAAATTATCTTTTCGGATTTTTTATCGGGAGACCATGATTGCTGTAAAGCATTCCAAACGTCGGGAACCAAAAATCAAAATAAACCCGCGAAAAATACGATAATATTGTTTTATTTGAAATGTCAAATATTCGTGTGAATCTAAGAAAGTACCACACAGATCTTTACAGATGTACCTAGTACTATTAGTGTCCGACTCTATCTATCACGTTCTACACTAGTTGGCCGATTATTATCGTTATTTATATATACAAGTTAGCCGCAGGTAACTGGAGAAAAAACTGATTGAAACTCGATGTAAGAATGGTGCAGGCCAGTGTGAGCTTACAATTTATATTGGTGTAATAAGATTTTTAACGTTTTAAATTTAATTTTTATAAAAAAATTGTTAACTATCTACATACTAATTGTTACTGTTTTGTGTTGCGTAGTTGTTTTACTGTAAAAGGTAAAAACAATATAACTGTTGTTTATAGTTTAATATTTAGCTTGTAACAAAACAAGAAAGAAAACATAAAACTTTTTTTATAACTTTTTTAAGTATTACGTGATGTATGTATAGTTATCGTGGTCTGTTTCATTTTTTGTTAAATACTTTCATTTTATATTTTTTACATTTTATATAATATGTTCGATCGTTAGCTACATTATATTCAACGAAGGAGGTATGCGCGTTCTTGTGTGAGTGTGTGTGTGTGTGCGCGTGTGAGCAGGGAGCAGGTCGTGAGCGGATACAGACCACCGTCTTTACCTCCTTGGCGGCGATGTTGTAGAGCAGCGCGGTGCCGGCGTCGCGCAGCGCGGCGTCGGCGCTGAGCACGCAGTGCACGCACAGCTTGGTGGTGACGCGCAGGTTGCTGAGCGCGCGCCCGCCCGCCACCCACTCGCTGATGTACAGCGGCCACTCCGACGCGGCGGCGTGCTCGAACACGTTGCACAGGAACTGCGCCGCCGCCAGCCGCTCTGCCGCCGGCAGCTCCTCCACGCCGTGCGCGTACGCCAGCAGCGCGTGCGCGCGCCGGTCCTGGTGCAGCAGCAGCGCCGCGTCGTCGCGCCGCGCCGCCGCCGCCAGCGCGCGCAGCAGCGCCACGCGCGCTGCGCTGCCAACGCCCGCGTCCGTCAGCACGCGCCCTGCATCCGCACGACGATAGCGATATTACAAAAATAATATCTAAGTATAATATATTCGAGGACCTTTTATGACCAATTGTGAATCGTCGATGTAGCATTTTAAATTAAAATTAAATGCAATTTCGTGACGAATCTATCACCGGCTCAGAAAACAAAAAGTTCATAAACAACTTTTTAAAAAAATAAAAAAACAGGTATAGCTCTAAAATCTATTTAGAAACTCAAAAATATTAACTATAGTCTATTTTTATCCTGAATAAACATCAGGTTATCATGGAGTAGAACTCTGTAAATAAGAAAAATATTGAGAATGAAAGTACGAGGTCGCATACCGACGAAGGTAAGGAACTCGTCGCCCAGCACCCAGCTGCCCTCGCCCGCCACCAAGTACTGCTGCAGCTCGTCCAGGCTCTGGCGCTCCTCCGCCGACAGCTCCACGCCCTCCAGCGCCGCCACCAGCGCCTCGAACTCTACCGCGCCCTGGAAAAAACATTACCTGCTGCATTAGTATACAGCCAATGCTACAACTACATTTTCTTTTTATTTATGTTAAAGATTTTAATACTTTGGAATAGGAAAAAATCATACTCGTAATATTTTTACGGATTTCTCATTATAATTTTTTTTATAAAAAAATAATCATCTCGTGTATCGATTAAAAGAGTATTTCTGCAAATTTACGTTGCCCTAACTTGAACGCAATCAACATTAAAGTACTTAACCATCTGCAAGAAAAACATAATATGAAACCCACACATTCAATACCACATTATAGCATGATTGCAGTTTAGACTTTCATCGCATGAATACAGTACTAATAGCGACCACCCACGTCGCGTTCTGTCCAAGTAATTCACCAATTTCTGAATAAATAATGAGCAATGCCGCGCCGAGCCCGCGCCCACGAGGCGCTGGACATTTCTGGAAAAGGCCCAACGGGCACTCACTCTGACACTTTCCAAGCCCATTAAAATATCGCTCTCAACATTGCACTTGCATCATAATTAAAAATATGAAATGAGCTCATTCTACAGTATATTACGACGCTCCATAAAATCTCGAAGTTTGTTGATGTAAACATATTCTGTTCGTCATATTTATTTGTGTGTATGTTATTTTATTAAAACTACTAAATTTTCCATACAACGGAATAATTACGTTTTAGGATATGAAAAAGAACAAAAATGTTTCAAAATTGAGATTCGCTCTTATTTATAATTATTTATAAATAGAGTTCCTCTTTATGGCTTTGTATGTGAAGTGTCGCGAACTCACATCAATGTCGGTGTAGATGATGGGCGGGTCGCGCGCGCGGCGGCGCTCGTCCGCCTCCACTTCCGGGGCGCGTGTGCTGGGGCCCGCCAGCGCGCCGCTGCTCACCTCCACTGCTTCCACTGCTTCAACTGCCTCGGCCATGTCTGAGGACAGCCACCGCCATGTCAAATATATGCTTTTAATTTAGCTTTTGTGGCCTGGACTGAATATTTGCCTAATTTTTATTTGTTCAAAATATTCCAGCTGTGCATTAAGCGCCGTTATCACGATTATAAGACGTACTCGTGTCACGACGCTTGCCACTGGTGTCGATAAATATAGAGTCCGACCATATTAAGTGTAATAAACACAGTAAAGATTAGGTACGTCTCAAAACAACAACAATATAGCCTAGGTATCTACGGGTGAAATAGTTCCGATAATTTAGTTTATTTGATTAATATTTACTAATAGTACCTAATATGGATAATGAGTATTTTATATATTTCATCCAAAACAGTAACACCTCAGGGACCTGCCATTAATTTTATGATGTTGATAGGTATGTACCTACATCATAAAATTATACATAAGTATAAAAACATACATATATTTACAAAAAGTAAAAACCAATATAATCTCAGCTGACATGATTAAGTTGACAATTTTGCGCAAGTAACTGACAAGCCTTTTTTCAAATGATAAAGTATTTTATTCATTAAAGGCATAAAACACATTATACAAATATGTAATTCGATATGGATGGATATGGAGTTGATGATGAAACAATAAACATGCAAAGACGCAATACAATATAAAAAATAAGAAAAAGTCTTAATTAAAGTTATGCAACAAATATTTTATTGCTTAAAATGCAATAAAATATTAATTGATTATGCCACTTAAAGCTCGACAAATGATTTTTTTGTGGATTAGTTTACAGCCCGAACATACAACATCGCCATCACTACCATTTCCTAATTTCAATAATTAAAAACATTTAAATAAAAACTTTCATTTAAGACTAAAACCAAAACATATAGGCATTTTAAACAAATATCTAGGCACATTACATGATATTGCTATGATCGAGAAAAACAACGTTGTTTGTTTACATAGTGCTGGGTAAAAGATGTTAGAACATGAAACGCGAACGGGACGAAAATGTTATTATTTAATTTTATTGTATGAAAGGAATAACTGTATATTACACATAGTTTATAAATACTGCCGCAGCCGTAGGCTCGGTAGGTAAATATGAATAGTGTACATAATTGTGCAAATTTATCGCACATTATCTTTTTAATGTATGATGAAAGTTTTATTTTTACTTTTATAAATAAATATTTCCGGTATCGAGTTCTAGATTTTCCGCTAAATTTTGACTATCCAGTTAGCAGGGAGCTGGATCAGGATTCCACTATAAAATTGATTGCATTGTACTTGACATCGGGTATTTTTACACAGAAGTGGTCCACGCGCGCTAAACAGTTATCGGCCGACGGTGCCGGCCGCATTTATCACGAGATATTTTAAGCCAGCCAGTAGTCACCTATCGACGCACGCACTATCTTGATCTTAATTGTTGTTCTTTTTTGTGAATAATCTGATAATGCCCGTCTACTTTATTACTACGCTTAAATGAATTTTACTTTAAAAATACAATATGCACGTGATACAAAATCCAGCACTAAACACATCTATGTATATACACCCAACAAAATAAATATGAATGTAAGCGATCTATTTCCAGATCACTGTATATAGAAGGGTCTGGAGTGACAACGGACGATCACAAATGGGTTATTCCGGTAGTTTGCGACGCACGTGGGGAGTTGTGTGCGCACGAGTGGGCACGGCGGCGGGAGCGCCACCTGTCGGCCGCAGCCGGCGAGCACCTACCTGCTCCTCGGGGAACACGTCGGTGGTAGCACTGCTCCGGCGCGACTGCGGACCGCCCGCCCTGCCCTGGCGCGCCGCCAGCCCACCCGCCCCGCCGCGCGCATTCGCACCGGAACCATATTTATAATACATTCCCCAAAGCTATACCCGAACTAAACTACCCGTGAACTGAGTCAATTCTAAATGTCCTGGATATAATAATGGAAAGTTTTTCTAACATGTAAATGATTCGCGAATGAGGCGCGTGGCTTTGGTCGACCTATTTGAGGATCGTTCAACCGCGTTGGATATAATTTAATAATAACTAGACGAGGTCAATTGCACTGTCTAGTGTTATAAGTGTTTAGCGAATGATTCCCACCTCCCGCAGCAGCTGCAAATATGACCTTAAATATGATAACTACTTCAGAGACATGCCTAACGCAATATTGAACGTTTAATAGGGTTATCCTTGAGTCAAAAGGATACCGCATCCATAATCATAAATAATATTAATGTATCTTTCTGGCCCAAGCTTTAATGTTTCTTCTTTTGCAAAAGCAAAACATGAAAAATTAAATATTAAACTAAATAAAAATTGTCTGCCAATTGTGTTTCTGTCGATTATCACGAGAGGACGAGCGTTATCAGGAGTGTACACTACTTTAAATTCACAAAAATATAAAAATCAATTAATTGACCAAAAATATTTGAAAATTCTGTTTAATCTAAAGTTACTCTACTTAAAGGAAAAGAAATTGGCACTATTATTATTTAGTGCCAAAGTCAACGATTAGGACCTAATCTAGAAAAAACGATAGGTATCTGTAGCATTGCGAATGGACGTTTTCATGATATTTTAGTTGTTTTAAATATGTATAATAAGGTATAAAAGAATAGAGATCATTTTTTAATGTTTATATGAGAGTGAGAGAGAGAGAGAGAGAGAGAGAGAGAGAAACTGCCTAGATGGTCTAGTGGCTAGCGCGGCCGCAGATCAAGAGATCCAGGGATCGAGTCCCCGGTCGTCCAGCACCGAGCACGTATCGCGTCGGTCCTGCGCCTTAAATCTCACCGGTCGTATCGAGTAGTCGTCCCACCGGAGTATGAGAGTGACAGGATAGTGTACTTGTGTTTGCGCATACACTTGTGCACGATAATATCTACCTCGCAGATGGCTAGCCTCAGTGAGATTGGTCGCCGTGACCGAAAGCGGTTAGGAGGACATTATGTTTAGATGGCACGCAGAAAGTAGAACTGTAACAGATTTTGGCTATTACGATCATAAACAAATTATCTGACTAGAAAATATTTCATGTTTAGAAATTCTATATACTAATAAAAGTTAAATAACTTGACAAAACATTTATTGAAAAATACGATATTTGACCAACAAAATAGTATTGTTATTCAATACTTAAAGCTTGAGTTTCTCCTTTCTTTTTTTTTATTAAGATTCACCAGTGGTAATTACAATATTACACTAATATATAACTACTAGCATTGCCCGCGGCTCCGCCCGCGTTCAGATGACAAAAAACCAAATTATTAGGATTTACATATTAGTATACTCTTACATTGCAGTTTTTGTATTCTTTTTAAAATGAGATATTTTTCCGCGGTAAAAAGTATCCTATATGTTGACCCGGATAACCAGCTATCACCATACCAAATTACATCAAAATCCCTCCAGTGGTTTTTCTGTGATGCGGTAACAGATAGACAGACAATAATTCTAAAAACTAAAGTTTCAGCCTCTGTATCGATAATAATGTTTATTTCAATAAGATTTTCCAAAAAATATTTAATGTACAGATTCGGCTTAGTTACAATTTTATTATATGTATAGATGTTACAAAGTTCTTATTGCTCAGCAATTACCTTTTACGGTCTATACAATGTACGAAAATATTTGTTAAACAATTACATATAAAAATAACAATCCTTTCTTTTTTAATTTGAAAGGATCCTTAGCCAAAAGGCTAATGAAACAGTTATAATGTCGTCACATGCATCGGTCCTTATACGACAACTATTTTTCTCGGTGATTGTTCAACTAATCGTAATAGAATTGAATTTATGGAAGGAACGTTTATGAAAGTTAAGTTAACTATTAAGGGAGTGATGTAGATATAAGAGGTTCGTATGAAATAAGAAAAATAATGTACATTTAGTTGCAACTTGCAAGGCGTTGCGCGCTCGGCGCCGACGCTCGTCACATCTTCAAATTACTAACTTGGCACGATATAATTAAAGCAAATCGCCCGCCCGGTCACCTGTCATCGATATTTATACAAACAATGCGAGCTATTTACTACTGTATTTCTATACATTCTAAACAATAACATTTCAGCACGAATTTCTAATTTTTTTTTTAATGAAAATGACAATCGCATCTGAGTACACGTATCGTGTGAAACCGATGGATAGATTTCATAAAATAATAGTTACCTAATAAAGTTAATACTAAGATCACATCAAATTAACTTTCATGGTAAAAAAAAACTTTTTAACAAATTATAAAACCCAACTTCAAGACACTAAAATGTAAAAAATAACTAAACGGAGGTTTTCATTTAGAATAGATACCTAATCAGATATTTTCGAAGTCGGTGCCAGCCGATGCAAAGCAAATCTAATATATTTCAGTACATAAAACACATATTTACCTATTAGATATTCATAACTTATTTCTGAGAAAAAATACAAAAATTGCAATGTAATAGTATACTAATTTGTAAATCCTGAGAATTTGGTTTTTGGTCATCTGAACGCGGGCGGAGCCGCGGGCAATGCTAGTTAGTAATATTGTGTTAGTAGTTTATTACTTATAATTTTAATTGGACAAACTTAAAATTAATCAATTTACAAAGTAGGAGTTTGTTTATGAGACATAGGTTTAAAAATTGTTTTAATAAATGTTAAGTAGCATATTTTTATGAATAGCAGTGGAGTTATAGGGTCACGCTCGCTTTGCAAACGGATCACGCACCTCTAATATTTTCATGTTCTTGTTCGCCACTCATTTTTTCACTACCTGCTTGCGTAGGTACTACTTACTACTTAGACTTACAGCTTGCTAATAGAGCGAAGAAAAACATCACTAAAATCTGCATACCTAAAGGATTTTATTCTTACTTCTCTGATAGCAGAGTGGAGAGTGAGAGCGGCCCATTAGTTGCTCTGGTCTACCTCGGTCGTCTGGTCGAGTGTGTGAGTGATGATGCGGGTGGGCAGGTGGTATAAAATGCATTTTCCTATAGTACAACAGGCACGGCACTGACCGTCGTCGGGCTCGTCGGGCGCGCCGTCCAGCGCGCGCTGGCGGCGGCGGCGCTTGTCGCGGCGGCGCTCCTTGCGCGCTAGCTTGTCGGCCAGCGAGCTGCGGCGCGCCCCCAGCTCCTGCGACGCCACCCTGCGACAACACCTCCGTTACTAGTTGGCTTCCACACCTCTATACCTACCTCCTCCATCCCTACTAGGCTTATATTAGTCCTACACAGCTTTCGACGTTCATTCAATACCTTAATAAACCTCCGCAGTCTGTCTTTTTTATCTTTATTAAATGTATCTTTAAAACTGTGGAATTGGCAAGCCATAGAAATTTTTACAGAATATACCTACATATAATAATATAGAAGGTTTCTGAATAGTTAGTATACTAAAGGATGAAAAGTTTACGTACAAGAAATATTTATTAAAGTTGTCTATATTGTTATCGTCGTAATTAGTAATCGGTAATTTTGAAAGAGACACTAAAATAAATTAAAAAATGATTTAAATTGGCTAAATATGAATAGGATTTGTTCTATAGGAGTTCAATCATTATTAAATAAAAATATAAATAAATACTTCACACAGCTGTCATGGTACGGAGCCCTCCATATATTGCGAGGAGTTGCACCTGATCAATTTCATTATACGCTATTGGCTGAATTACTATTAATAAATACCTTAAAAAATAAAACAGTTAGCCTATAATGTACACACACCTAAATACACAATGCGTTTTCGAATAAAGTATATACCTGTTATTAATAGTAATACCTATTTTATCATACGTACCACGGTAGGTATGAGTGCATTTCCTTCAATTTTAACAGAAATTCCGTCAAATAGAAAAGTTATAAGATTAATTTTCATGGCGAACAATTTTGAAGTTAAAACACTGGAATGTAACATTGTGGCGAGTTACAGTTATACCGGTCAAATCTAAAGCTGCATTTACTTTCATATCTTTATAGGAACATACTGCGCCGCCCGCGCGGGCCGCGCACGCACGCTCCGCTCGATTGTCCTGTCTAAATGCCTACGTATGCGGTATGTAGGATTGGTGGACTATGAATATGTATACTGTTTCATATACTTAATTGTTTAAATGTACACCAAATCAATGTCACAGTCGCCATTTTTATATAGATAGTGTTACTATTCTATAATTAGAAAAAATACTATCTACTATCATTTAAAGCTACACTACAAATAATAAGTAGATTTAAATTGTACTACATATGTTTATTGCGAAACGTTTGACAATTAAGCGATAGTATCAGAAGGGGCGTGAGTGCGGGCCGGGAGCGGGCGCGGGCGCGGCGCGGCGCACGGCGCGCCACAGCGCCGCCAGCCGCGCCAGCACCGCCAGCGCGACGCCGCCCGCGCCCGCGCCGGTCGGGCTGGCGTCGCATCTATACAATACTCTTTTTTAGATAAATATCTAGTTATATTTATCTAGACACACCATTTACCCTCATATAAACGAGCACTGTTTACCATAAACAGGTAATTTCTACCAACCTACAAGGGGTTAAGATTTTAGCAGTCTACGTATGTACGTTCATAAATCACAATTTACGCCGTCAAACTATTCGTCGTATTATTGGAAACGTCATGCCGTTCGGCTGGTTATAGGCTACATAACTGCTACAGCTGCAAATTCGAAGGTCCTGGGTTCTAGTCCCTAATCGGGACAACTAAATTATACATATTAAGTTGGAAAGTTGATCATATTACACTACCATGTCTCAGCGAGCACATAAAGCCGTCAATCCTACGGATGATCTTTGACCTATGGCTCACCATAGATATGATAGATATATACACTCTCAAGTGACAGGAATAGAAAGTGCACTTGTGTCTGCGCGCAGTCGTGCTGCACTATAATATTTCATGCGCAGTTATATTATAGTCTCATTGTCGGAGAGAATATGCCGTTGTAGGCGAAATCGGTCGGGAGGACTTTATCATTATTATATGACGTCACAGGAAATTTAAAATGGTGGCTTATAGCAGACATAAAAAACGTAATTAAAAAATAATAGCAAAGTAATGAGCACATTTCGGTAATATGTAGGTTACCTATATACATATACAGTACATATGTATATGTGGATATGAACCCAAAGAAAATTATATTAACCATGGGAACTATCGGGAACAAAGAAAACTAGTTCAAATAAATGTCAATAGATGGCATCATGTTTATTGATTTGTTAATAGTTTAAAATTACCAAAATATAAAAAAAATATATTAAGCGGTATTATAACAAGCTCATTAATCAAATTTAAGTAATTTTTGTTATTAATGAAAAACAGCAATCAGTTAATGTGTTTGTAGTGTATTGTATAATAACGACAGATGGCGTTTTATTCTTTATCAGATATTTATTAATTATTATAGTCAGTGATATTTGTTTACATTAGTTTACACATATTTATAAAATAAAATAGTTCAACAGTTTGTGAATTAACGGCATCTATTATCTATTGAAGCAAACAAAAATATCCCAAAGAATAGCAAGTGAATTTGTTTATATGGGATGGATGGAGTATCTGTATGTTCGTAACTAAATATAAAATGTAACGTATTTCACATAATTTGCACGTCTCGTTATTTATTATTATCAGTATATTACAAGCGTTGCTTAAAATAGGCCAAGTATATCGCACTCTCGCACCGAGGTCCGTATATGTGTCGTGTAATAAGCAATAAATGCTTAAAATTGAATATCGACTGGCCCCCGCCGCGCGGCGCGCGCGCCGTCGGCACGCGAATACATCAGTTGTTGTATTATTCGACGACGCGTTTGGCTCACTTGGTAGTGACCCTACTTGCTGTGCCAGCGGTCGCGTCTTCGAAACCCGCTGGGGGCATTCATTTATGTTACGAATACAGTATACGAATATTTGTGCTCCAGTCATGGGTGTTTATATTTATAATATGTATGTATATATTTAAAGTTATATATGTGTAATGTATCAACTATCTGGTATCCATAGCACAGGCCTCGTAGCTTACCATGGAACTAGATGGCGCTGTGTGTTAATGTCTTAACATTTTTATTTATATATTACTCCTTATAGTCATGACTTAAATAGGTCAAAATAAGAGGCAAGTGGCGTTTTGATATTTTACATGTTGACTCTAAATAAATCTCATGTTTTATATCGGCATCAAAGCAGGTAAATATTTTGCTCAAGATGACATTTTTTTTTTATTAGAAATGGGCTCACTCTTGACCTTCATCTTAGCTCGAAGGCACAAATAAGGTCTACGATCTAACGAGTTCAATAAAATGTAACACAAAATAAAACTATATACTAATAATAATAAAACTATATATATATATATATATATATATATATATATATATATATATATATATATATATATATAAAAATAATTAAGACTCTGTGTACAATTTTTACAGCGTATTGCTCTTTATTCTGACGTTGTATACCTATTCGAATAAGCTATAGTAGTATAATCATACTTAGAAGATAGTTGTGTTAAATAAACGAAAATATAGCAAATACGCAGAAATGCAAAAAAAAGGGATTTTTTTACTTTTGTGTATTCTTTCTTTTTTTCGTCGTAAACACAATTCATTGTTAATATTAGCATGAAGTTACAATGTGTGTTCCCGTATCCGAGGTCCAAAGTAGGTGGTGCAGTAGTGTGTGTGCGTACGTACCTGGCCTCCTCCACCTGGTGGTTGAGCGTGAGGAAGTCGGGGCTGTCGCGGCGGCTGTGGCGCACGCCGCGCGCGTACACCTGCGCCCAGGCAGCCACGCACACGGGTTATTATACTATATCATTTTTAACCGACTTCCAAAAAGGAGGAGCTCCTCGATTCCTCGGAGTCTTTTTTTATGTAGTTCTCCGATTAATCGAAGACGCCTGAACCGATTTGGATTTTTTTTTTGTTTCAAAAGGTATACTTCCCAGGTGGTCCCATATAAATTTTATCGAAATCGGTCGAGCGGTTTTTTAAAAATCAACAATAAATATTTATATTAAAAATATTTTCGAAGTCGGCGCCAGGCGACAATGTTTTCAGATATGAATATCTAATAGGTAAACATGTATTTTACGTATCGAAATACATTAGATTTGCTATGTATCGGCTGGCACCGACTTCGAAAATATTTTGAATATTAATATTTATTGTTGATTTCGCAAAAATTAGGTAATTCTTTTAAATGAAAACCCCCGTTGAGTTCTTTTTTACATTTTAGTGTCTGGAATTCGTTTTTTTTTAAGTTTTTTAAAACACTAATTAAATATTGTTTTGATACTTGTAATGTTTGACACTCGTCGAACCAAATCAAACGAGTTTAAATCACTAGTAACCATTAAAAAATTTAATCATTTATTTCGTAGCGCCATTCTCAGATCGGCTCGATAGTATCAAACTATTGTATCGCTATGGGTGTCACATACTTTCAGCATAATTTTGTTAAAAATACAAATGACAGACTCAAAAGTAATCCCCCAAAAGCTTATCGAGGTAGGGGGTCAGCCACCTGGTCGCCGTCGGGCACGAGGCGCGCCAGCAGCGCGGCCAGCGCGCGGCGCAGCGGCGGCGGCAGCGCGTCCGGCTGCGCGGCCACGTGCTTGGGCACGCGCGCGCCGCACAGGAACTCCGCCACGGCGTCGCTGAAGTGGTTGCAGTTGTGCTCCAGCAGGTGGTACGCCGCGCCGCTGCCCACACAGACACACGTTACTTGCGGTTATTGAATAGTTGAAACCACCAAACAAATTGCTCCGTTCCTAGTGTAATCAGATGTAGTGTTTTTTTTCTTTTTTATCGGTCGTTCTATATAAATATATGCAATGTGTCTTCTCCACTCCACGCGACACTGGCGAAGTAAATGGCACTCCTAGGTGCCACTGAACAAAAGTATTGAATTATATTAACTTTGTATAGCAATGGCAACGTTACCTATTTGCCAACTGAATTTATTAAACATTCATTTGTTGAAAACATAATTTCACATTTAATTGAAAATTAATCAGGTTTTTAGGGATTTTTAGAGCATTTTGGTTAATGATGTCAACTCCCTAACCATTTCTTAAAAAACTATCAAATGGTTAGAACATAATGACAATTTAAGTATTGCCACCTGTGACTTCGCGACTTTACACTAGAACTATCCTATGTGTTTTAGCGTCCTCACAGACAGACAGATACTATGAAATTGCAAACCATCGGTAGTACCGGTATCAAATTTGTATTGAAACACAGTATCTACCAAGCACTAAAATTAAGAGTCTTAAATAGAACATACATTTATACATAATTTTCAATCATTATATTTAATGCACAAATATGAAAGACAATTATGTATACTGACGTGTAAGTGGATGTGGCGAGTCCTTGTATGTACTCATTGAAGACCGGGAAGGGCACGTACGTGGTGCCGAGCCGCTCTACCTGCTGCGGCGCGCCCAGCTGCGTGCCGCCCTGCAAGTTGCAACACACGCATGCGGACGTAAGGAACAATAAACAATAATAATTATATAACTAGTGATTTCCTGCGACTCATTTCAATTGTATATTAGAGATTACTATGTGGTTAATAATGATAGCCTATGTGTAACCCTAATGTATAAACTATGTTACTGCAAAGTTTCATCAAAATCCGTTAAGTAGATTTTGCGAGAAAGGGTAACTAACAAACATACATCCATCCATCCATCCATCCAACCTCACAAACTTTCGCTATTATAATATTAATAGCATTCGATCCTATCGAATGTATGCTACTATGGTAAAATAAAGAATGCCATTTTGAGATATGAAAAGCCATTAATATTCCGATTTAATGATGTTTTCGTCCATATAATGTCGTCGCACGATAATTGCCTTGACCAATACTAATGGTCTGACAAATGAAATTCTAAAAGTGGGTACCTCTCTAATTATAAATTAGTAGGTACTACCGTTGAATTTTCTAATATCTAAGACATGTATTCCATTCCGCCAATGACTCATTTCAAATGAATAAGTGAAATTTCTATTTCATGTTTTTGTAGACGATATGAATAACTTGTTATTTCGAAGCATTCTGAAATAGTTTCGCGTATAAAAATACAAACACGCCCGCAAACAGTTTCTCGTGACATTTACGACGAGAAAAAGAACATGAAGTCACCTTTACGATTTGGGAGCATTCCTGTTGGAAACGACTTAGGGGAACATTAACAGTGTACGAGCGGGACGGAGCAACAGCGCGACGCGGGAGTGCGACAGGGACGGTGACAGCGAGGCGGGTGTTCCGGATGCCGCAACACGGCGGCCAGCTAAGCATGTCGCGCTTCGTTCGATGCTCTTTTGCCTAATAATATTTGGTCGCGTGTACCTTGTGCGAGTGTTGAGTACACTTGTGATTATATAAGCCATAACGCATATTTTGCACAGAAGAAATATAATTTTTAAGATTTTAACGCATGAATGTTAATGGATTTTTTTTTTAAATAACTTCGAAAATATCTGATTAGGTATCTATTCTAAATGAAAACCCCCATTTAGTTATTTTTACATTTTAGTGCCTGGAACTTGGTTTTTATTTATTTTTTTAAAGTTTTTATTTTTCCATTTTTACTGTAGAGTAACTTAAGGTTAAGTAGGTAATTTGTAAGAAGAAAGTTTACATATTCGATTAGACAATTAATTTGAAAAATATATTTATTGTTGTTTTTTTTTAAAACCGCTCGACCAACTACGAAACACAAAAAAATTTTTACAAATCGGTTCAGGCGTCTCCGAGTAATCGGTGTACATGCATAAAAAAAATCCGACGAATTGAGAACTTTTCCTTTTTGGAAGTCGCTTAAAAATAAACGTCATACCATTGAAATCTTTTATTTATGCTGTTTCAAATTCAAGTCAAAAAAATCCTTTTAATAACATAAACTCGAATGTTTCTGAAGATCTATGTATCTACGTTTGCTCGCTTGTAATCTTTTAAGCTAAAACTACTGAACGAATTTTGATAATACTTAAGTAGGTACTTTACAGTAATATGTTATGTTTTTAGTTTATACATAAGCGTAGCACAGAGATTATAATTAAAAAAGATATAGTAATAGATAAATAAACTATGCGGGCGGAGCCGCGGGAAATCGCTAGTTAGTTATAAATAAATCTTCATTCTACATGTTAAATTGTCATTCCGTAAATAATAAGATCAATGTCGTGACTGGTGTTTTTATTTTGGTACCGATGTTTACAAATATCTAGTATCGGTCGCTACTTGCTACGATACTATCATTAGATTTTCAAGAATTTTTTGGTACCTACTTTTTAATTCTTAATGAAATGTAAATGTAACCTTTAATTCTTACGAACAGGCACACGAACTTACGGAACACGTAGAGTTTGGTGGCGTTTATTGCATTTATTACCTAATTGTCAGTTTGGCGCGTGGCCAAGTCCTGAGGGCCTGAATAAAATGTTTACAATTCGCCGGTACATACAGTCGCCACTGTATATTGGACTGCGACATATAGACACATCATTACCGGAGAGGTCCCAATTCAGTGGCCGAGCTTCAAATAGTTCTTGTCTACACGCAGAATGATCAAAAATAGTTAAAGCGCGTGAAACACGTGATGTTTCATTTGATTTATGATATTACTTGATAATTTTGCATCTGCCGGTAGTCTGTTTTTGCGTTATATTGTCGACTAGCTTCGCTCGGGTTCATCGCTAGATGCCTACGTTTTTTTAATAATGTACGGGAACTGTACATTTTTCCGGGATAAAAGTTACCTATGTGCTATTCCAGACTTGAATCTATCTCTGTGCTAAATTTTATCCAGATCCGTTAAGCCTTGTTCTGGCGTTTTTTTCTGGTATCATTGAGTTACAAACATCCATTCATCTTAACTTTCACATTTATAACATTTATGGGATTATGGGAAAAAAGCCGTAGAGATATCTTATGGGACGCGCAGCTGTTAACTTTAGTTGATCTCAGTCCAGTTCTAGTGAACAGATACAACAAAGTAACAGGGAACTGTTGCAATTCATCATCTAATTATTGATAAAGTACTGTAGACGTATATAAATGATAGAGAGTCTACAGTACATAAGCACTAAGTGAATGTGAGACATAATACAACAGCGACAAACTATTGGTTACGGTCACGGAATGGTCGCGGTATTAGCCCCTTCGGCACACGAGGCGACCGCGGCTGCGACTGCGAATACAGTCATCAGCTACCAAATATTTACATTTTAAGTAATATATTCAAATTCACGCGCGCAATACACGACCGACTTCCATCGCATGAATAATTTAAAAATTCATAGGTAACAAGAGATTTCAAGAGACAAACACACATTCAGCTTTACATATAATATACTTAGTCTCTGTTCATAATGTAGAGTAGACTCAATAATAACCGCTCTTAAGATGCATCGCTGCATTCATTGCGGGATCCGTCCCTCCAATAATAGCCGGGCGAGTGCGGCGCGGCGCCAACTGCGTCTGCGCCGGCACAGACAGACACACAGACACACTTACGTGTCGTTTATATTGGACAATACTCGTTTAGCCATTACGTGACACGGAGTGCCAGGGAAATTAAATACCCTAATTTGTCGCGACAGACGTTATTTATTCTGGAACTGTTTGGCCGTTGGCGTCAACTAGTATTTATTTGACTTATACGCGCAGTAAGTTTGCGTACACGTGTGAAATTATTATTAGACTTAGTATAAAATATTGATAAAAATTAAAAACACTAAGAGAAGTAAGTACGTGTACTGTGTGGTACCCACCGGAGCGCAGCTGGTGACGCCGCCGCCGCCGTAGAAGTACTCGCGCTCGTACACCACTATCGACGTGTGCCACACACCCTCGACCTGTTGGCCTGGAGTGATAATATCGTAATTAATCATTGTTTTGTTTTGATGAATTTGAATGATTTTTTTTTCTACTACACGCTGTAACGGCTTTAACGAATAAACAAAACGAACTCAGTTTGGGATATAATATCAAAGTTCTCCTGGTTATTTAGTAAAAACCCTAAATCCATTCACTGAATCACTGATTGACAACGCACTACCTTCAATGCAGGGTCGACCAGCATGTAATTTTGCACATGATAAAGTATAATTTTTGAGAATTAACACATTAAGCCTGTGAAAAAGGGGACGAAGATTGGTATAGAAGCTCGTCATTTTTGAAGTTAGAAATATGGACATTAAAATTAAAGCTAATTAAAGTGAATTGTCATCGTCTCTCATGGATTTATTATAATATTTTGATATTATTAAATGTCTAAGTTTGTATAATAAGTGGCTGCAGTTTAGTATTGGGGACGCGGCCCCTGGCGGAGTGGGTGGTATTTTTGGATAGGGCAGCTAATAGGGAGTCCAAATATATAAACATTATTTTGAGGAAACAAAAGAGTCAAAAGTTATTGAGACTTAAAGTTACAACATTTCCATACATTATTTTGACATTACTACCATTTAGACACTTGGAAATGTCAAAACGTCACTTTCAATTGTCAAAATGATCTCCAGATGATTGTCTTTATTTGTACTTTGCGTGAAATTCGAATTTTCTAGTTTTCCAGTCATTTATGGCATTCGCCGGCCGCTACCGCGGCACGCTCGCTTCGCTCGCTCGGCTCGTGCGTTGTGGTAACTGTTCTAACCTAACCTAACCAAGATATGACGAATAATAAATAAATAATATTTTTCTATTTATTTATTTATTATATTTTTCTATTTATTTATTTATTAATATTACCAACAGAAATGGCAAAAATAATCAAATATAATCTGTTGTCATTTAAGCGGTAATGTAAAACAAAGTGACAGTTTTGCTTTTGTCAAAATGTAAGATCATTTTGTTTGTGTTGTTGTGAAATTATTAAAATATTAAATACAATAAAGCATTAATTGTTGTGAAAATATGTATTGTACATAAAAAAGGATGCGTACTATTCGTTAAAGGTATTTTTATCTGTTGTAATCACTTATTTAGGTAAAGAAATGTATGGAAATACGTTAGATATGTTGTAACTTTAAGTCTCAATAACTTTTTACTCGTACGTTTCCTCAAAATATTTTTAATATATTTTGACTCTCTGTCACCTCCCCTATCTAAAAATACCACCTACTCCGAATGGTGGTAAAGAAATGTATGAAAATGTATGGAAATGTTGTAACTTTAAGTCTCAATAACTTTTGACTCTTTTGTTTCCTTAAAATAATTTTTATATATTTGGACTCCCTATCACGTCCCCTATCCAGAAATACCACCCACTCCGCCAGGGGCCGCGTCCCCAATACTAAACTTGTGCCATGATGATGATGTTCTCCTAGCCGATTCCGGCCACGGCGGCCAATCTCAATGAGATTAGCCAACTGCGCAGGAGATATTATAGTGCTCAAGTGTACGCGCAGACACAAGTGCACTCTCTATTCCTACCACTCTCATACTCCAGTGGGACGACCACTCGACACGACCGGTGAGAGTTAAGGCGCAGGACCGACGGTTTTACGTGCTCTCCGAGGCACGGGGGTGAAACACCACCAACTTCCCAACTCCGGGCTGTTACTGAGACTTACTATACAGGAAGACTCAATAACTAAACTCGGCCCGACCCGGGACTCGAACCCAGGACCTCCGGGTGTGCAGCCGTACATGCTAGCCACTACACCACCGAGGCAGTTGTATAATAAGTAATAACACTTTGTTAAAAGTTTCTCGTTGACATTATTATGTGATGCTCATATTATATAATAAATACACTGATTGCCAGTAGCATGTTAAATGAAGTTGTTATGTCATTTACGATATACGAATACGAGTCCAAAAGTAGTAAGGAGATAAATACATCATGCAACAGCGGTATACTTCAATTAGTGCATCCATAAAACAATCAATTATAATCAATGAACACTACCTACCTATAAATAAGTTCTCTACAATGATTTGTTTTATTTTAAACTAGCGGCTCACCCTCGCTTTTCTCGCGTTTGTCCCTAGCTTGCATCCCGATACAAACTTTCATCCCCATTTTCACCCCCTTAAGGAATGATTTGAGCGATAAAAAGTATCCTATGTCCTTCCCAGAGTCTCAAACTATCTTCTCATCAAATTTCATCTAAATCGGTTTAGTAGATCCAGAGATTAAGCCCTACAACCTCACAAAATTTACCTCTTTATAATATTAGTATAGATGATGTCAATTTGATAACTATTTTAGATAGCTTTATAGATAGAGAGCCCATTTTTGACAAATCTTAAAAATACATATTACATACTGTAACAATACCAATAAATTTGTTTAAAAGTAGATCATCAAGGCGTCCTTGAAACCTATATAGAAATGTAGGAGTGTGTCATGTCCTACTAAAGCTGAACAAGTGGGTCACCTCACCTCAACCATTATGCAGAGCAATTGTTATTGATCATGTAGCACACCTTGGCCACTTGACAACAAACAAAATCAATCCTAACTAAATAAGATGAATGGGCTTTGTAACTGTTAATTTACACACAATTAACTATATTTCTAACTAAAAATAAAAACGTATGTGTTTTTTAGACTTAGCTGAGATTATAACAGCCCCCCCCCCCCCCAACGTGCGTTCACCTTGTCGTGGTGGGGGGGCTCAGTAGTAGTAGCGAAGCTAAGAAACGCACAGGGAGGTTGCCCACTTCGGTGGGCGGTGGGAGGTGGCCCTCTTCGGGGGGCGGTGTACCATGCGGGTTGCTCCTGGTACTTCTCTGATAGCAGAGTGGACCTTGGAGCAACCCCATGGTTGTGGTGGTCTGCTTTGGCAGACCTGCCGTCGGGGCGTCGTAGTTGAATGCGTAAGCGATCCTGCGACGCCCCATTAAGACGGGGGAAGGTTTTGTTGGGTTTTAGTGGGTAGTACTGGCTGTATTACGCCGGTGAGTCCCACACGTCGTGCGTAAATGCATTTCCCAACGTTAAAAAAAAAAAAAAAAAAATTATAACATGTGAGTGATCTCAATGATTAGTATTAATAGAGTAACAATGATCAGTACATATATTGCCTTTACTTCAAAGATTATTATGAATGTCATCACTCATCAGTGTTATTACAGTGGCTAAATATTTTATTAAGGCTTTATATAATAGAATGTGGATATTGAAATGTTCAAATTACTTTAATAATATTTACATTGAATAAGAATTTAAAACACATTTGTACATCAAAAGCTGTGAAAATAAATTATCAATACATATATTAAAATTGTAACTAAGTGGAATCTGTACATTAAATATTTTTTGGAAAATCTTATTGAAATAGACATTTAAATATCGATACAGAGGCTGAAACTATAGTTTTTAGAATTTTTGTCTGTCTGTCTGTTACTCCATCACAGAAAAACAACTGGAGGGATTTTACTGAAATTTGGTCTGATGATAGCTGGTTAACCGGGTCAACATATAGGATACTTTTTATTGTGGGTAAATATCTCATCTCTGAGAAATATATACTAAATTTTAAAACAAAAGTAGGGACGAACCCGGGCAGAGCGAGGGTGAGTCACTCATAATTAATGTAATTACAACATTACCTATTATAGCTGGGGATAGTATCGATGCAAGTCCATGGCTCAGGTCGTAGATATACAGTTCTACAGGAACTCCTTCCTCACTTGCCATATTGATCAGCAACCAGGTTCAATAATATCTACACAAAATTTATCACGTTTTAAGTTCACTAAGACTAACAGAATTCTGATGAGAAATTGAATTTTTCTATCTTTCCTTATCTTCTTCAACCCACTCGATGATGATTAATCAATGATGCAGCTCAACAAAATCTTTAAAATACACTGAACCATATATTATATTTGTTTTTAGATTTATTGACTTCTATTTCACTAATAATTAGATTATAGAATTATTCTACAAACTAAAATATGCGATTGTTCCAAATGCAAGACGTAAATAATTACGATATGCGACGCGCGCAGTGGCTCACGTCGGTGCAGCGAGACGGCCACCTGTGCTTGCGCTGCGGCGCCTCAGCCCTATCGCACAGATCTATTCGCCGCCCACTGACTTCACATTAACTATTTTTAAGCTGGTAGCAACGTGAAACTTATCTCACGATGTTTTCGTTATTTAAGGATGCAATGAATACTTAACAAAGGTGTAAATGTAATAAAGTCCGATACAAAACAACTACATTTTAAAAGATATCATTTTTTACCTGTTATGAATGTTGCGTCAAATATTACAAATAAAATTGCAAACACACATTACGGTATTTTCTGTATTCTGCTCATATTGTCTTTTACTTTTGTTTTTTTAGGTACATATTTTGAAAAAAAAAAAGTAATAAAAAGTGCTATTATTTAATTCAATTTTCTTGTGCTGCTATCGATATTAAACATATTAAAATTTAAAACAAGACAGATGAAAGACATTTGACAAGACATTATTCGACTTTGAGTTTTGAGTTTTGACAGCTATTTAAATTAACCAAACGTCCTTTAATTCTGTTTAGAAAAAGTAGGTATCATAAAGAAGTTGGTTATAAATAAATCGTAAATTATAATCATTATTTATATTTATTATTTAAAATCATTTCATAATTCTTATTATTATAAATTTAACTATATAATATATTATATACTAAAATGCTTTTTGATTTAGATCGAAATAACTTGCAATATTTAATTATTTTTCATACACTAACAATAAGTAGAAAAAAGTACCAAAATTATTCATCATTGATGAGAGTATTGTTTATGAACGTTAGTTGTTATTTGTGTCATGTCATTGTCAATTTGTAAAATTGTCATGTCAGTGTAGTGCTGTGTTTTACTTTAAATTTTTTACAAAAATATAATGTCAGGAACTAAGAACAACAAAAAAATGGTAAATGTTTCTTTTAAACAAATATTGTACCTTACAAAGGCTTCCAAATGCTTAATATAGAACTTCATCTTTTGTAGGAAGAGAAATCTCAAAGCTTGAAATTCCTTAGTGTTATGTCAAAATTTTGAATTTTTTAATATACCTACTAAAAGTTGTATGGTTTTATTTATTGTCAGCATAGTTTATTCACTTCATAGCTTTAACCTTTGTTCATAATACTACCCAGTGGTTAGAGTCCGATGATGACTAGGCACATTTGATTGTAAGGTTTGTTGACAGCAATGCTTATATGAGGTTTTACGTTGTTAGATACTGCGGGTGCAGTCATCAGAAGGCACAGCTCGCGTTGAGGTGCTGGACTCCGATGTAACGTCACGATTATTCGAGCGTGTCTATGAGGCTCTACATTTGAACACTTTTGGATTTGCATTGTATAAAGATCGTGCAAGAAAAGAAGAGATTGTATCGAGTAAATCACGACAGTTACGAGATTATGGCTTGCAACATGGAGACATGTTGTATTTGAGTCCTGTCAATGGTGCGGTGCTCTTTGAACAGGCTTCCACTAGTGCTGAGGTACGTATTTTAAATACAAAGATCATAAATATAATTTGATTCATCATATTTAATAAATATCAGATAATATGTTCACTATGATTTGTTTTATTAGACTAATAACAAACCATTTGGAGAGCCAGCACAGGCTGGTCCATCCTCAGTGGAACCTTTAAAATCAGGAACAAAGACCGCTGGTCCTGTAGAAGATGAGGTAGACTTAGAGCTATATCGCCTCTCAGGAACTATACAAAGACAGCGAGATGAAAAATTGTAAGCAAACCTGAATTCATATTTTTTTTAATAATTAGAATTTGAATTAAATGACTAACTAAGGTGTATTTGTTAATTTTCAATGTCTAATTTTTAAACATTGTCCATATATTTATGATTCCTGTTTCTAGATCTTTTTGCAACATTTATAATAAAAATACTTATTTATGTGTTAGTGGCTACTTTTGCTTTATACTACAAGTAATATTACCCACATCATGTACCTGCAGAAAGAGTATCATTCTCTTATCTAACTGACTACAGTGACATCTTTTTGCTTTCATTATGTTAAACATTCAATATAAAATTTTATGTATATAAAATTTGTAGATGTCGTCACAACTCTAAGGGCTGCTGTGTACACTGTTCTCCGTTAGAACCATGGGATGAGAACTATCTCAAGGAACATAACATTAAGCACATGTCCTTCCATGCTTACCTGCGTAAGATGACCTCAGGCAAATTTATCACGTTGGATGAATTGTCATGCAAAATAAAACCAGGTGATTTTTAACTTGTTTAAATTTAGTTTGAAATAAAATTTGTGGTTCATCATCATTCAAGAACTTGATTGCATATTTTATATTGTATGGTGTTAATTAGAAATTGACTTATTTTATTATGCGTCGGCAGGCTGCAAGGAGCACCCGCCGTGGCCGCGCGGCATCTGCTCGGCGTGCCAGCCCGGCGCCGTGACGCTGAACCGCCAGCGCTACCGGCACGTGGACAACGTGCTTCTGGAGCACGCGGCGCCCGTGGAGCGCTTCCTGGCCTACTGGCGCGCCACTGGCCACCAGCGCGTGGCCTTCCTGCTGGGCCGCTACGAGCACCACCCGGACGTGCCGCTGGGCGTGCGCGCGCGCGTGGCCGCGCTGTACGAGCCGCCTCAGGAGTGCTCGCGCGACCGCGTGGCGCTGCGCCCCGACGCCGGCGCCGCGCTGGCGGCCGCGTTGGCGGCGCGCCTGGGCTTGCGCCGCGTGGGCTGGCTGTTCTCCGACCTGCTGCCGCTGGACCTGGCGCGCGGCACGGTGCGGCACCTGCGCGGCGTCGACACGCACTTCCTGTCCGCGCAGGAGTGCATCATGGCTGGCCATTTCCAGAACGAGCACCCCAACGCGTGCCGCCACGCCGCCGCCGGCCACTTCGGCTCCAAGTTCGTGACGGTGTGCGTGACGGGCGACAGCGGCCACCAGATCCACCTGGAGGGCTACCAGGTGTCGGGGCAGTGCCAGGCGCTGGTGCGCGACGGCGTGCTGCTGCCCACGCGCGACGCGCCCGACCTCGGCTACATCCGCGACTGCACGCCGCAGCAGTTTGTGCCCGACGTCTACTACAAGGTACGTTACTACTCATTCAGCATCATGAGTTTGCTTTGGTTACAATTCTGCTAGCCTATGAAATTACCATGTTATTTCAAAATGTCTCCTGTTATTTGTTGTAGAGCAAATATTATAATCTTGTAGCCGATGGTCTTTGGATGTTAAATTATGAAACCATAAAAGGATATCAGTCTTTATATATTGACGAGGAACCACTTAAAGTCGTGCAAAAATTACCCTCGTTTCTTCAAAATGGAATAAATTAGAATAATTACTTTTGTACTTCTTATAAATTCCACTTGAATCATAATTATATGCGCCCATATACAAGTCACAGATATTATACACCAAGATGAAGGATTTTTTTAAATGTTTTCATGTACATGCAAAGATATAACTCGCCCTTTCTTTTGGAAACTGCACACTTCAAAAAATAACAACTGCAATAATTTAATTATGATAATTAAATATACTGTTATAAATGTTACAAAGCTTGCTGTTCCGCATAACATCAAAAATTGAATTTAACATATTAAATATTTACAAATAATACACATAAACCTTCTTTGTTTATTGCTCTTTCTATTCGCAGGGTCAGGCAGTGATTTATAGTTTGATTTATACTATGATGTAGATGAACAACTTTCGCTCGAACTCAATGTTGCATTAGCCCATGGAAATAATATATTACCGCATGTTTAATAATTGTTAATCCCTACAAGTCTTCAACCCTGCTACTAATAGTTTTGTGTAATAAATCACTATTTTTTTTGTATGAAGGACAACTCGGCTGCACCAGTTATTGTTTTTTCTTGTGGCAATGAGAGATTTCCTGTAGTAAAAGGTATGCTAAATGTTATATCACTACATAAAATTTTGTTATAAATCCATTCAGTACTTTTTGCATGAAAGGCAAACAAACAGATAAAAATTTGAATAACTTTGATTTTGGGATCTATATATATTCCATACACAATATGTAACAGTCATAGTTTTAAAAAAAATATTCCAAGTACAGTCTTCATTTCTTTTGTACATATTTCCTCGCTTCGCTCGGGTTCTTCCCTGGACACATACATATTGCATGGATATAAATAGTTATTAGTATTATATTTCCGATGTTTATACAGTTATTCTGTTATTCGAGGTGGAGACAAATACAACAAATTAAAGATCATAACAATCAGTCCAGCCGTTTTTGAGTCATAAATGGTGTAAATAATCCGACTTTGTTTTTTATATAAATAGATTATATTATTAAATGTATATTATGAAAATAAGGTATGGTCTATATGTGGTAATAGTGAAGTGCTATATGGTTGTGTAGTGAAGTGCTGTGTAACTATGTACAAAATGATTATTGTTAATTTGAAATGCAACTTTGATTGCAACGACTTTTCTTTATTGGAACCAACACTTCCCGTATAACGCCCACTGTGTAAGTAATGATAAAATAATGGAAAATAATTGAAAAAAATAATGCTGCTTCGAAAAATATATATATATATAATTTGAATGTAATAGTGAGATATTAGATTGTAACCTGATGCGAACTTAGCCACGCGAATTTGTTGAAACTAGGTAGTCTATTAGGTTCAATACATTTATAGTCCAATCGGAATCCGGTTTAGGAACAAAATATTGAAAACCTGAAGTTTTAAGATTTTAAAATGTTAGCAGGTATATAAGGAATAGAAATTCGTAAAATGCCCCCTCTGCCCAGCTACGCTCGAGAAATGGGGGGACGCAAAGCGTTGAAAAATAGTTTTTTTTTTTAAATTTCCGGCTTACTGTGACCTTCTATCGAAAAATGTTTTCTATAAACGTTATAGGTTTTTACTAGACCACTTTCACCAAATAACACTTTACAATAACCTCAAAGTTTTCGAGATATTTGCAGAAAACTCAGTTTTTAACTTTTTATTGGTTTTTTTTTATTTGTAATCTCTAAAATAATGAAAATGAAAAAAAAAAAACAAATATGACTTAAATTTTTAAAATTACCCTTTAATCTACAGTGCATCCATTAAATGCTAAGATGTTGATGATAAAAAAGAAAAGATAATTTTTTATTGAAAGTCGAATTTCTCAGGAAAAAATCGACGTAAAGAGTTAAATAAAAAAAAACATTTTTTTTTTGATTTCTTAACAAAACTATGACTAAATTTTGTAATTATCTACTAATTTTTCTTTATTATATTTTTAACTAATGAATAAATAAGATTAGACTATGAATTTATTTCATTTCTTTCTGTAATTACCTTAAAGCACTATTTTTTTTTCAGAAAAAATCAATTGAAAAAAATTTAGTATACAAAGTAAAAATTATCGATTACTCAAATGTTTAAAATTTTTAAGGGTGTTTTAGCATGACGACTATACAATGTTTTTATTTTTTCAAAAAATAGAGTTCAAGACGAAAAGAATGAGCCCTATTTGAAAATTGAACGAATTTTTTTAAAAATGTAAACGTCCACTTGAAGTTGGGGGTTTGTGTTAAATAGTTTTTTAAGTTTTATAATTAATATATATGTTAGTTTTAAGGTAAATATGTTATGGGCCTCTGTTTACATATTTAAGATCCTTTTGTAAATATACATCAATTAAAAAAATAAATGATTAAATAAAAAAATATACCAATATATATATATATATATAAAAATTGTAGATTTTTACTAGACTTACAACTTTTGTAGAAAACATTTTTCGATAAAATGTTACAGTAAGCCGTAAATTGAAAAAAACTATTATTCAATGCTTTGCGTCCCCCCATTTCTCGAGCGTAGCTGGGCATAGGGGGCATTTTACGAATTTCTATTCCTTATAAAACTTCAGGTTTTCAATTTTTTTTTTCTATTAAAAATAAACGGATTCCGATTGGTCTATTAGGAATTTTTACATTAGTGTTTCACAATATACATTTATTATATATTATGTCAAGATAATTGCATTTTACTCTTTTACGTACATTTTCGTTCAGTCGATGCATTAAAAATAGCTTCTATGTATTTTATTTGTGCCGAATTAGGTACGTATCGATTGTCATTTAGTTAATGTATATAGCTATATACAATTTACTGTGTGAGTGTACTATATACAGTGTACGAGTATATATGTACATATCTAGTAGGTTGTACTGCGCACACGCTTGCATTAAAATTATGATTGTTGTTCTTTTATGTATCTTATTTGTCTATTTTAGTATATTTAAAGAAATAGGTGGGTTAATAAAAGATTTCTTGCCGTTCCGTTTATTTATTAGTTTATATATCACGAGTTCGCATCGGACTATGACATTTAGGACATTGCATGCTGCACACAAAACAAACGGGCCTGTCTGTCGCCACTTTCGCTATCGTCACATAAACTACATTTTATTACATATACATATAATATTTTTGTATAGTAAACACAAATTACAACACGTGAATAGAATATCGAACGACAAACTGAACTTCTATAAAAGCTATAGAAAAATAAACATAACTTTACTCGAGACGATCTGGCAAACGATTGAGTCGCCACGCGAATGTACAACAACACCGGGAAATATTAAACCAATATTCAATATAATAGGTATAATAGGCATATAGGCATATTCAATACAATAGCCAATACCAGCAGGCACTCGCCGGTACGAGGCCAGCGCCTCTCTCACACAACTTATCTAAGATTTCATCACAGTCTTAAAACTTTCGGAAATATAATTCGTATTACAACTAACATTAAATAGAATCATCAATAAAGAGGTAACATTAGCTCGTAAATATATTACTTTATATATACTTATAACATCAATACAACAACGACAATCAGTAGCTCGCCACTCGCAGCGTCGATACTTTCAAAATAGAGCTCTATAATTAAATCCATTTATAAGGTTTAACATTTATTGACAGACATATATTAAACTGATGAAAATGTTTTTAAACGCTTAAATTTCTACAGCGGGACAAGGCGTGACCGGAGGAAATGGGGCTCCGGATGACGCCACAGGAACGCGTCACATTCATCACAATATCATACAATACTCTAATATTAACAAAAATATACTCATTTAAATGTCAAATATCTAACTAGAAGAGAGGTAGAAACATGTACGCTCCGCAGCACCTTCGCGGTGGTTGACACACTACGCTCGTTAACCCGCGACGCCAACGCGTTGTGCGCTGCGTGCCTATACTCACGACACCGATCATACAAACGAAACTACTAGAGAAGATCAAGCCGGCGAACTTCTCGTAAATACTTCAATCTATCTACAGTCTTATATCTACTTACAAAAATAATTCAGCCCGAGTAAAATTTACAGACGAAATGACAGGGTTGGTCCAACGGTTGAGAATGTAAAAAAAGTACAAGAGCGGCGGCTATAAATATTTAAAAAGACGCGATAAGGATATGCTCGGACAAGGAGACACGGGCCAAACTAAGTTCAGTTTAGTTTGCCACAGTTGGCTATTAGGATAGTGCTATGAGGCTTGCCGGTGCTGTCTCCGGTGCGGCTCAGGCGTTCCACGAGCTCCAACCCCTCCACCACGTACGCGAAGATGGCGGTGAAGCCACGTATCTCCCGCAGCATAATACGGAACTGTGAACCGACCAGGCCTTGGTTGTCGTGGCGTTTCTGCGATCGACGCATGCCCACTGCGCCTCGCACCGCTACCATCTTGGTATAATCTGGCATGAAGTAGTTCTCTTCGAAAATGGAATACCCTCCCCGACCATTGTTCAGCTCGAAATCTCCAGTGATCAAGCTCTCGTTTTCCCAACACTGGAAAACGTGGCAGCCGCAGTATCCGATGCCAAGTTCACCAGTGGAGAGAGCAGAGAAATTTTGTGCCATGCGAGGTGCTACGTCGTCGCGGACCTCTATCACGATGCGCCCAAAAGGCGATCCGTTAAACTCCAAGTTAAAATAGAAAAGAGGATACACGCTGGGGTTGCGTTGCAGCAGCGAGCCCACCATTTCGTTGGAGCCACTTGTGAATGTAGAACCCCCGGGCGACGAGTGCGCTGTCTCGCAGACTCTTTCCGGCAGCGCGTCTAGTTCCAGCGTCGTAGCCACATCATCGATCGCGCCGTCAAGCTGTTGCCCGCGGTGTGTGAAGCAGTTCCGGGTATAGAGCTGTGCCATGCAATAGTTGGCCAGGAATAAAACGGGATCATGGTGTTCCGTCGCCGGTGACGGAGGTGACTCGCCGATGCTTAGTCCGGCTAGCGCCTGGCGCATCAGTTCAAAGTCCAGCGGCACATTCGCATTGCGGATCAGATCGTCCAAGCGGCACTGCAGCAGCGCGTTGGTGTGTCGTGCACGGAGCTTGTCGCGTTCAGCGACAGCCCCCGCTAGAGAGCCGCAGTTGTCGTCTATCTTCAGTAGTGCGCGCTCTGACGATGTCAGTAAGATGGCGGGTGCGGCCAACTCGCAATCGAGACGCACTTTAAGCGCGGTGGTAGCGTCCAGGGCGTGCAGGAGAAAATCTCGCTGGCGCACAGCGAGGCGCTGCAGGTCAGCATAGAGCAGGCGTGCGTCGCGTTGCATGTTCGCGCGCGCCTCGCGTGGCGGCCGCAGTGAGTGCGCGTGGTGGGCGTGGTCACAGGCGCGGCAGGCGCGGGCGCCGCAGGTCGCGCACCACATGACGGGCAGTGCATGCGCAGCGCACGCGGGCTCAGGCATTAAGCGACGCGCCAGCGTCTGAACGGCGACGTGCGTGGGCAGCACATCGGCGCCGCCCAGAGGCAGCTCGGTGCGCTGAGAGCAGTGCGCGCACCGCACCTCATGCGCGCCCCGAAGCACGCCGCGGATACACGCCAGGCAAAAGTGGTGCTTGCAGTCGAGGAGCTTGGGCGTGCGTTCGGCGTCGTTAAAGACGCGCTGGCAACACGAGCAGATGGCCAGCTCCTCGATGTCATCGAGCTCGGTGCGCGCCATAGGGGGGTACATGGCAGCCGACGCGGGAAGCGAGGCTCGCTAAGTTCGAAGGATCTAGGACACGAGAGTACCTACTCTGTCGCTAGGCCGTCTTTCGCGCACGTAGATCACATTTTACAAACAACGGCCCACGAAGTGCCGCACATTATGACATACTACGTAATATTTTTACTAAATTAATATGATTGATGCGGAGTGCCACGTATTTTACGTTTTATGTACACGCGCTATGTAGTGTTTTCACATCTGCGCCGTGCTTCCCGTCGCTCGATCAACAGATTACCGTACGTCGCGATATCCTTGTAGGGGCGTCAAATAAATTTTAATATTGGTTTATTATTAATGTACAAAAATTCAATAAATACATTATCATTTTTAATTTACTAAAAACCTTTTGGGAATATACTATGTACATAATTAACAGCAACATCTGTAACAAGAAAAAATAATATTTCTTAATTTTTTATTTTCATACAGAAATAAAATTTTTTCCTTCTATTGCACCTTTTAAACGGTAAAGTTCTGGCATCTGACCAAGTTTAAATGAGTAAGCACCACCCCCTCCACCTCTCCCACTCCACCGGCCATGCGCTTTCTTTTGCTAATATCGGACTATTACTGTTTAGAAGGTGCAACGAAAATATTTTTATTTTTGTAAAATTTAATAAATATTTATTTTTGCGTCGAGGGTTAAAAAGCTATTTCAGTTTTAGTTACATGTTTTATTCCATATTATATAAACTACTAAACTAATTTTAATGACACCTTTACTATCCCTAAGTTTAAATAAATGTAAGCAAATAAAAAACAATAATCATGATCCGATTACTAGTTTCGGAGAAATTTGTGGACATCATATATATACATACTTACATACATCTATAAAATTTTGTATATTGGTTTGGAAGCCCTAATAGATTATCGTATGTGAATATGTTGCAATTACAATAATATTACATGCATACCTACGTGTTGAATTGATAACCTTCTTTTTTTGAAGTACATAATTTTTTTTTATAAAGTAAATAGTAGCAGAAGTAGTTGTGTTGCTGAAGTTCTAAATTGTTTAATTTACAATTTTTAATAATTAAATATGGGTTGCTATTATTTACTTATGATTTTATGAAACCCAGAAAGCTAAATAAAACTGTGAAAAAAAAACGGAAAAATAGTTTCATATAAAATGTCAAATATTCATTTCTTTTCTAATTTTAAATCTAAGCGAGTATTATGATGATTTTAATTTTTAATACGGCTTACCTTACTAAATTTCTCATACCAATTTCATAATAAATGGTATATCATTTATTCACGAAGGTTGGTATAGTGACGTCGCTACAAGGTTGTAACGTACGACTTCAGTAAGCGCCGCGAAATTCTCATGATAAAGGCGGGCGGGTCAGTGCGCGCGCCTCCCGCCCCGCGCCGCGCTATCGATCCTCCCGGTGCAACGCGCGCTTATGTAACGACGACGCGCTGCATCTACGCTTGCGTGCAATCCCATGTTAACGAATGTATAATACAATTTAATGCAACGGCCTTGTCCCGGCGACCGCCCCCGCCCTTATCGCCCTTCCTGTCCTCCCCGCCGACATCCATCTCCTGTACCGAAATACAATTGACTCTTAACATTTTACATTTCGGTCGATATCTACATATGAGAATCTATGAATGCTATTTACTTGTTGAATGTAATAGTCCTGATATATGTATTTCTATGAGATTGGTACCTACTAATAAAACTTACTACTTATACAGATTAATTATGTGAATGTATTATTTAAAAGTTATATTATGTATTAATAATTATGTTTGAAGGCAGTGGTAATGTAAAAAAAGTGTAATGGCCCAATGGTAACACGCTCGCTTTTGAAACCGAGTATAGGGGGTTCATATCCAGGGTGTGGCTTTTCCGATATTTTCATGTGCGAATCATTTCCAACACGATTACCACGTGTCTTACGGTGAAGGAAAACATCGCGAGGAAACCTGCATGTCTGAGAGAACGTCAACAATCAACATGCACTTGGCCAGCGTGGTCGAATATGGGCTGATCCCACTGCTGGGCACAGGCCTCCCTTCAATACGAGGGACTAGGTTAAAAAGGGCTGAATACATACATACATGCAGTTATGTTTAATAATTACTGCATAGTATAAGAAATAGACATACGAGTACATATATTCGTTAATTGATGTCTATTTCTTAAATGTAAAAATTGAAATCTAACGACAACCTAGTTAGGTATGTCTGGTGCCTTTTATCGCTAAGTTTCTTTCACATTTATAATATTTACATTCTAATATAAATGTATGTTTACATGTATGTATGTCCATTTTAAGCATCCCACTGCTAAGAATGTGCCTTCAATGCAGGGAGGATAAGGCCATAGTCCACCAAGCTGGCCAAGTGCGTGTTGGTGGACTTTACGTCTTAGGAAAACTTGTTATGTATCATGTAGGATTCCTCGCGAAGTTTTCAGCACACGTGTAGTAAGTAGCTAACGATTAGAATTATTATTAAGTTTATTGAATGATTTATGTCTGTTGCGAGTTGGCAGGAGTAAGCTAGTAATATGTTGTTTCGTATGCCTGTTTTATATACATGTTTTCGGCAATAAGCAAGTAGTATGTTGAGTGTAGTATGATGAGTGGATAGACCCCATCCTCGGGATCTGTAGTCAATCCATTCCATACTAGCCACTATACTAACCAGGATTAATCGTATTTGGTTTATACCAAATACGATTAATCCTGGTTAGTAAATGAATCAATATACTTAATACTTATAATAATATCTACTACATTGTTGATCTAGTTGCTATATAGCTTGCCTCTAGATCATGATATCCTAGATCCGAGTCCTGCGTCATGCCTAAAGAGCAGAGTAATGTCAACTGTTAACTTTAATTTCAATTTTGTTTTTGCTCACTAATGTAAACTATTATTATTAAGTTACTATGTTGTTGTCTTATTAGAATGCAGTGTTGCTTATAATTAGGACATCATTAAGACTAGATCTTCTTTTGTTTATTACCATGTACAATTGTAAGGATGTATGCTCTGTTAGCGACCTATGTAATAAATAAATAAATAAATAAGAGTACTGTTCCGCAATCGGCATATTACAAATATTTCTTATTAGAAATTATAATTTTATTAATAAATAATAAGGTGTCGTGGGATACCAGGTAGGGACGAAGTTCCTTTCGCAGTCTGCCCTTGGTTTATACATAAGGTCATAAAAGTTATCACGAGTTCTAGGTTATCATAAACATCGAGCACATGTACACATATACATGTACATATTGAAGCTAATCGAAGAAAAGCCTACACAGAGTGCACACAATTTCTTGATCGCCCGGTACTTATGATGAGTCGTGTCGGTCGACATATTCTTCGACACTTTTTTCTGTCTAGCTCTCATTTGTCAAGTGTGCCGAGTAAAACGTACGTTAAGGCACTTCGTTCAAAAAAAAAACAATGTTCAAATTCAAAATATTTTGCTCGACATTAAATTATTACAATTTTTAACTAAACTTCATGAGTTTACCATCAGTTTGGAACGAAAAAGCTTTAAGAGCAATGGATCTGCAAGTAGGCTGCTGGGATTATTAGTGTAGGACACCAGCTTGTCGATTAATCTCCTCTTCTTGTGTGCTCCTATGTCTTCCTGGTGAGGGATGCTAGTATGTTTGGTGTAGGATGCCAGCGTTCCGATTGCCTCTTCGTCTTTCTGTGTTATTGCCGTCTTTTGTATTTATACACTATGACAATATATTGCCAATATCTCCCAGATACGGTTAAAGTGATCTTTATAAAACGTTCCAGGAGCGTGACGCATACGGCAATGAGGTGAACGTGTCGGCGAAGCGCCTGCCGGTCGCGTACTTGCTGGTGGACGTGCCGTGCGGCGTGGCGCCCGCCTCGCAGCCGCCCACCTTCGACCCACGTGCCACTTTCCCGCCCGCGCACCGACCGCTGCAGGCGCACGTACAATCTCTGCGCGCGCTGCACCGCCACTTGCAACAATACGACTCCTTCCTGGAGGCGGCCTCCGACTTCCACGTGCTGCTGTACATGGCCAGTAATGAGGCCCTGCCGCTGTCGCTCGAGCAGCTGGCGCCGCTCCTGGACGCCGTGCGCGAGCGCGACGCCGCCGCCGCCGACGCGTGGCGCGCCGAGCCGCACGCCGCCACGCTGCTGCGCCTGGCGCGCGCCGCGCACGACGCCGAGCCCGACGGCGGGGCGGGCGGCGCGGATGGCGCGGGCGGGGCGGGCGGCGCGGGCGGCGGGGCGGGCGGCGTGTGGACGTGCCCGCTCTGCACCTTCCACAACGCCGCGCCGCTCGACGCCTGCGAGATGTGCGCCATGCCCAGGTAAGGTATAGATATAAATGGACGGAATTTTTGAGTTTGTTTTATTTAACGTATTAAATGAAAACACCTTTTAAATTAACATTTATGTAGTATCAAAGATTGCAAAGAGAATCACCAAATACCGACTATATCTTCTTCGTGGTCATTACAGTTTTCACAGAATGGTCGTGATTATCATTTTGGTGTTGTGTTGTCCCATTTGCCAATACGCCTCCACTCCTCTCTCGCTATTACCTTTCTCGCACATTATACAGTGGGGCGTCTCCTGCCTACTTGATCCGTCCACCTCATAGGCGATACCACGCGTCCTAGTACTCTCTACTCTTCCTTGCATCACTAAGTGCTCGATCGATGCATCGTTGTGTCTAAACGTGTAACCGAAGTAGGTGAGGATGCGAGCCTGTGTTAAAAAGATGTTGCTTGATGCAGACTTCTCTGAAGATCGAAATTTGAAATGTTAGCCCGGAGAAATTTGAAATGTTAGCTGCCCAGGGTAATCCCAGCATTCTTCACCAGAACCACATCTCGTAACTTTATACTCTTCTCACTATCTCGTAGGGTTCACGTCTCCGAAGCTTAGAGGAATATGGGAGAACAAGCGTTCTAATTAGTCGGGTCTTGGTGGGCTTGGTCTTTTTGTGGTTCCCTCCATAATCTTTGCGATTTGTTCATCGCCGATCTAGTTATCGACATATGTCTTATATATAATTATTCAAGATATATGTTTCGGAGCAATGATCTCGTGTGTGGTCGCCGGCGCGATATCTTATCATTACTTTGTTTTTAATATCATAATTCATACCTCTTCTACTTCTCCAACTTTTACCATTTTTGTATAAAACATTCAATATTAAAAAATCTGAGTTTGACAAAAGAAAGCACTAATTAAGCCCGCTTATTTTATATGGAATTATAAGGTTTAATTTAATTTATTTTACAGGAACGCGATGTAAATATCCAGACACTAGCCAAGTTAACTTTTATACCGACGCGACGCGACATCGGCGCGCGCCTGTCGAAGGTTACTGTAAGACATTAATAAATGCTATTTTATTGTACCGCCTTCTTGTACTATCATTTGTATTCTCGGCATGATATTACACCAGTGCGAATTTCATATTAATTTATTTATTAGGCAATACCTATAAAAACACTATTCCTGTATACTTTTTTTTCGATAAATGATATTCAAATATACGACTTTTTGAGTTTGTGTGGTTGTAAAAGTTATTGTGATAGTGCGAGCAACGCTCGGTGTAATTACACGGTGCGTAATGCGGGAGTGGGAAGGGGGTTCTTTCAAACAGCTCCCAATCATTTGATACTGCATCCCATGGGAGTGGCATAAAAAGTTTTATAATATCTCATATCATATAAATTCATCCAATAATTTGTATATAACATTGTAGAATGTATTAACTATAGCGACTATTTAGCAGGGTGAATGTGTGAATGTTTACTCGGTTATAATTAGTTAAAATCAGTTATAAGTAAAACCTTTGTAAATCATTGCTGATAGTGAAATGATTTTTATTAAGTTGTATATAAGAAATCGTTAGGAACCCATGATTTATGTCCAGCGTACTCGTAACAAACAACTGCAGCCGTCCGCCGCGCCCGCGGCTTGACACGCTGTTTATTTTAAAAAGGTTTTCTCACATTGAGAGATAAATAGTTCTCCATTTTTATTTTTACTTATTTGAATATGTCATACATTATAATTTAGTCACAGTGAGTACTTTAGTTTTGTAGGCTTGAAGATTTCACGTGTAATATTTTTTATCTATTACCAACTACAATCGACACTCTGTTCCTAATATAAAGGTGAACGTGATATTTTTTATCGACACTCATATCACGTTTACCTTTATATTAGGAACAGAGTGTAATCTTTACTAACATTGAAAACGCTAATGTGTGTTTGTTGGTTTATTTCTTTCACGCTATAACCGAAACAGATACAGCTCCATGTGTCCCGGTGCTTTACATGGTTCCCGGGGTATGTCAGCCGGGAACAAAAATAAATTTGAGTACTGATCACGAGTGACTGAAACACACATCACAATCAGATATGGGACTGATAGACATGCAAGCGGCAAGCCGACCAGCGCCCCCGCCCCCAGGCCCCGCCCGCCGCCGCGCTCTCGGTGATGATCGATGGCTCCATATTGTGTAATGTTATTTAAGTTCTTAATTTTAGGGCTATTTGTTTTCTTTGTGTACTGTTCCCGACGGCCGCAGCCCGCCGCCGCCGCCGTGTCCGCCGGTCGCAATGGCCGGGCCGCTGTTGTTTTTATAAATAAAACTTTAAAATATACATATCGCTTATATTAATTTTAACACAATTCTCAATAATTTTAACAGTCCTCTCATTCATAGTGTACTGATGTAATGCGCTCTCATCGAACACTGCCGCAAAATATTGGTGTTAGTTTTTATCTTCAAATTTAAAATATATTTTTATTTGAGGCAGAGCTTTCCCAGTTATCATGAAGTCGTACATAAATCATAGAGAAAAACTAACGAGTACGGACGGCAACTAAATAATGAATTGTAGCTTCTTATAAACACTTGGTAGGTACTACCTACCCGAGAACTATTAGGTATCTAAGGCAATCTAACACAATACACACGTAATTAGTAGATTTTTAAATTTCGCCATAGTCCATATAAGCATTTACCTCCAAATATTTCGGTAATGTGAATTTTGGAATATCTTATTACTTATTTTTATTTATTTGTAAAAAGCACACTTACAACATACATATGAAACATTTTCAATTTAATTAATGTAATAATAATATACCTTATATGCATGTCAATTATAAGTGTACATAGCATTTCCATATTTATGAATTAAAAGTATAAAGATTTAAAAATAATATTATTATTATAGATAAATGACATATTACAAAAGAAATTGATAATAATAAGTAAAATTAAAATCATCATTATAAACAAAAAAAATTATAATAATTAAGATTAACAATCATGCATTTTATAATACTACTTATATTATTTGTTTTCCGTCTGTACTGTCGGGACACTTCAAAAAGACAATACCTATATGAGTTTTATGTTTCTTAGTTCAATCTGTGTACAATTATTCAGCAATACTAGTAAGTAGCAACACTGTCTAGTATTACTTGACCATGACCTTTAAATATTAAAAGTGTCATTCGCAAACAATACCTATCTATACTAATATTATAAAGAGGCAGAATGTGTTTATTTGTTTGAACGCGCTAATCTCAGGAAATACTAATCAGATTTGAAAAATTCTTTTGGCATTAGACAGCCTGTTTATTGAGATAGGCTATATATTATCTCGTAAAAATGTACGGTACCCGTGGAATAGATTTGTTTTTGTCTAGAGACGAATCCGAAGCGAAGTCAGGGTGAGTTGCTAGTATTTCATAAATGTTTAAATAAAAAAAGGGAAAAATCTTTAAAATTTCGTCCGAATCCAGTGGGGTATCAAAATATAGGTTTTTAAGAAACGATTACAAAAATATATACAACTTATATGTTTAAAAATAATTTAGAATAAGAAATTATTAAATAAAACTAATAAATTTGTCTGACCAAAACTACAAAGCTGTAAATCGCTCTGCAGATGTGGTCTTTGTACTTTTAAGATGGAATACAAAGATACGGTGTCAAAAAGATCTTCACAAGTTACAAAAACTTTTGATTAATCAAAAGAATTAAGTCATAGTACCATGAACTCTAATAGCATGAATACTATACTCTTACTTTAAGTTTTCGTACCGTGACGTCTTAAAAGCAAGGTTATTATAAGCTTGAAACATTCTTACTTTCTTAGCAGTTTTGCGACGTCACGACATCAAAATTACTAAGAAAATGCTATTATCGTTCATTCAATTCGTACCATAAGGTGAATTTTGACAAATAGCATTCTTACTTTTTTGTCATAATTAGCAATCTTGTAAGAGTTGTTGATACGCGACGGATGTATTATTAATTTCAAAATTTATAATATAAAAGGTAATTGATTGTGCCAGAAAAATTAAGTAAAACCTATTATTTTCGTAAATCTGTCGATCTGTGTAATTCTCTTGAATCTGTGTTATTTTAGTACTTCGGTAATTAATTTATACTTTGATTCTAGAAATGTAATAATTTCGAAATACTTATGTTTTTAAAAGCATATGACGCAGAAGCTTGTAGTACACGAAATCTCGTTTTCAGCCATGTTCCGAATGTGACCTTTGGGACATCAATTTAGAAGAATTTACTAAGCATTACCTATTATAAAAAATATAAAACAAACTCTGCAACGAGACTCTGCTGAGAATTTGTACATGCGAAGAAAATATAGTAAAGAAAAACACCTATAGAAACTGTGTTTGTAGTTTAGTAATTCCTTTAGTACTATTACTTTCGAAATTTCGACTCCCTACTCGCCTCACTTGATGCTTTCATTATTAAATATCAAGGTTTAGGTGTGAATGCGTAATATATAATAGAGAAAATAAAGAAAAGATAGAATTACTTTCATTTATAATATTACTACTATATGACTTTTTATTATATTATCCAAAAGTTATATAAGAAGTTTAATTTAAAGATTTCTATACGTATAATATAGGCCCCTTGGATATGAAAGTCTAAAAGAACTTACAAAAACTATAACTACTGTTTATTTATAATAATATATTTATTTTTATAAAATAACAAAATATGTAATAAACGAATCTCATTTACGGCCCCATAGCAGTAATCAACCACATAGTACATCTTTGATCAGCAGCAGAGTTAGGTGGAGGTTTTTCTCCACTGATTCAGAGAAAAGCAGCACTTAAAATCCTAAAAAACAGTTAAAACTTTTTTAAAATATCTATTTTATTTTTATTTTGCCTCGCTGAAACAATGCTATAACTTCATAATATTAAAAAAGTGTAGGTGATGATAATATTAAGTTATATTGAGTATTAAATTGAAATAAAAAAATCCAAAAATATTAAGCATTCTTTTCTTGCCTCTCGAAATGGTTCCTTTGCAAAATACTTTGTGAATTTACAATATCATTTGAATAGCGAATTGTTAACATAAAGTAGGTATAAACCCAATTATCTCTTCAGCTGCAAAAGTTAAGCATAGAAAAACATTAAAACCACGTGAAACAATGTAGGCTAGTATTTCATGGATTAAATTTTTTATTGAATGAATAAAAAGTATAAGTGCATCCTACCTTGTTTCTTATTGTTAATTCATATAGTATAAAATATTACTAATAAAATAAGTTCAACTTTTTAAATAAAACTATCTTTTCGGATTTTGTCGCGGATTTATTTGGATTTTTGTTTCCCGACGTTTCGAATGCTTTACAGCATCCATGGTCACGGGAGAGACTGAGGTGTTACATGTCTACATTACAATATTTTTTAAATTTAAACATTTTTATAATTTTAATTATAATTGAATATGGAAAATTATTTATTTAATTTTTGCTATTATTTTTATAATTATTACAATTTTAAATATTAATTAGTAATCTATATTTAGTGTTGCCATTATTATATTTATAACCATAAAGAAAAATATAAAATATAGTATTAATTATTTAAGCCATATAATTGTTCTATGTGTAATTTAAAAAGTCAAAATTAATTAAGGATAATAATTTTAATTTAGTTTGCTATTATTTAAAAACAACTTACTAAGCAACACTATTAATATATACTTTTACAAATGAAAAATGAAAAACTGTCATTTTGATCTACACAGTATGAACTTACTACATCTGTCTGTCTGTTATGTTTATATTTATTATTTGATTTTATTATATTAATAACAGGATCCCATGACGATGGTAGTACCCAGCCATCTTCCCTATTGAAATTAGGATGTTTTTTAATTTCTATGGCTTCTCGAATCATTCTAGGGCGATATCGGTTCTTTCGCCAGGATTTGAGGTCTATCAAAGCGAATATAATGGCTTGGGCGGTCCTGACTATGTTTGCAGACAGCAGATGTTGTATTGCGACGGTGCTTCACATCAGCTATGTGTTCTTTGACCCGGGTTCTAATGGATCTCTTTGTTTGTCCAATGTAAGAGAGCCCACAATCACAATCAAGCTTGTAAACTCCTGCATCTTGTAGAGGGATGTGGCACTTGACAGGTGGTAGAAACTGACTAATTTTCTTTGGCGGCTTGAAGTAAGTTTTAATTGAAGCTCGCTTTAGAATGTAGCCAATCTTGTCAGTGACGCCTCTCATGTAAGGTAGGACTGCAGGGACGCGCTCGACTGTGGCTGGTTTCACTCGGTCCCTGTGACGTAGGCGCGGCACTTGCAGCTTGTTGTCTCGCAGAACTTGCTTGACATGTTGCAGCTCTCCGGCCAGGTGTTGCTCGTCACAGATCCCGCGTGCCCTCTGAAACAAAGATTTTCCCACGGTAGCTAACTGTGAAGGGTGGTGGTGAGATTCACCATTCAAGTACCTATCAGTATGGGTCTTCTTTCGATACACAGTATGACTCAAGGTGTTATCTATACATCTAAGAAAGCTAAAGAATTATTAGACTCCAATTCCATTGTAAATTGTATTTTAGGGTTTATGGAGTTAAGATGTTCTAAGAATACAGATATTTTATCAGATGGTAATATTGTGAAAGTGTCATCTACATACCGCTTGTAGAAACGAGGGGTCACAGGTGATGTGTTTAGGGCGGTCTCCTCGAAGGCCTCCATGAAGATGTCAGCTACAACGGGAGAGACCGGCGAACCCATGGCCACTCCATCCACTTGCTTGTAGAATTCATCATTCCACAATAGATAGCCAGATGTAAGGCAGTGTTTCAAAAGTTCAGTGTATTCTTCTTGCATACTATTATCCCGTAGCTTTCTTGATACTATTTTGACACAGTCCTCTACTGGTAGGCTGGTGAATAGAGACTGTACATCAAAACTGACCATAGTTTCATTGTCCATGAGTTGTAGGTGTTTTATCTCATTGACAAAATGGTACGAGTCCCTTGTGAACGCTGATGTTTGTCCTCTGAGTGTTGAGAGTACTTTCGCTACTAGTTGGGCCAATTTATAAGTCGGTGTGTCGATTTGACTCACAATTGGACGTAGCGGAGCGTTAGGTTTGTGTATCTTTGGAAGTCCATACAGTTTAGGCGGCTTTGCACAAGATGGAACAAGATTTTTGACATCAAGATTCAATGCATCGGAGTGTTTCTTAATCAGCTTTTTAGTATTATTTAACACAGTGGTGGTCGGGTCTGTTTTGACCTTTTTATATGTACTTTCATCCGACAAAAGTTGTTCAATTTTTCCATTGTAATCTGATGTATCCATCACGACGGTGGCATTTCCCTTGTCTGCGCGTAGTATGATAATGTCTGACCTGCTGCGTAAGTTCTTCAACGCTAAATACTGTTGTTTGTTGAGATTAGGTTTGGGCCTTGAACTACGACGTAACAAAGATGAAACATCTTGACGTATGGCCTCCATATCCTCAGATTTCATAGTATTTTTGGCCAGGGCATCTTCAACTGCACAAATAATGTTCTCATAAGGGATGCGTGTCGGCGCAACAGCAAAATTTAAGCCTTTACTTAGTACTTGAATAGTAGATTCGTCCAATGTTTGTTTTGACAGATTGACAACTGCTTGACGTACGCACGAATTTGAAACTGTGGTAGACGGGCGCGTTCCGTTATTGTTTTTGGTTTTCTTTTTGATGTTATATTTCTCGACTAATTTTTGGTATTTTAATATATGTTTGTTTTTGCATTGGTTAAATTTAGATGTTTCGCGCTTATTTAAAGTTTCAATGCAATCATTGAAATCACTTGGTGTCAATACTGTCTTTATATTAAGGGACGTTTGTTCTACGTACCGGTCGTTACTGCGTAGATCACGGCGGGTTTGACGAATCACCGTCCGTAACAACTTAAAACTTGCCTTGTTAACGATCTTGGCGCTTCTCCGTATGTTCTTTTTAGATGATATTTTCACACACGTAGGAATGAGACGATGATCCCGACATCTCTTCAAGAATGTTAAAGATGTTAATAATCTTGCGCGCTTTGTCTTCAGATCTTCTAACCGGCGTATTTGGTTTGCGATTTCCAGTCCGTACTGGTTCACATAATACTTTCTTAGATTTACGCGAATATTTGACATTTTAAATAAAACTATCTTTTCGGATTTTGTCGCGGATTTATTTGGATTTTTGTTTCCCGACGTTTCGAATGCTTTACAGCATCCATGGTCACGGGAGAGACTGAGGTGTTACATGTCTTGAATGTATAGTTGTTACAGACAGCCTACCCACAATTAACAGAATGAAAATTGCACTAATTACATTACAATATTTTTTAAATTTAAACATTTTTATAATTTTAATTATAATTGAATATGGAAAATTATTTATTTAATTTTTGCTATTATTTTTATAATTATTACAATTTTAAATATTAATTAGTAATCTATATTTAGTGTTGCCATTATTATATTTATAACCATAAAGAAAAATATAAAATATAGTATTAATTATTTAAGCCATATAATTGTTCTATGTGTAATTTAAAAAGTCAAAATTAATTAAGGATAATAATTTTAATTTAGTTTGCTATTATTTAAAAACAACTTACTAAGCAACACTATTAATATATACTTTTACAAATGAAAAATGAAAAATATTAATCTGATAAGCTGTCATTTTGATCTACACAGTATGAACTTACTACATCTGTCTGTCTGTTATGTTTATATTTATTATTTGATTTTATTATATTAATAACAGGATCCCATGACGATGGTAGTACCCAGCCATCTTCCCTATTGAAATTAGGATGTTTTTTAATTTCTATGGCTTCTCGAATCATTCTAGGGCGATATCGGTTTTCTTTCGCCAGGATTTGAGGTCTATCAAAGCGAATATAATGGCTTGGGCGGTCCTGACTATGTTTGCAGACAGCAGATGTTGTATTGCGACGGTGCTTCACATCAGCTATGTGTTCTTTGACCCGGGTTCTAATGGATCTCTTTGTTTGTCCAATGTAAGAGAGCCCACAATCACAATCAAGCTTGTAAACTCCTGCATCTTGTAGAGGGATGTGGCACTTGACAGGTGGTAGAAACTGACTAATTTTCTTTGGCGGCTTGAAGTAAGTTTTAATTGAAGCTCGCTTTAGAATGTAGCCAATCTTGTCAGTGACGCCTCTCATGTAAGGTAGGACTGCAGGGACGCGCTCGACTGTGGCTGGTTTCACTCGGTCCCTGTGACGTAGGCAATCTCTTACATTGGACAAACAAAGAGATCCATTAGAACCCGGGTCAAAGAACACATAGCTGATGTGAAGCACCGTCGCAATACAACATCTGCTGTCTGCAAACATAGTCAGGACCGCCCAAGCCATTATATTCGCTTTGATAGACCTCAAATCCTGGCGAAAGAAAACCGATATCGCCCTAGAATGATTCGAGAAGCCATAGAAATTAAAAAACATCCTAATTTCAATAGGGAAGATGGCTGGGTACTACCATCGTCATGGGATCCTGTTATTAATATAATAAAATCAAATAATAAATATAAACATAACAGACAGACAGATGTAGTAAGTTCATACTGTGTAGATCAAAATGACAGCTTATCAGATTAATATTTTTCATTTTTCATTTGTAAAAGTATATATTAATAGTGTTGCTTAGTAAGTTGTTTTTAAATAATAGCAAACTAAATTAAAATTATTATCCTTAATTAATTTTGACTTTTTAAATTACACATAGAACAATTATATGGCTTAAATAATTAATACTATATTTTATATTTTTCTTTATGGTTATAAATATAATAATGGCAACACTAAATATAGATTACTAATTAATATTTAAAATTGTAATAATTATAAAAATAATAGCAAAAATTAAATAAATAATTTTCCATATTCAATTATAATTAAAATTATAAAAATGTTTAAATTTAAAAAATATTGTAATGTAATTAGTGCAATTTTCATTCTGTTAATTGTGGGTAGGCTGTCTGTAACAACTATACATTCAAGACATGTAACACCTCAGTCTCTCCCGTGACCATGGATGCTGTAAAGCATTCGAAACGTCGGGAAACAAAAATCCAAATAAATCCGCGACAAAATCCGAAAAGATAGTTTTATTTAAAATGTCAAATATTCGCGTAAATCTAAGAAAGTATTAAGTTCAACTTGTTTTATTCTAATCTAAAAGCTCTCATAAACAAACTATCATCTCATTGACTTTTAATTTTCGCTCGTCGTCAAGCAAGTAAACAAGTAAATAATTTGTTTCGAATTTTGTGTCATAATTTATTTCATTTTCTTTTCTAATAGTTTTCCTAATTTTTAAAACTAAACTAACAAATAATTTCATTGGTATAAATAGTATAAAAAAGACATAGATTGCGCATATTTGTTTGGTATGTGTAATATGTACTTTTGAAATTAAATAATATAATATTTTTCTTTAATTTTATCCTAGGTAAGTAGTAATCATATTTACGAACGAGTATTGGTGTGACAAGGACAGCGCTATACAACTTATATAGCGCTATTTCTTTTCTTTTATAGAAGGGAATAGGCAAATCATTCGTTCTGTCGAATCACTAAACAATTTTAAAACAAGCTTGCTTTTTAAAGATCATGGTACGAATAAAAGTAAGATTATTGTAATCTTGAAACAAAACAGTCTTGAAGTAAGAATGTTTCAAAATAGGTGATGGTAAGGCCCCTGATCACATCTACGAACTACTATCGGTGTGACAAGGATAACGCTATACCACTTATATAGCGCTATTTCTTTTCTTTTATAGGAGGGAATAGACAAATCATTCCTTCTGTCGCATCACTAAGCAATTTTAAAACAAGCTTGCTTTTTAAAGGTCATGGCACGAATAAATGTAAGTATTTGTTATTGTGTTATTATAATCTTCAAAACATTCTTGAAGTAAGAATGTTTTAAAATAGGTGATGGTAAGGCCCCTGATTGCAGATATTTCAATTATCAAGAAAAATATACAAATTTGATTTATGAGCGTATTATTTCATTTGCCTTCACTTAGCATATTTTTTAAAACAATAATTATACACAATTTGTTGATGATGAGACCCCATGGTTGAAGAAACATTCTAGCGCAATGCTCGATGCGGCTCGAAGGACCAGAGGAGTTTCGATGAATAATAAATCATGAGGTTTTGTAGAAATTTATTTAATATTTACAATTTTATTTTTAAGCAGCTGACGAGACAATCACAGCGACACAACTCTGAGCGACGGATTTAAAATAGCAATAAAATAGTCTCAATGTGAATATAATACACTATTACACATTTATGTGGTAGATTGTACTTCAGAGCTTACTGTCATCGAAATAAAAGATAAGAGAATACATCTTTACAAGTTGATATGTGAAGCCGCGTGTGCGCGCTGTGCTCGCCGCGCCGCAGCGCCACTCGACACGTTACATTACAGGTTTATATTACAAGTGCCTACACTATGTACAAGTCCCAGCGCGCGCCTCCCCCACCTCCCCCCTCTCCTTGACACACCGTAACAATATTTTATTTACTTTAAAAGATAAAGATACATATATTTAATTTTAATATAATTTAATATATTGAGATTGCAAATAACAAGGCGAGGCGTGCGCGGTGCGGCGGGACGTGAAGTATTCAAGGGACAGGTCCGAACAGTCCTGCCAAAGCTTTATTTTGGTTTATGCATTATTTCCCTTTTTTTGTTACTCGCGATTCAATTGAGCTAATTTTCAAATCGATCTCACATCGATTCAATAGAAACTTATTATATTACATTTTAAAGAAGATTTAAGATTGTAATTGAAATATCTATTAAGGCTGTTAAAGTTATAATTTTAATCAAATAATTAAAAAAAATCTTTAATGGCAGTTTACGTGGCTTCTTTTGAATAAAATTCTCGTGTAATAAAAAATACATGTCAATTTTTTACTCGGTGACGAGCTGAAATAGAACAATCGTCAATAAAAAATAGAATAATTAGTCGATAAAATCGAACAACGTCCGGGGGTCTATTTCAGCTCGGCACGTAACACTTTCCTCCAAAAGTCCTTTTGCGTCATTAAACATAGAGGTGTCCACTCGGCCGCGGCGCCTACTGGTCGGGCGCGGCGGCGGGGGGCCCGGCCGCGGGGGCCCCGGGGGCGGGGGCGGCGCGCATGGGCGGGAAGTGCTTGGGGTCGCGCAGGTCGAAGGCGCCGCGCGGCGGCGAGCCCGCCAGCGCCGCGCCCAGCTCCAGCGTGCGCTCCGCGTCTGCGCACACACACCGCTCGTCAGCGCGCGCTCGGCCACGCTCGGGCGTGCTTGGGCGCGGCCGAGCGTCACAGGCCGACGAAAGTGTATTAAGCACAAACACCTCGTGAGCCCGACTGCAGCTCACCAAATATTTTCAAAATAGATAGATACTACTAATAATAATTCATAGAGTCCCCTCGCCTTACCCGCGAGGGAATCCGTTCATTTGAACTAATGTGATTTTTTGAAGCATTTGAACGATATAATACGATAACAAAATAAATATTAAACACTATTTCAACTTGTTTAGATTTACAAATTGCATGCAGGCGATGAGGTGAGGGAATCTGACATATAAAGGAAAACGACCATATCAAGTATACTTTTAAGATATTTACAATAATAAAATATAAGAAAACGGTAGAAAATATTACACGAAAATAAAAATATGAAAATAATTAAAACCATCACCGGTTATTATATACATACATACGTACATGACATGGAATGCCTCACTAAAGGGCACCGGCGCACAACGAACATGCTGCAGAACTCGATCAAATGTGGTTTGCAAATGTACTCTATTACATTTGTTTAAAGCACCAACCAAAAAAATTGCCTCTATTTAAAATAATTTAAAGTCTAAGATTCACAACAGACCATATATTATAATGATGTATACGATAAGTAGAGTGTAACGTGAAAATGTGACGTGTGAATGAAGGCGACGCAGCAGACTGCGCCGGCCGGCGGCGGGCGGCGACGGGTACTCACGCTTCTGCTAAGTTTTAATAAGAAAAAGCAAGCGGTGTAGCCGCGGCCTCGGCGCGGCCGCACGCGCGGCGCAAGCGGGACGTGGGGCGTCATGGCGCGGGAGGGGAGGGATGGGGTAGCGAGCAAGTAACATTGAAACGAGCAAACGGAGAGATCGAGGCCCGTGGGGCAGTAGGGCGGCGGCGCAGAGCGTCGGTGGGCGGGCGTCGGGGCGGGGCGGGGCGAGCGGCTAGCTACCTGTCATGTGGTCCGGGTGGCGGCCGCGCAGCGCACCCGCATAACTGCAGCCCGGCGCGGCTGCGGGGAACAACTCGTGAGCGCGGCGTCGCTCGCCGCCGCGTCGCCGCCGCGCCGTCGCCGCGCCCGACGGCGGCGTGACGGCGACGCGGCGGCGGTGCGACTGGCGAGCGAGCGAGCGGACGCATAGCCACGCCGTTGTGGATCGTTTTAATATAATTATAAATGAATACATAAATTATACTTATACATTATTTATGAGATACCTAATGAATGATAACTGATATGAAGGAGCACCGACCCGTGTCTCGAGGTCGACATATAGATATATAAAATAAATAGTTTTAAGAAATGCATATAATAAATATATATATAAACATAAACATAAAGGGAACACAATTAGGTCGGTACCGCGAAGGTTGGAGCCTGTCTTGAGGAGGGAAGGGAGGGGCACTGTGAGGGGGGAGGGAGGGGGTCAGTGGTATTGCGCGCACTCACTGCTGGTCAGTATGTTGCTTTTACAGATAATTTTTCAATTTTTGTGTAAAATAAAATACCAGCACTGAGTTAATACACGAGCGGTAAGTACTCGATAGCGTAAAAAAGAACTTAAATAGAAAGAGAGCTAACGAATGAGAGGTCTACGAGTGTGGTGTGTGTGCGCGTACCGTCGGCGGGCGGCGCGGGCGCGTCCAGCAGGCGGTGCGTGCGCAGCAGCGGGCACTCGCCGCCGTCGGCCGCGTCCAGCGCGTACACGTGCACGACGCCGTCCGACGTGGCCGCCACCAGCCGCGCCGCGCGCGACACGCTGCGGACGCGCACAAACTTTTGTTAATACATACTTCAAAAACGATCCCAAAATCAAAATAACTTTTGCCCACACTATTTCCGTCGATATCTCAGAATGCGTACGTAACTTATATATTTTTACACAACGTAATTGACATTTACGACGGTAAAAGATAAATCATAATCATTATCAAACCATAGTAAATTATCCCATATGCGGTCCACAAAAATGTTACATATTGTTGGCTTACCATTACAAGGTTCTATGTTAATTTTGACGAAGTTTAGTAATTTTGACATAGAACTTCGTTATTTTCCTATCGTAAAAAAAACAACATAGAACTATGTAAAATTGAATATTTTGTAGTTAAAGTGCCGCTATCTAGCGGTTTGTTTTTGCAAAACTGTGGCTAATGACACATAGAACCTTGTAGCATTAATAATTAAATAAGTACTAAAATTATAACATAGAACCTTGTAATAGTGAGCCAACGAATTATGTAAATGTTATTTAATTCTTATTTCATACAATATGTAAAAAAACACTAGAGGTATATTTTACGTACATACATCTATCGTAGCAATAGCGAGTTAAAATAATTTCACCATAGTTTATTTACTAATCCATACCATCGCCTAACGAAAGCCCTCAGAAAAGGCAATCGTGAGCGCGCGCGAGCGAGGCCGGAGAGAGCACTTCCAACTTTTATTACCTTTATATAAGAGTCTAGGAACAGCTTGAGGGCAGAGGGATATTACTATGACTTACTACGAGATAGTACTACAAAGTTTTAATTTCGAAAATTGGTATTTTTGACGATCCCTGGATTTGATAGCATTTTTATGTAAATCAATGGACAAGAAACCTACTACTGTACATTTATATACTTTAGTTCTATTAAAAACTAAAACTTATATCAGAAAACAAGGCCAGGTAGTGTGTTTGATGACACCCCTGTGTTACACGCACGCGCAGTCGTGAGTGCCACATTACGGTGTTGCCTAGTGTCTAATTCAAATGAGGAGCATTTTAATATGTTGATGTTTTTGGGGAAATGTGGCTATATTATGCAGAAGTATGAGAATAATGCGAGAAGGGGCCGCTATTCACGCACTTTTCCTCTCACACTTTTTGTGCTTACAAATTTGCATTGCTAACGCATTTAAAAAAAAAACTGGAACTGTGAAGTAAAATATCGGTGGCTCACTCAATTGGGAAACCGAATGAAGCCGGTACAAATGTCGGGTCTCGCACCCCTGATACTCTCAAGAGCGAATCATTTCCAACATCATCACTACTCGTCTTACGGCGAAGGATATCATCGTGAGGAACTCACTTGGTGACGGCGGCGACGACGCGGCGCGCGGGGCGCGGCAGGCGCGCGGCGGCAAAGGCGCGGCCCTGCGTGAGCACGTCGGCCACCTGCGCCGGCAGGTAACCCGCGCCCGCCGACACCGCCTGCGACAGCCAGTCGATCCAGCCCGCCTCGCCCGCCGCCGCCGCCTCGCCCGCCGCCGCCGCGCCCGTCGCGCCACCCTCCGCGCCTGCGCCGCCCTCTGCCAGCCGGAACACGTGCACGGTCTCCGTGTTGGAGGTGGCCGCCAGGTAGGCGCCGCACGCGCTGAAGGCCAGGCACGCGATGCTCACGCAGCGCTTGACGCCGCGCCGGAACTCGTACAGGCGCGCGCGCTCGGGCACGGCGAACACGCGGATGACGGTGCCGCGCTCGGACGCCGTGGCCAGCCGCCGCCCGCACATGGACCATGCCAGCGCCGCCAGCGGGCTGTCGTGCGCGCTGATCACGCACTTCGCGTTCTGAAACGGAGGTCACGAGTCGTAGCTGCGCCGTGTACGAGGGGCGAGGGACGGGGGACGGGGGGCGGGGGCGGGACAACTCACAAGGTGCACCGCGTCGAAGATCTGCACCTCGCCCACGGCGCTGGAGCCGGGGTAGGCCACGTAGCAGTGGTCCACGCAGGGCGACAGCGCGCACAGGCCGCGCGGGTTGGGCGGCGTGTCGCGGATCGTGTGCAGGATCTTCATGTCGCGGATGTTGTGGATGTGCAGCGACTCCTCCAAGCATACTATCAGCCTCTGCGAACATTCAGACATCACATCTATATTTATTATATAACCAAATTTGTACCTACTGGACACGTTGGTCGTCGGTTTAGATTCAACATGACGTGGAGAATTATGTAATTTTTACTTAAAAAACATTATAAAGACGAATTAAACTAAGACTACAAAATAAAACAAGAAACGCTCGATAGACTTACTGATCGATTGAGCTTCACCGCGAGGATGGTGTTGCTGTAACTGTAATTACATATCTCGGTGCCTTTTTTGTAATGGCACACTATTAACTTTCTGAAAAAAATAAGAACAAATTTAATATATTTAAAATGCCCAATAATGAATTAAATAACTAATATTCCTGAGTATAAAATAAAAAAAACTACAGTTCAGAGTTTTGAAGGTGTACCATCAAACACGCCACCTCCGGCGCTGGAGGCAACTACGAGTGTATGCTATTTTTTATCCATAAAAGAATTATTAAAAGGTACAAATTCTTAACATATTATTATGAACTATCGCATAGGCATGTCTATAGATATATGTATGTATATTATAGTACATACATAGCATTCACTACAATACTCGGTTAAAAAAATTTTACAAAACAGAAGAATAATTCCGTATAAATATATTGAATCATGTTATAATAAATGTAAATAGTAATTAATAGTAACTAATGAAGTTTTCTTTGGTCGAGTAGTTGAGAAGATTACGTGCGTCAAGAAAATGTCGCGCGATGCTCGTCGTCGCGATGACGTCACTCAGTCGCTGTGACCGACGACGGAGCGGTTTACAATATTTATCAGATTTTAAAAATACTTATCGCTTACGATTAAGAATATACGCGTATTATTTAAAAGAAACTTGTGTATTTTTCACTACTCATCCTTCCCTTCACATATTGGATGTGAACGCTACGTGTTCGCAGACTCTATAACGTTCCACATTCGCTCTTGCTTCGTTGAAATAAGTAATGTTTGAAGAACGCAAACATTAAATCTGTGTAGGGATAGATCCTTTAATTTTTTGTAAACCGCGGTATCGGCTTCGTTCGCGAAGTGTTGAAAGAAGAAAAAATATATTTTTGATTTAGATCAGGAATAAAAATATTGTAATATGTTCTATATAGAAATAAGTTTTAAACGCTATTTAGCAGAAACCTTTTTATTTCCTTGGATTCTTACGTGAAGATAATAAACACTAGGTATCAAAATATTTATCTTATAAATAAATAAATTATCTTTTTCTGAGATAAAAAGTAGTGTGTTGCACATGGAAGCGCTCTTTACTTTCGAAGCCCATAATTGATAGTAATTTCGCTAAATGCGTTAAGAGTAGACGGCAGGACGCCACCGCGACGCGCCAGTCCCCACCCGTAACGCGCAATAACAATGCAAATGTTGATAAACACTCGCCGTACGTAGTAGGTGCGTGGATGTGGCGTCACAGTTCGCTCGTGTGAATTGTGATTAATTCAATAGGAAAATGATAACATTTTCTGTTGTCGGTTACAATCGTTCTATCGAAGGCAAAAACGTAGTAATACATATTGCAGTAAGTGCTCGTGCGTCGTCTTTCTGGTCTTATCTGCGCTCGAGTAATCCGTACATCTATACTATAATAAAACAGTAGAGTTCGAATGTCTGTACATAGCAAAAAATGCTAAAAACCAAGTCAGGGGGATATAAGAAGAGAAATAGAACAAATCCAAATTTTTTCCAATTTTTTGTTTCTCTGTCTGTTTGTCTGTTTGTACGTGTTAATCTACGAATCTATTGGACCGATTTAAATGAAATTTTGCATGGTGGTACCTTATATCCCCGGGCAACATCTTAGATACTTTTTATCCCGGAAAATTAAATAGCTCCCGTGGGATAGTTAAAAAAACTATAGTATCTTATAGAGCTTAGTACACAACAACTTATGCACCTAATTTAGTAAAATTTAACATTCTGATAGCTTATATTGCCGGTCAAACAACAGGTTACTTTTCATCCCGGAAAAAAAACCAGTTCCCGTGGGAACTAATAGATCGCTATTAGTATAATAAAATAAAAACTTTTTAACAAAAAAATAAAAACCGACTTCAAACAAAAGCACTAAAAAGTAAAAAATAACTGATTGGTAGTTTTCATTTACTATACATACCTAATCAAATATTTTCGAAATCGGTGTGCTTTGCTTTGTATGGGCTGGCACCAATTTCGAAAATATTTGATTAGGTATGTATTTAATAGGTAGGCTTTAATTACTTAGCCAAAGCACACCGACTTCGAAAATATTTGATTAGGTATGTATAGTTAATGAAAACTACCAATCAGTTATTTTTTACTTTTTAGTGCTTTTGTTTGAAGTCGGTTTTTATTTTTTTGTTAAAAAGTTTTTATTTTTCCCCTTTTTAGTGTAGACAGTAGTAGCAAAGTAAGGATTCTAACGTGTTAGGCTTGTCAAATCAAACAAAATAAGCCCAAACTCAAAGTATCTACTATTAGCCGTTGAAGAGTTCCACCTATCCACCTTCTGGCCTTGCCATCAGATCAGGTCAACAACACCGAACCACTGTACTATCAACGGAAATAGAAATACTTGCAAAGTTTCAAGTCAATATGACAATTAGAAGTAGGTTAAATTCATCATTAGTTGTTTTTCCACCCTTAGGGGTGGTATTTTTTTTTGAAATTTAAATGGGACCAATCTGGAAGTATACCCTTTCAAACAAAACCAAAATTGTCCAAATCGGTTAATAAATGACGGAGTTCTGAGGTAACAAACATAAATAAAAAAAAAAAAAAAACATACAGTCGAATTGAGAACCTCCTCCTTTTTGAAGTCGGTTGATAACAACAAAGCGTTTGTACATGAATCTTTTTTTTTAATAATAATATGTGTTACAGGCAGGGCAGGGTTGAAAATTAACATAGGTAATATATTTGGCAATTTAGTGGGCTACAATCCCTCATTTGTATGGCAAAATATAAAATTTAGTTTGGCCGCGAGTCACTATGTACTCGTACATCTTTTATACACTAGCGAGTGCGACTCGCTTGGGGTCGTCCCTATCGGTGATGCTTTAAATTAACATAACTTTTTTATTTATAAACTGATTGAAACAAAACGAATACTAAATGTTAAGTAAAGCTTTCCATAATACACTAGTGAAAACCGCGCCGTTTCTACGATTGGCACGCACAAACGCACAGACAAAGAGACTAAAATTCTAAAAATCATTGTTTTGGGTTCTATTGCATTAATAAATACTCTCAATAATAGTTTTTCTCAAATATCATCCATGTACAGACACCGATCAGATACACTTATTATATGTACAGATAATATAAACAAAGTTGCTGTCTACACCTGTCTGTTTCTCAGCTTACTTCTTCTAAATTACGCAACGGATTTTCATACGGTTTTCTATACATATAATAAAATTGTAACTAAGCCGAATCTGTACATTAAATATTTTTTGGAAAATCTTATTGACGTAGATATTATAATCAATACAGAGGCCGAATCTATAGTTTTTAGAATTTTTGTCTGTCTGTTTGTCTGTTACCGCATCACAGAAAAACCGCTAGAGGGATTTTGATGAAATTTGGTATGGTGATAGCTGGTTATCCGGGTCAACATATAGGATACTTTTTACCGCGGGAAAATATGTTTTTGTATTTTTGAGAAAAAATATAAAAACTGCAATGTAAGATTATACTTATATGTAAAACCTAAGAATTTGGTTTTTGGTCATCTTAACGCGGGCGGAGCCGCGGGCAATGCTAGTCACTAATAAAATAAGAAAGGTTTGAGTATAATATATTTTTTAAATATTTTGTAGGTACATATGGCTGAACTGTGAATGTGTTTGTTTTTTAAATCCTTCATAGTTCTAAAAAACACAACATAGTTTAAAAAAAGCTGTTTTATATGCTTATATACATAGGTAACGCTGACTAAACATTAAAAGGTAGGTACATCAAAACAAGATCTTGAAAAAGTAGAAAATTGTTAGTTTTTAAAAGGCCTACAGAAAATTCACAGTACCATGCATGTATCTATCTCCTAAGGTACACTCACTATAACTTTTTTAGATATTTAAAACGTATTTAAAGGACACACCTAGAGCTTGGGACGCACCCAAGGGAAGCGAGTGTAACTCGTTAGTTTCTAATAATACTAGCGACTCACCTTCGCTTCGCTCGGGTTTGTCCCTAGCTTGCTTCCTAACACAGACTTTCATCCCCATTTTCACTCCCTTAAGGGTTGATTTCCGGGATAAATAGTATCCTATGTCTTTCCCAGGGTCTCAAACTATTTTCTTACCAAATTTCATGTAAATCTATTCAGTAGATCCAGAGATTACCCCCCTACAACGTCACAAACGTACAAACTCACAAACTTTACTTCTTTATAATAAGTATTAGTATAGATACCTAAGTTGTATAACAGCGTTAAAATAAAAAAATAAAATCAATTAGCTATACTTGTTAATTTAAATATAAGAGGAACCGAATTTCAAAAACGTGACGAAATGAAGAGATTGAGCTAGTTAGTTCAAAATGAAAACCTAAACCTGAAATTCTTATTTCTTGTGCATAGGAGATTACCCTAATATGAACGTCTGACGGTCGGACCGCAGCACGGCGCGTGCCAACAACATAAGGTCACCTGTAGTTGTGGAGCATTTGCCTAGTCTAGACTCTGTCCACACTGATACAGACTCGTGCTATCACGACCTCAGCGCAGGTTCATTAACCTTCTCTCTTTTTATCACAACAATGTTGTGATTATAACTTTTAATTATTAAAAGAAACTCCTTTTTATAGTAACATTCTCGCGTCAGTTACAATGTCGTATACTGCAAGTGCTAAGTAGTAACAGTAAACTAAAGCATATGATTTGAAATAAGTAGTCAATATGTATATAATTATACGATGCATTTATATGAAATATAATGTATGAATATAAAATAAAAATAAGAAGCTTAGCTTTGTATTACTTTCACTTAATATAATTTTATAAAAGAAATAAATATATATGTATATATTTAACATTTTAAATAATACTATCTTTTCGGATTATTTCGCGGATTTATTTTGATTTTTGGTTCCCGACGTTTAGTCAGTCTCTCCCGTGACCATGATTGCTGTAAAGCATTCGACACGTCGGGAACGAAAAATCCAAATAAATCCGCGAAATAATCCGAAAAGATAGTTTTATTTAAAATGTCAAATATTCGCGTAAATCTAAGAAAGTATTATGTATATATTTAATTTATAAGAATGAAACAGAAGAATTTTAGAAGGTGGCCGAGATGCGGCTCGACACCAGCTGACCCGCTGCGCCGCCGCGTTCGTGACTCACGGTCAAGACCACGCGCGCCCGCCTATTATTAAATTTTTGCATATTATGAAATAATAAACTGCTAAATAAAACTTTCACAGCTGTTTGTTTATAAAAGTTATATATGTATTAAATGAAGTATTTCCCTAGGCTATTTTAACTTACACATACAGATTTCGTAAACGCAGCACTCAGACATTATTTGTAGCAATGTACCTATTACTTTATTATAGTCGGACACTTGCGCTCATGGCTAATAAATATTGCATAACAATAAAAGTACGAACTAATTTCAGTAACCGCTTGAAAAAATGAGTCTTTTACCGAACTCGATTAACTTTGAGCTACATAATATATACATACATAGTACATACATATGTATGTAAGTGCGACCAAAATAGAGACCTTACGACGCGACGTGACTCGTGAGGTTCGCTACACATGACAATTGACACGGTACAGACTGCACGCACACGCCCATGCCGTATGTGTATATTTTAATTGTAACAACATTCATGCAGAGGTCGCAGTTGGTGCCACTTGTTCACTTCATACTGTGTAACTAGTGGACCAATAGTTGCACTCAATGTGGTAGTCCACTTGAATTGTCCATAAAAATAATGTGAAGACTCAAACTACACCATTATATCTAATCATCTAATCACTATCAGTCTATCACTAATTAAACTTAACTATTTTTATCCGAAATTATTAACTGTATAATAGAAAATTCCATAGTACTGTAGTATATATTAAGCCCTTTTTACCATCCCTCTGCTGGGGGTGGGCCTCCCTTCAATACGAGGCAGATCAGGCCACTATGCTGGCCAAATGCAGGTTGGCAGACTTCACATGTCTTTCGAGAACTTGCTGGTTCTCTCAGACATGCAGGTTTCCTCCCGATGTTTTCCTTCGCCGTCAGACAAGTGGTAAACAATTCATACATGAAAATATAAGAGGTGCGAGAACCGGGATTTGAACCCGCTTCACTTGGTGTCCCAAGTGAGCGAGTTATCACTGGGCTACCACTGCCTTCGATGCCTAAATTCCATAGTTTTTGAAATATTATTATTCAAAACAGACATATAAACTCAATTTTTAAAATAGATATTAGGTTCTTTTTGCCAAACATTCCCTATGCATAAATCGTCCACAAAATATTCAACTTTGTGCCACTTATACTTGTTTAGCATAGCACTGGTGAATTTTCACTTTTATATTTATCAAGTAATTGTTATTGGAATATTCATCGAGTTTTATTTTGTAATGACTTTTACAGTGATTATTCAAAACAAAAGATAGGTTGAAAATAATATTTAAAAAAAAACTTTTACTAATTGTAAGACACTAATTTAAAAAAATTCTATAATCATAAATCTTTGCAGAGTTATATTTTTTAATATGATGGAATTAAGTTCAAAGTCAAAATAAATTAAATTTAATAAGCATGAACATTGAAGTTGGTATATTAGAAAGTTGTTCAAGAACAATGAGCAATAGTGCATATGACTATTGCTCTTACATTGAATTTCTATCATTCCTTACCACATTAGGAGCTTGTCTATTAAGAATTTATAAGAATGAATATTTGTATATTTTCCTCACCTGGGTGCTGATACTGTGACAATAGCAACTAAGGAACTGCTAAACAGGCGATCCACAAGGCAAGTATCCTGCCCCGAGCGGCTGGCATAGATTTCTTCAATTCCATCATCAGGAGTTAGGGCGAATAAATGATAGCCACTGCTGCTACCTGCTACCAAGGACCTATAAAATTATTCATGTACATATAAAAATGAAACAATCTTAAAAACCAAGGTGCTCCATTGTTATGTTATTGTTGTTTAGGCTAAGATAAAATCTACTATACTACTACTAGATAAATGAATATTATTTTTTGTTTAAAAATATACATATAGCAATATAGCAATATTTTTTTTCTTTTGATGAACATAATGATTCTTTTTAAAATACAGTATTAAAAGCACCAATAAAAATAAAGTGATGTTTCAATGTTTACAAAAATATTTTTATACATACTTTTAGAAGAAACATTGCATGAATAAATAAGTTCAAAATAATAGTCAGCTGTTTATATACGAGTATCATACAAAGATATAGGCGTTTTTTTAATTTGCTGTAATGCATCGTCAGGTATCTATTGGTCGGTGTAATGTTTATTTACAACATCTGATTTTTGCTTGTTGTTACGAAAACGCTGGCATTGACATATTGCATCATCGCGCAATAACTAACGCAAGTTGTTTTTGTTTCTCAAGGAGCTGCTTGACGTGACCCCGCGTTTGAAAAGCCATCGATGTAGCCAAGCCCACGACTAACGATAGCAGGCTATCAGCAACCTTGAAGGCTGTAGCGTACTTACAGTTGGGCTCAATCGCGTCTTGGAGGACGATATGTTCCGTAGAGTCTAGCGCTTGAGCCAGCTCTTTCACTTTTTAGCTTTGAAGTCATCACAATAATCACTTACGTGCAATCTTGATTAAACTGAACGAATATTCCTCCTGCATTTGTTCCCTCTGCGCCATGACCTCCTCCCAAACTCATTGGACCGTTCGAAATTACGAGTTTCTTCAAATATTAATTATTATTAACGACATACGCGCACTGCGACCTTTGTTACCGAGCACAAACAGTCACTGACTTCTTGTAAATAACAAAAACTGTGTAATCGTCACAAGTAGGTTTTTTTGACACAAAGAACGACCTTGCTTGCTGCTAAAAACATACCCCCTCCCGCACAACTCAAATCATCCATTCGCTAATCGTAGAACGAATATCTATTCACTATTGCAGTTGCACAGTACTACTGTCACTCGTTTATTATTATTTGATACCAAATTCGCTATGTTACTTTTTTTTATACATGATTATAATATTAAAATATTATTATCATTCGCAACTTAATTAAATATTTCCTCATTATGTTATTAATGAAATGGGGAAGTTTTCTCGAAAGGAGGGCGCCACACGTATGATCTATTTACATTCTGAGGATAAACAATTTATAGTGATATTTCTTTTTTTGTTTTTATGGTGTTCACCGTTACAATGTATTGTACCTGGAAGTTATACCAGCTGTCGGAGGAATAGAGAAAGAGAGGTGCATTCTGCGGTGGTCCTGACTGACTAATGGATCAACACACAACCTAAACCGCTGGTCGTAGAAACGTGAAATATAAGAAATTAGAGGACATATTCCCTATGATGACGATGATGTTCTCCTGGCCGATTCCGGCTACGTTGGCCAATCTCATTGAGACTAGCCAACTGCGCAGGAGATAATATAGTGCACAAGTGTACGCGCAGACACAAGTGCACTCTCTATTCCTGTCACTCTCATACTCCGGTGGGACGACTACTCGACACGATCAGTGAGAGTTAAGGCGCAGGACCAACGGCTTTACATGCTCTCCGAAGCACGGGGGTGAAACACCGCCAACTTCCCAACTCGGGGCTGTTACTGTGACTTACTATACAGAAAGACTCAATAACTAAACTTGGCCCGACCCGGGACTCGAATCCGGGATCTCCGAGTGTGCAGCCGTACATGCTAGCCACTACACCGCCGAGGCAGTTATATATTCCTTATATCGGATATGAGAAAGGATTTTTTTTTAAATTCATCCCCTAAGTGGGTAAAATAGGAGATTAAAGATTGTATGAAACTTTTATTCTTAATGTATTGCACACAAAAAGTGGTGTTTAGCTTTAAGATAAAAAATAAAATATACATATATTAGATTTTTTTCGAAATTCATCCCTTAAAAGAGTAAAAAGGAATAATAAAATTTTCATGGGTAGTTAATTATTTGTGATCAGAATTACTTGAAACTTGGTGTTTATAATGCTCTTCGAAACAATGAAATAAATATTTGTTTTAGTATTTTTCGAAATTCAATCCCATAAAGGAGTTAAATGGGAGATTAAAGTTTGTAAGAAATGATTGCATACAAACATGATTCTGAGCTTGTTAATGGTGAGAATATCATTTTTTGTTACAACCAATTTGTTTTAGCTATTTTATTCTCTGCAGACCTTCATATTCCTAAAAAAGCCTCTTCACAGAATCAATTGCTTTCCAATCCATGGTGGGATCAGGAATGCACTGATGCTGTCAATAGTAGAATTTCTGCTGAAGTGTCATATGAGGCCTCTATGACAGGGGAGAATTTTATAAACTACCAGCAGAGTGATGCTAAGTTTAGGAGACTAGTTTCAAAAAAGAAAAGGTCAGGATGGATTAATTTCTGTGAGTCCCTGAATCCCCGCTGCCCATCCTCAACAGTTTGGACAAATGTTAAGAGATTTCGCAGGTCTCTTAATGATGTTCAACTCAATTCCAATAATCCATCCGATTGGCTTAATGACTTTGCAGATAAATTAGCCCCTCCTTTTGTCCCTAATTATGATTCCTTTCTGAATTTTCCACCATCTCCCGCTTCTGGTGAACTGGACGCCTCTTTTTCCTTCGACGAACTCAATAACGTCTTAACGGGTTTAAAAGATTCGTGTCCAGGAGAAGATGGCATTCCCTATTCCTTTATATCCAAACTTAATGATAGGGCTAAAAAATATTTTTTAAATTTAATCAATGCATCTTTTGATTCAGGAATAATTCCTGAAGCATGGAAATCTCAGCTTATTATCCCAATTTTAAAACCAGGAAAATGTCCTTCTGATCCCAACTCCTATAGACCAATTGCATTAGCGTCCACTCTTGTAAAAATTTTTGAACATCTTCTTAAAAATCGCTTGGAATGGTTAGTGGAAAACAGGAAAATCTTGGCGCCCTCTCAGTTTGGCTTCAGGAAGGGCCTGAGCACAATAGATAGTCTCAGCATTTTTACGACAGACATTCGACTAGCCTTTGCTAAGGGTGAATACTTGGTTGGGGTCTTCCTGGATATTGCTTCTGCATATGATAATGTTCTTCTTCCGTTACTCAGGCAAAAAATGCAACAGCTGAGTATTCCTGCGAAGTTGACTCATTTTATATGTAATCTGCTGGCCAGTAGAACTATATCTATTAGACACCGCTTGCTAACTATTCCTCCCAGGCAGGTCTGGAAAGGCCTCCCTCAAGGCTCGGTTCTCAGCCCTTTGCTGTACAGCATCTATACCCATGACCTCGAATGTCAACAATTTTTGCAGTATATTACAGTATGCTGATGACATCGTCCTTTATTTTAGTTCAAAGTCTATAGAGGACATTCAGTTTCGTATAAATACTGCTTTGCACTATCTAAACCAGTGGCTTTCTGATCATGGCTTATCGTTGTCAGTGGCTAAATGCCAGACAGTAATATTTTGTAAAAAGAGATCTATTCCAAGGTTCAATTTTTGTGTTGAGGATCAACCAATTAAAGTGGCTGATAAAGTTAAATTTCTAGGCATAGTACTTGATAGCAGATTGAACGGAGTTGCTCATACTGAATATATTAGTAAAAAGTGCGAGAAAGGCATTAACGTTTTAAGAGCGTTGTCTGGTGTGTGTGGGGGTGCACACCCATATTCTCAAAAACTGCTGTATAACGCTTTAATTCGGAGCCATATTGACTATGGTATCTTTATCTTAGACCCCTTTAATAAGGCAGCTTCAGAAAAACTTAATAAATTACAATTTAAAAGTCTTAGAATTATAATTGGTGCGATGAGGTCTACTCCAACTAATGCTCTTCAGATAGAGTGTGTGGATCCTCCATTTCCGTTTCGGCGTCAGTTCCTGTCTGACCGATTTGTTTGTAAATCATTACAGCTTTCATCCCATCCTTTGTGGCCTCGTTTAATTGAATTGTCCGAACTTAACGCTCCACATAGGCCTGTATCCTACCTTTTAGATAGTTATCGTAGATTTACCAACCTCCCTCATCCTATCAATTCTTTTAACTCTAATCCACTTTTCTCTACCTCCTATCTTGCCTTGACGTATGCTCCCCCTATAATAACAGATATTGGTCTAGTAAAGGGTGCCGTTGACATCAACACAAAGTTTCAAGCGTTTTTGCATCAAAATTGGTTGAACCACGTACATATATACACAGATGCATCTAAATTATCTAATGATGGCTGTGTTGGGGCAGCGTGTTGGATACCTAAATTTAAAATTGTTCTCCAATTCAAATGTCCTCCCCAATCGTCGGTGTTTACAGGCGAGGCTGTTGCTTTACTAGAAGCAATCCTGTTCGCCCATTCCCATAACATAAAACAGACTTTTATTTTGACTGACTCCTTAAGTTGTTTATTGGCTATTAAAGAAAATCCTTTTCGTAGCAAATCAAGGTATTCCATTATTTTAAAGTTCCGTGAAGCTTTGCTCTCATGCCTCCAAAATGGGTTGATCATCCAGTTAGTATGGATCCCAGCTCATTCTGGTATTATTGGCAATGAGTCCTCTGACTCTTGCGCTAAAGTTGCTACTCAGTGTGGATCTCTTGAACATTTTACCAACTCTTCTCAAGATTTATTATCACTGGCAAAAACTCATCTGGACAAATCCTGGATCAGCTACTGGAACTCATCAAAATCTTCTAAGGGAAAGCATTATGCTTCTATTCAGGCGGAGATACCAAAGCGACCATGGTTTTATCGTCAGAAACATGCAGAACGGTGGGTTATTACTACTATTAGTCGCCTACGCTTTGGACATGCAAGCACTCCTGTTCATCTGGCTAAGATCAGGGTCAGGGACCACTCATTATGCGAATGCGGTTTGGATGAAGGTTCAGCTTCCCACATCCTTTTCAACTGCCCCAAACTTCTTCGTCCCCTTTACGATGTTCTTCCTTTTAAAGTCCCCCGTCCCCTTAATGTTCAATGTTTATTGATGTTTGTGTTTAGTCCCCTATGTAGATTTTTGTGTAAATATATTAAATTTAATAAAATTAAGCTTTAGAACTAACATCTCTTTAAGTTAACCTACTAACATAATATTATTTTTACATAGTATAATTTAATTAATTTTTTGTGTTGTTTTTTCTATTTTTAGGTGGAGGTATAACATTAAAATCCTTCTATTTAATACTGTTAATCCATTCTCTTAGTGGAATAACTCAAAATATCACCGGCCAATCTCGAACGTGACTCCTCCATTCAACGTGACATTGGCGAAATAATTTGTGCTCAACTGGCACGCATTAAAGCCATTAAAGCAAAGAACTGAACTGAACTGATCTATGCTCAGTGCTCACTGACAAATACCATAAAAGTCAATTGTCAAACAAATTGCAAGTTGTTCCAAAATATTTGAATGCACGTGTTGGTGTTAAGTGTTAACTTTTATTTGTCATGCATGGTGTTAATTTTAACTTAGGCAGTGACAGTTGTGAAAAAACATGTGTTTATTTTGTAATTTCTATAAATTGAAATAATAATACTAATTTTATCAATAATTGTAGTATATATGTTTGTATTGTTTCACTAAATCTAGAAAATGGGTCGCAAAATTCCAGCTAAGAAACATCGAGGAGTTAAAGATCCCGCTGTGCAACAAGCCAGGAGGTTACAGAGGTATTTATTTATTCATTTATTTATTTGACTATAATACAAGAGCCAAGTTGTGATTTATATGTAACCTTAAAGTTACATATCTATCAATATAAATTCATTTATTTTTGTTTAGTTTGAAGGGAAAAATAAATGCTCCGCCAAAAGATCCCGATGAGCAACCAGTTCCACGTTCTCTTACACAACTGTTTGCATTTGAAAATAAAGACCAAAAGACGAAAAAGAAAAAAAATAACAAAAATAGTTCTTATAAAGGTAAAATTATTTTTGAAAACTTTCTTAGAAATTAATCAGAGGATTATAAAGATCATAAATATGTATGTTTTTTGTTAATCCTTAAATAATTATGTTGTAGATGGTATAAAAGATACAAGTGCAACACACAATCCTATTGCTCGCTTAAAGAAATTACCTGGAGAGTCAGGTCGTGGCTTCTCATTGCGTATTAATAGTGCTATGAGAGCTTTAAACGATCCCATGGAACAATTGGACTATCCTGTAAGTGAAATTTTTCATTATTATATTCTAATAACTTATTAATTTGTCTGAGATAAGTGCTCAATATAAAACAATTCGTGCTGTGATATGGTATTTTATGTTCGGGCTGGTTTCTGCAACTTGACGACTTTGCGGTTGTGGAAATATTATCCTGCCACCCCAATTCCTCCAGTAAGTTCAGCAGCCTCTTCGCCCTACTGAAGACTTCCGGAATTGTACTTGGAGTATCAAGTACATAATTGCACTAAATCAGTGTCAAAACATTGGTCTATGGGGTGTGACTGATGATAAACACAATACTACTTTTGTGATCCTATAAAGTTCATATAAAATTTATGTATCTAAATATAAATAAAAACAGAAATTTAAATTCATAAAATATAGCTTTATAGCTTTATCCCTTTAAATATAATAGCATAATTGATGTTTTTAGGAAGATGTAGATGTTGATGATATAAAGGGTGAGCGTATCGCAGCACAGCGGGAACGACGCCAGCGTAAACACAAGAAGGCAAATAAAAATGCACCACCAGGAGAACCTAAAATTGGCCGTGCAAAGAAACTGGCCTTAAAGAAACAAGAGAAGAAAAATAAAGCTGCTGAGGTATGTGATGATTATTGAGTCATTTATATTTAATCGTTAAAGTAATATATGATTTGATTAAGCAGGCAATCAACAATATCTTTAAATTATTATGTTTTTGAATTTCCTTTTAATTTATAATTTATTTTATTATCTATATTTTTAAGCTGAATTGTTACAACATTTGTTATGAGTACAACATTATATAAATAGTAAATAGTAAGCAGTAGCGTGGTGTCGCGTGTCCACAGGAGGCGTTGCGCGCGGAGGTGGTGTACGAGCGCGTGGGCTTCGGCGAGGTGACGCACGCGCCGCCCGCGCTGCCCGTGCGCCCGCGCCGCGCCGCCGCCGCCGACGGTGCGCCTCGGGTGCGTACACGTTTGGAATACCTAGAGTATATACTTAAAGTACGAGATAGCATGAGCGTAAAGAGGTGCATTGATAAATTATTGCCACATTGAAAAAAAATCGGCCTTTAATATTTTCAAACAATGAATTTTAATGTTATTAACAAAAGTAATAAGAGTTTAAACAAAATTTGCGTTTGTTTACAATAATATGTCTGTGATTCAATCATGTCACACATCTGAAGAAACCATATCACCTTAATATTTTATTTTTTCTTAAGAATGTGCTAAATGGTGCATGTCACTAAAACTGCCGAGTGGACATACAGAACAAATGGTGTTCATGTCTATTTGGCCATTATGAAAAGCAAACAACGCCATCTATGAATAAAGTGGACAAAACTATTGAGTGGAGTTGGTTTTTTAATGACTAGTAACATTTTAAAATCTTCTATAATATATGTATTTATATTAAAACTTGGCCACAGGTGGATAAAATTACCTTTCATCGAAAAATTTTAGGACTTTCTTGATAAACTAAATCCATTATTTTGTTAGGGTTTATTTTAGTAGTTTATAGATTTAGGGTTTCTGTGGTTATTTTTACTTAAACCTGATAATCGGTTTAACATACTTTATAGAGATTTATTGAACATCTATTTTCTAATAAAATAAGGGTTCCTTCTATTGATGGTATTGGCACAGTTTACTAATTCATACAGTTGTCTAACAAAGGCCTTTTGAGGGCAATCATGCGAAGTGAGATTCCGTTGAGGTGCACCCGAATGTCATATTTTCTATCATAGTTACAAAACGGCTTTTGAGTCGACATACTTGGCACGAGATGGCATTACAATGCTTTAACTTCGAAATTCGTCAAGAAGATTAGTATTTTTACAATCTTTGTAAGCATTTTCGTTAAAATCAATGGGCGATTGCCTACTGACGTATGAGTGTTGATGTGGTGTATTGGTACCTCAGCCAGGGCGGCGCGACCTGCTGCTGACGGCGATGCTGCACGCGGGCGGCGCGGGGGCGGGAGCGGGAGCGGGGGCGGGCGCGGGCGCGGGTGCGGCGGAGCGCATGCGACGCGAGCGCGCGCGCCTCGACGTGGTGGCCGCCTACCGCGCGCTCAAGAAGGAGCGCCGCGCCGCCCGCCGCTAGTAGACGCCGGCACCCGGTACACATCTATGAGAGCACCATAAACACTATTGTGTAACGAGGGACTCATTTTACAACAACACTGCATTTTGCGTCTGATTTTAGTAATGTTAAAATAGTTAACTTATCTATACATATAATAAAATTCTGAGTCAAATCTGTACATTAAATATTTTTTGGAAAATCTTATTTAAATAGACATTATTATCAATACAGAGGCCGAATCTATAGTTTTTAGAATTTATGTCTGTCTGTCTGTCTGTCTGTCTGTTACCGCATCACAGAAAAACTACTGGAAGGATTTTGATGAAATTTGATGGTCTATGGTCATAGCTGATTATCCGGGTCAACATATAGGATACTTTTTACCGCGAAAAATATTGCATTTATGAGAAAAATACAAAAACTGTAAGGGTATGTAAAACCTAAAAATATAATAATGTTTAAAGTTAAAAAATATTGTGATGTAAGTGGTGCAATTTTCATTTTGTTAATTGTGGGTAGGCTGTCTGTAACAACTATACCTTCAAGACATGTAACACCTCAGTCTCTCCCGTGACCATGGATGCTGTAAAGCATTCGAAACGTCGGGAACCAAAAATCAAAATAAATCCGCGAAATAATCCGAAAAAATAGTTTTATTTAAAAAAACCTAAGAATTTGGTTTTTGATCATCTGAACGCGGGCGGAGCCGCGGGCAATGCTAGTTATGTATAAAATTAAATGTCTAGAAAGCTCTGTTCAAATCCACTCATTCTTGTTAGATAACTTATTCTAACTTGATAAACAGTTTATTAATATTTGTAAATAACTGGTCGCTTTTCCTCAGACAAGCTCTGTGCTGTGCAAACACTGCACAATGCGCATGTCACGTCTCTGAAAATCAGTATCAGTTGTTTCACTTTCGAGAAACAAATATTGTTAAGGAACAAAATAATATTATTTATATGTCTATCAACTACAAACAAGGGATAAGGATATATGAGAATATCACTTGAATTACAATAATTGTTGATTTAATACTTAACAAATACATAATAGTCCAATCGGAATCCAGTTTGGTAAAAAATTTTTGAAAACCTGAAGTTTTTTGATTTTAAAATGTTAGCAGGTATATAAGGAATAGAAATTCGTAAAATGCCCCACATGCCCAGCTACTCCTGAGCAATGAGGGGACACAAAGCGTTGAAAAATAGTTTTTTTCAATTTCCGGCTTACTGTGACGTGCATCGGGGGCATTTTACGAATTTCTATTCCTTATATACCTGCTAACATTTTAAAATCATAAAACTTCAGGTTTTCAATTTTTTTTTTCTCTTAAAATAAACGAATTCCGATTGATCTATAAATAAAATAAAATAGCCTTTATTACAGGAGTCAGAGTTACAGAGCTATTCAGATAAAATTGTTTTAGAATTTACAAAATATGTCTGATTACTGTGTGCCTTTTGGCATTGATATATAAACATGTATATATTATTACGAATAGCAAATTGTTATGAAATCTATTTATTACCTGTGCGTAGTATGTACTGCAAATGTAATGTATTGTATTATAAATAATAAATATATTTTGTTAAATATACCTGAAGTTTTCTAGAAATTATTTAATTTTTTCTCTACAGACAAAACGGCCTCGCTATTGGAGGACTTTATAATTAATTTAACATAAATATATTACATCGTGTTTTGAATCATCTTTGTTATAGTTTGTAGATATTAGAATATATTTTGCAACATTTATTGTTTGTTAGATCTCATTGTCAGTTGTCAGTTTAGTTCAATTATTTGTTGTAACATATTATGTCACTAATATACACACAATTTTGACATTTAAAAACATTGCTATAAATGCTCGTCAGGCGCTTTCGTAACAAGAATACAATATAGTTTACTTATCTATAAAATATTTATATAAATATAAATATGATTGTCAGCTTGTAAGCTTGTTGTACACCAGCAGAGCGCACGACACGACACTACAGGCAGCCCACTAATTACAAAACGTTTAATTACATTATATGAACCAATTATATTACAATATAACATGATCGCGCGCAGGTTTCCTCGTTGTGACCAGGCCGTAACAACAATTGTTTAAAACATATTGTCAGAATTTATATACAGGTTAACACTGGTTCAATTATACAAGGGACGCGTACGCTTAGCTGCGGTAAACGTAAGGACTTTGATGAATTTACGGCGGTTCTGTAGCGCATCTGATATGCCTATTTAAAAACTCCAATAGGATCCTATCAAAAGCGACAAAAGCCACATAGAACCCAATAAATATTGCTTTCTATGTGGCTTTTGTCGCTTTTGATGGGATTTTATTGGAGTTTTTCAAATATATTGCTGCAGCTAGGATACCAGATTTTTTTGCGGTGGTCCGTTCTAGAATTGCTGCATTGTGGGATCGACTACGTAATTCTAATAATGAGATTCTTCGAGTAATGGGCGAGTACTTAAGTGTTGACTTTTTTCGTTATTGGTTGAAACAACAGTGCGGTAAAAATAAATAGTATGTACAATTCGAATATAATGTTTATATATACATATATATATATATATATATATATATATATATATATATATATATATATATATATATTACCACAATTTTATTGTAAACTATGTTATTGACATTTTATTTTGGTGAATAAGCTTTAAAATAAAAAACATTTATTATTATTATTAAACGAATGAGTAAATGTGTTAGGCATCGCATTAGAAGAAATCTAACGCTTTTTTTTAGCTTTTGTACTTCCTACAGTTACTGGAATACTTAGAAACTTTTTTGTCTCTTTCCAAATTACGAAAGCCTACTGTTTTGAAAAGTACCTACCTAAATGTAAACACATTATTATAAGGTTGTTAATGTAAAATGTATTGATAAGATTTTTTAATGGAAAATAAGTTTAGGGTTATCTTGATTATTCTGAATATTATACGCAAAATCGACCGGTGTTAGGCTCAGACTAATAAAAAAGTATTTTATTGGTCTGAGGTGTTAGGTATAAGTTTGACGTGTCTGTGTGTGGCATCGCAGCTCCCGAACGGATGAATCGATTTTGATTTTGTTTTTTTTTTGTTTGAAAGGTGAATTAGTCGGGAGTTTTCTTAGCTATGTTTGATGAAAATCGGCCCAAGATAACCGCCGCCACGAAATGGCGAATTACATATTTTTTCACAACTCCCTCAATATGGGTATCAACTACTTATCAAATGAAATGGCTTGGCTAGTAGAATAAATTTCAAATTTAAGATGGTCGCTACTACAAAATGGCGAATTACATCTCGAGGTTTTTTGAATTTTAAATTTAATTTTGTTATATTTTAAACACATAGCCTACTTATCCGCTTCTTACCAATTTATTATTTTAGTAATTGCAACTATTTTTTCTATGACATTATTTGAATGTTTATTTATTTTTAATGAAAATATTATAATCTTAATCGTCACCGTAACCTCCAGAGTGCAGGTGTCTACTTAAATAATAATAATAATGTCCTGAACGATTTCGGCCGCGGGGGGCAATCTCATTGAAACTAGCCATTTATGCAGAAGATATTTTAGTGCATAAGTTTGCGTGCAAACACAAGTACTTGTTACGCGCCGCTAGTTTATTCGAAGACATCAAGTACGCCTTCATACAACCTCTGTGGTGTTCGTCTACGCAGGTGCCAGGCAGGCAAGAAAAGTATGACGACGAGGACATATTGATTGACGTTTGGAAGGACGTATGATTTTCTGTTGTGTATATAAATTTTATGAATTACTGTCAATATAACCATTATATCAGGACAAGTGTTTCATTGTTTTTACATACTCTTTCTAATAATTCCTGTAGCTCAATTGACTCATACTCCGGTGGGATGACTACTGTCTACTCGACACGACTAGTGAGGGTCAAGACGCAGGACCGACGGCTTTACGTGCTCTCCGAGGTTTGGGTGTGAAACACCGTCAACTCCCAAACTCCATGCCGTTACTGAGAATTTCTTGACAGAAAAACTCAACAACTAAACTTGACCCGACCCGGGACCCGAATCAAAGACCTCCGGATCTGCGGATGTACACACATGTTAGCCACTAAAATACTAAGGCAGTTATCTACTTAAATAAGATGACATCCGCGATATAATTAATTTGAATTATATACCATGAGTCACGGTTAAGGTATAGGCTAACTAAATATATGAACTGGCTGGTATCTGTCGCGTTCACTGGTTTCTACTCTTTATCTTATTAATTAAATACCAACCAATTTGCAGCAACACCGGCATTCCGAGAGTTTTATAACTGGAAAAAAACAAAGGGTTTTTTTGCGGATTTCTATAGATCTGTGCTAGTCGGAGACATCGTTTCACTTTTCCTCTATAAACTTGACTTACAAATTGTTTTGGGTTATTCACTTAGTGGAACTGTTTGTGTTGGAATAACTCGACTTGCAAGTTGTATCCACACCATTTGTAGGTATATTTTAAATCTGTTAACAACGAATGATTTCCTTTACAAACACTTGCCTGCACGTTTCATAGATAGATACACTTACAGATAGAGATAAACGTGTCGGTAAATTCCTACATTATCTAAATCTGTAACATTTTTCTAAGTGTTTAGTAGCTCACCTTTAAAGGCAGCATGTGCCAGTACTTAGAATCGTTATCAGTAGGTATCTGTATGTATTTAAGTATCCACTTTCTATGTATACCGCAACGTAGGAACTACTGAGTAGGTACAGAGTTTTGAGTGTAGTGTGTACGGGGTAAGTGAGATTGCTGTCACTCCTCGCCCGACGTCGGCGTACACATTGTAGCTAGTTGTGGGTACACACGAACTCAACAAATATACAGGGAGGTGGCCCGCTTCGGTGGGCGGTGGGAGGCGGCCTTACTTCGTAGGTTGTACCATGCGGGTTGCTCCTGGTACTTCTCTGATAGCAGAGTGGACCGTGGAGCAACCCCATGGTTGTTGTGGTCTGCTTCGGCAGACCTGCCGTCGGGGGCGTCGTAGTTGAATGCTTAAGCAATCTTCCAACGCCCATTAAGACGGGGGAAGGTTTTGTTGGGTTTTAGTGGGTAGTACTGGCTTCGCCGGTGAGTCCTACACTTCGTGCGTAAATGCATTTCCCAACGTTAAAAAAAAAAAAAAAAAAGGGTTCCGAATCAAAAAGGAATCTTTTTCGTCTGTCCGTATGTCACAGCCATTTTACTCATACTATTAGAGCAATAGGTACTAATAAAATTTGGTAAGTAGATGTCTTAAGTCAACCGCTAGATAATTTTGTGTACATGTAATAGGGATAGATGTATATGAATATTGGATAATAATAGGTACTGGATAGGTTTTTAACATTAAGATGTTTCAAAGTGATATTACTAGTCATATCTAAGCCTGTCCCTAGTTGTCGAGTTATGTACCTATATGCTTTTAAAATTGTAAATAGGTAACAATATAACTAACTATAAATATCGTGGATATGTTAATATTTTATTTTACTTTTAATGTAACTTTTGCTGGTTAAAACAATATAATGAGACGCGGATATGCGAGGTAAAGTTGGCCAATTATGACATTACTTACTTTTGCTCGTTTCGCATCTATAAACCATGAAAGACGATATGTTAATATATTATGACGACACGTTTGGCTCAGTTTGTACTTATTGAACTAGCGGTCGCGGGTTCGAGTCCCGCTGGGGGCATTCATTTGTATAATTAGCACGAATGTTTGTTTTCCAGTCATGGGTGTTTATATTTATAATATGTATGTTTTTAAAGTTAGGTATATATGTGTAGTATATCAACCATCTGGTATCCATAACACAAGCCTCATAGCTTACCATGGAACTAGAAGGTGCTGTGTATGAATGCCCTAACATATTTATTTATTTTTGAAAGCAGTTGAGATTACCTAAGACGTATGGTGTTGAACAAAGATTAGGATTTAAAGTTTAAACCTATAGAGTCGGTTCGTGTCCCATGTAGCAAGCAGACCATAAAAAATAGGTACTGGATTTCCATATCAGTTTCGCCGATGATCACAGACTTATTACACCTAAACGTCGAATACGTGTGAGCACTTAAATAACTATCGCCTAGGACCTAGATGCTCATAGCTACAATGAACTAACAAAGGTACAGTTCGTTTATTATTCATTTTCTTACACATTTAACGATCTTTTTACGGGGAGTCACGTGTAAACTTACAATAGTAAATAGCCACTCAATTTACTTTAAATTAAGATAATAATTTTATAAACAATGAGTACTCAAGATATGTTTATTAAGCAGGCAATTAGGTAGTATGGTTAATGGGTACTTCATAGTGGGTAAGTGGGGTAACAATACAATAACGTACCACGGATGATATAATACTATATGGCACAATACCGGTACAAATACTTCAACGAATACAATAAAATTTTGTTTAGTCTAATATATAATAGCCAAGTGTAATAGAAGCCTACTTACAATAGATAGTGCATGCCATCAATATATTAAATAACGTCATCTGTGAAAAAAAATTGAATAAATTTTTCCTTATCCAATATTTGATGAGGCCCCATGAAGAGTACCTACTACTGCGATTCCACCGAATACCGATGCATTACTAGGTATAGGTATATTTATTTCAAACTATCATTGTTCACGGAATCTATAGATAAAATAAGTACTTAAATGCATTTCTCTTAACTTTAATCAACTTGTATCTATTGATGTTTAGCAATATACATTTTTCTACATCTATACTAATATTATAAAGAGGTAAAGTTTGTGAGTTTGTGAGGTTGTTTGTGGGGTAATCTCTGGATCTACTGGACCGATTCAGATGAAATTTGGTAAGAAGATAGTTTGAGACCCTGGGAAGGACAAAGAATACTTTTTATCTTGGTAATCATTCCTTAAGGGGGTGAAAATGGAGATGAAAGTTTGTATAGGGAAGCAACCTAGGGACGAACCTGAGCGAAGCGAGGGTGAGTCGCTACTTATATTATATAACTAAAAGATTTTTTTTCATTTCACATTCTTTTTTATTCTCTCAAATTATTGTAATGTAAAAATAAATATAGGTCTGGTATAAATGAAACAATTTAAAATAACAGCGGCTAATTTAGCGTTTATCAATTCACGTTTAAGGAAAACCACATGAATTTTTACGCTTATTCTAAGGTGCGATTTTGTGCTCGTATTTGCGGTGTTTGAATAAATTGGGAATGTTGTTTACTTTGAATTTTAGCTATAAGTAAATTAAGTGCTGTAAAAATAAGAGAATAAACAAATACATCCATTCATTACGTTACGCAATCATACATAATATAATAAATTTGTCTCGCTGTCTGTACATTAAAGATATTTGAGAAAAACTATTATGAGGGGTCTTTAGGAACGCAATAGAACTTAAAACAATGATTTTTAGATTTTTTGTGTGTTTGTCTGTGTGTGTTTGTGCGCGATAATCACAGTAACAGCCTAACCAATTTGCGTGCGGTTTTCTCTAATGTATAATGATAAGCTTAATTAACTTAACACTTAGGTAGTGTATATTTTATTTCAAACGGTTTATAAATAAAAAAGTTGGTAATATAAAGAATCGCCCAGGAACGAACCTGAGCGAAGCGATGAAGCGCAGTGAAGATAAGCATTAAAGCTTTAGGATGTAGCCAATCTTATCAGTGACTCCTCTATATACGGCAGGACTGTAGGGACGCACTCGACTGTGGCTGGTTTCACTCGGTCACTGTGACGCAGGCGCGGCACTTGCAGCTTGTTTTCTCGCAGAACTGTGATGAGCAACACCTTTTTTTACCAGATTAGACTTCCCAGCATTTACGCATACCACCTGTACCATACAGGTGGTTATGTGGGCAATTGTGGGTAGGTGTGGGGAAATTGTGGGTAGACAGTGTCTGTAACAAGTATATAACGCCTTTGAGACCATAATTGCTGTAAAGCATTCGAAACGTCGGGAACCAAAAATCAAAATATATCCCCGAAATAATCCGAAAAGATAGTTTTATTTAAAATATATTTTTTTCTTAGAATTACTTATGGTAAGATCAAGTTAGTTACATGTTGTGTTCTTGTTTATCTATACAGGTAAATCTCGGGACAAGCTTTTGTATTAAAAAATTTTTTCCAATGTAATAAACTGATGCAAGTTCTTCTCAGCAAACCCTTTCATTTGATATCCATATTATTCGGGTGCATAAAAAATATAGTCCACCATCTTTGGGAATCCGCCATATTGGATTTAGAATGACGTTACTTATCTAACCATGCATTGTCATCCAAACTAAATGTGCAATGCAAGATCTCAATCGATATATATATATAAGATATATATATATATATATATATATATATATATATATATATATCTATCGATTGATATAGGTAGATATTGATCGATGGATAACTGCTTTAAAATTCAGTTGCAAGATTTAACCCGAACAAACGAACATTGCAAGTTAAATAAAAGCTTGTAATAAAAACAAAAGTATGTTCGAAAAAAAGGAGGTATGTACTTACTTTTACCATGTTCATTGTATTGAAGTGAACTTATAATAAATATGTAGGTATTACATATATTTGAGTTATAAGGTACTAAGGGCCTATCACTAGATCTGCGCGCTCTGTACACTTGCTTCTATCAGTCCTCAACACAAAGTTGTCATGTCTCAACATCAAATTATTACTTTTTCTTATCGATATTAGCATTAATTACTTTTTATTTTCATGTTAAGTATTCGTACAATATATCTGCTGCGTGCGGATCTCTAAAATTTTGTCCACTGGGCGAATACTTGGGTGCATTTATAATTACTTGAGCTATTTTTCTTTCAATTTAAACTCCTCCACCATCCTAATTTGGTGTGATTAAGTGAAATTTGGTAAGACACCCTCTCCCCTGTCCCCCCACGTGAGATTTACACTACAGTTGTTAATGGACTATTTATTTTCATATTGTGTAATAAATAATACAAAGTTCAGGATTTTTTCAGCGGGCACTTAAAAAAAAAGAACAATAATTATAGTTATCTGTGTACAGAGACAATATAACCTAAGGTTTGTGTCTGTGTATTATATATTTTCTTTTCAATTTAAATCAGTTTAAATGAGTTTTAATGAAATTTTACTCGACTCTCTAAGTATTACACTCTACATGTATATTGTATAACTTCGCAGATAGGTAGGTATAAGTTAACGGGGGCCTTACAGCATGTGTTACATTTTATCACTCTTTGTCATGATTCTTCGTACAGATTGCATTTTGTTATTGTTTCCGATGAATAGAAGCTGTTTAAAGAATTACTAAGACGTCGCAATAAGTGCTAAATATAAACAATAGCGATAATATGTGTCATAAAGTAAGACGATATGACACATCGGGACGTAGCGACAAGCCACGCAATGGGGCGCTATAAAATAAAATCATAATTTTTAGAACTAATATTATGTATGTATACCTATAACGTCAAAATTAATTATTTGAAATCGTCAAAGCGCGAGTCCAATATGAACCTTGATTTCGAACTTCCATAAAAGGTATTAGAGCAAAAACATATTTAAGGACATAAAATTAAATTCTTTATATGCGTAGGCACTCTTTTTACTTTCTTTTACTTAATTCTTTCAATTGATGTTAGAAAATTCGTCGCAATAAACCATGAACATGGAGGAAGCGTAAAGGGCAACAAATGAATTGTTAAAGTATTTTAAAAAAACGATGAAAATATGAACAATACTAATGTAAAGTAAGTCATTGTTACGGAGATAATGCGCTCGTTGAGATACGACACTAAGATAACGGACAAGAGCTCGGACACCTGCCGTCGCCCCCGCGCGGTCGCCGCGCCGTACTTAGGGTTGTTCCCTACAAGCCACTCTCCAATATAACATTACAAGTAAGTACACCGCCAATAAACAGTAATCCTTCTTTTCTTTACCAACGAATTTAGAATACTATCGAGTTTGAAATATTTGAGTGGGCCGTGAAAGCATGCATCCCTTGGATAGTTGTGGACAGAGAGGGAAATAGCTATATTGAAAAATTACCTTTAATCTCAAGGATTAATTTATTATGAAAGCTAGCGGCTGAATTCGAAAGCGATACGATAGAACCTAACAATTTAAATGGTTCTAATAATACAAAAAATCATTATCCTATTAAGTGAAATACTGAAGACTTAAAAATTCTATTCCGTGTTTATCTCGGCATAATAAGTTATATGGCCATATTGTTTTGCATAAATATACCTATAGATATGTACTAGATAGTATCAGAGTGATGTCACTATGTTCCTCTGAGCGTCCAGTGAAAAAAATATCGTATAGTCAAAAAAAGGAGACTTTTAGCAGTAAAATGTAGAGGTGAACAAAAGAGGCAAATCATAATCATTCATTCTAACTTTTCTTCTTCACAGTTGCTCAGCACAACTATACAAGCTACATTTCTTCTCCGATCTTCAGCCCTAGCCGCGCCCGCGTGTAGGAGGCCGGCACACGTATACCATGGAACATCCTCACGACAAGATCATAACGTGCCCATTGTTGGGGATTGACATAAATGTGAACAATAGGACTTATCTATTATTTTGCCACTGACGGTACTGTACTTAAGTAAATCTATTAACTTTAAGCACACACTGCTAAATGACATTGACGTCACAATATTATGTCGTATGCATGGAATAAAAAGATAAAATCTACGACATTTGTAGTAAGTAGCTACTTACATACTTTTCATACCTATTGCAGCGTGCAGGTTATATTGAGATAGGCAGGTTATATTACAAAAGTACCTGGACGCTCGCTCGACCTTCACTCGGTGTTCTTTTTTGTTATAACGTGTTTTTCGGTGATAATAATTAATAATCTATATAACTTAAAACTAAAAATTTGACTAAATACAAAAAAAAACAAAAGTAAAAACTTTTTATCCGACCGGGATTCGAACCCGGACACCTATGATTGTTAATCTTGTGCCTTAGCCGCTTGACTACGATGCTTATGTATCTATGTGAATTATAGTTTTTTTAAACGGTTAAACACGCGCAGGATAACGTAATAGATACATATGTTATGTTCGTATATATATATGTTCCTGCATGCAAATTATTTCTGACCATACTGAGGTTGGTGTTGTTTAAATAAAATTAAATTAAAAAAACATAATAAATACCTACCATTTTCAATAATAAATATTATTTTATGTATAAATAAAAAAACATAAAAACATTTTTATTTTGCTAGAAGTTAGTGTTACTGCTAATAAAATTTTTGTATTAAAATTAAATATTATTTACTTTAATAAAACAATATAAATATATCACTTAAGTATTTAACTATAAGTAAAAAAATATATTATTAATAATAATATGTTCGGACATTAACACACAGCACCATCTAGTTCCATGGTAAGCTAAGAGGCTTGTGTTGTAATACCAGATAGTTGATACACTACACATATAGGTATATAAAACTTTAAATACATACACAAATATAAACACCCATGACTGGAGTACAAATATTCGTGCTCATCACACAAATGAATGCCCCCAGTGGGACCCGAACCCGAAACCGCTGGCATATCAAGTAGCGTCACTATAAACTGGGCCAAACGTGTCGTCAAATTAAGTATGTTATAGAAAAGGTCAGTTGTTTTATCTAACGTTCTGCATTAACATGTATGTATATTGCAACAAGTAGCGCAAGTGCGCGAGATAAGAAACGAAGCTAATCAGCATGCAGAATTCTCGCAGCGCGTGTCGCGCGCCCGAATATGTCGGGCTGGTTGTTTTTATGGAAGGTGACAAATAACAAATTATAAAAAACATACCAGGATTTTTTTCTTAATAATTAATAATAACCGTATTAGGTATGGTATCTTTGGCGATCGGTAATGTATCTAATAAAGTATTATTATTTATTCATTTCTATTTAAATAATAAGAGCCTATTCCTTTACTCTGAATACTAAATAAAAAAAAATTAGAATTATTTTTAGACTACACAATGTTTTAATTCTCAACGTATCAACGCGATAAAAGCGTAGGTAATACCTACTTACAGTCAATTAACTTATGGAATCAATAAATATTATTAAATAGATAGTATTAAATGGAACAATTTTAATATTTTTAACGCTATTTACACATTCTTATAAATTATAAAGAGCATAAAATGTTACGTAAAAAGATATCATTGATTTTTCTGATAACACTTAAAAATAACGAAGTTCAAGTTTTAGTTAATTCTTTTATAAATGACGCAAACAAAGTAGATATCTGAATACCATGGAAAGTTTTTATTGTTGAAAACTCGCTTAACTTGATTTTCTGGTGTTTTACAAAGTTAGTGAGACGTTTCCGTTAAATTTAAATTTGAGTAAAACCCCCCTGAATTAGCATTACATTATACCAATAAATAAGACATTTCCTTATCACTTGACGGCTTTTTGATTCATTCTCCTACGTCGGAGCGCCACAGCAATGACTGACTATATTACTACCGTACAGCTACTAATCAATTAACGCAATTTTGTAATCGAGCTTAATTTGAGCACGAATATGGAAATTTTTAACTATTTTTTAAGCCGTATTACACATGCCGTTGTGTTTTAGACTAATGCCCAAAGTGGCTAAATTATGAAATGTGTTGTATAAAACGAATTCGCCACGTGGGCGTTTGTTTTGGGGTAAGCCGGTTGTCGGCAGGCGCGGCAGGCGCTGCCGCTAAATCTTGCAAAATTGACCATAAGCCAATCGATGACCTCATATGTTTACCATAGAGTCGCTGTAATCAATGGAAATGTTATATTTACATTCAAAGTTCATTACGAAATGAGGAAAAAAGTAATTTATTCCATTTTAACGTTTAGGTTTGTTGTTGACCGCATAGCGTTGCCTGCGACTGGCACTACACTTGCTGGGAAAGTACCGCGGGCGTGAATTTTGTAGATGTATTCAGCATATGCTATATACTCATAAATATGGTTTTAGCCCACATATTCAGCCTTTTGAACATCCCACTACTGTGCATGGGCCTTCAATAGGAGGAAGATCAGGTCATGGCCAAACCAAAAATAAAAAATGAAAAACAAAAATGACGATAAATACTAGAAAATTGTCTAGCGGTTCTCACGAGACACCTATGTACCTACTAAATTTCAGCAATGCAACTTCAATAGTCTCCGAGTAAAGTGGCTGTGACATATGGAGAGACTGACAGTATATTTATACATAAATCCGTTTAAGCCTTTTATCTACGGAACCCTGAAAAACCAATGAAATGTTGAGTCAACCATATATGGATTATGAGATAATAGATGCTAATTAAAATTTTCATCTTCTGCAGCGTAACATAACAATACGTCATTATACTTATTATTTATATCCCTGACTAGCGACTCATCCTCACTTCGCTCGGGTTCATTCCTAGATTGCTTCCCCATACAAACTTTCTTTCCCGTTTTCACGCCCTTAAGAGATGATTTCCGGGATAAAACCTATCCTATGTCCTTCCCAGGGTCTCAAACTATTTTCTTACCAAATTTCATCTAAATCGGTTCAGTAGTTTCGGAGCCTGTTCGATACAAACAAACAAACAAAAAACCATTTTTTTATTTTTATAATATTAGATGGATATAAATAAGTTTTAGTTCAACAATTTATTTCATTATGATATGTAGGTACTTTACTTAGTATATGTGGCTATATGTATCTAGTATATCTTTTTTTCTCAGTTTTTAACTTGTGGCAAAAATATATTGTAGATGACGTGACTAATGATTTAACAGTAAAATTTCCATCTGATTCTAGCGATTGCTATTTGCTCGAAAGAGTAGCTTATAATAAAGAATTTCTGGGTGACGGTCAACAAAACACATAAAAACAAAAACAAGGAAAACCCCCACATTCATTATAACTACAATAAAATGAAGTTTAAAGAATGAAATTTAAACTTTATTTATGATGGATAAATATTTTCAATATTCTTGTAAAAGTAAATGTTTGTATTTAAAACAAGTAAATTAAAAATAATTTTGAAAATTATAATTAAATCCATCAATTTATTACATATACAATTTATATGATATAAAAGCTCGTCGCGAGATTTGCCTGTGTAGATAAACAATAAATAAAATGTTAAAAAATAATGTGTTTTTTTATAAAATGGGTTTTATTTAATATAAAGTTTATTTTCTTCTTTTAAGAATATTTAAATAAGAGCTTGTTTTTAAAAATGTTTTTTTAGTTATTCGTATTCTTCTCAGCAAACTCATTCATTTGATATCCATATTATCATGGGGGTGCATAAGAAAACATAGTCCATCGTTAGGAGTCCGCCATATTGTATATAAAATGATGTAACTTAGTTAATCATGCATTGTCATCCAAACTAAACGTGTATGCAAAATTTCAGGTCAATCGGCTGAAGATAACTGCTTTAAAATTCAGTTTCATTTGTTGCGAACAAACAAACATAGCAAGTTAAATAAAAGCTTAGGTAAAAAATTGAGCTTTTCCAACGCTGTCTGCCTTCACCGCTCTCACAAGCCGGTGACCTCTGCAGCGGGTCGAGTCTCGATGCCACTTCCGACACCGCCCAATGTTACTATATTTTAGGAAAGAGGAAGTCGGTTGTCGCGTCGATTATATATTAGCTGATAGATAAATCGAGTGTAAATTCCGTAAATAAGATGTAATATTTTGCTGCGCCTTGAATTTTCGCATTAGTAGAACATTAACATTGCCCATTTTCGGATTGTTAGGAAATGTATTTACATTTTACACATACCACCTCACTTCCTCCATCTCATACAAATAGAAACATGAGCGTTGGAATTGGGCGTCTATATCTAATTATACCTATCGGTACTCGCAGAGAACACTAGGTGTTGTATAAAATACACGATGAACCTTAGAAGTTATTACTGTACGTGCTATCACTGTTACAGTTATTTCGGCGTAACCGGTTTTGCGCACCGGATCACTGGCAATTATGGTGAGACGCCTCAATAGCAAAAAATAATACTATTATATGATAAGTTCCCGCTGCCGGACCCCGTGCTGTTCTTTTTTGCCTAAATTCGGTTGTATGTATTGTGTATGTTACACGATATCTATAATGAATACATTATAATTCTAGGGTGGTATCATATACATTTCAAAAAAAGACTCCAACCCCTGATAATAATATTTAAATTTATTATTAATTAGTTTTAATTTGGTTTGAAGTCAGTGTCAGTCAGACAGGCTTTTCTTAGATATATTTCTTGATTAGTGACTGATGGTTTTTTTTATATTATTGTTTTGTGGAGCTCTGTGTACGTACGATATTGTGCGCAGAAATAATGTATTTAAAAATATAATATCTATACATATAATCTATACTTACATATCTATTGCATCGAGATCCCATTGAAAGATTGCTACGTTTATGGCGTATTTAATAGAAATCATTTTTTTTATACAATAATAACAGGGACAATATGTTTTGACCGCGGTGCCTATCCAAATGTGCCCGCTACTATGTTTAATTAACTAAATAATAGTTGACTTTTTGGAATAAAAACGATGCATTTGTTATTACAATGAATTATACTCCACTTCACAGAACTATACGTAGAGATCTTGAAAAATGATAGCTGCCGTTGCGCATATGGCCGCAACCTTCGCAGCCAGGTGTAAGCGGGTCATATTTTGGGACGTTTATACGTTCGTCGCGTATGTTCATCATTTATATATCAAATTAAAGCAATTTTTTTTCTGTACCTGATAAACTACGTCTGCCTATGTAAAAGTGGCCGCGAAAGTGGTTGCGAGTCATTAAAAATGTTTTTCTTACATTTATACGTTCATGGCGTATACGTATTCATCATTTATGTACCTATGTATGGGGTGTAGTGTGAGGGAGAGAATGTGTGCGATTGTTTATGTTAGGGAGAATAAGCATTGTGGGCATCGATGCGAAAGCCTACCTTCCTAAAGGCTAAACTATTAAAGTACTAGTAACTTAGCTTAGCTCCGCTCTAGCGCGTCCCTACTCCAAAGGTGCATGAACAGTAGTCTAAGTGTTACTTCAGGTCATGGTCTATTCCTACGATCGATTTAAATCTACTCCTAATTGTTGTATCGATTTGAAACCTTGAAGTGTATGAAGTTCGAATAACAAAACAATAATTTGACGCTCTCGACCTGATACAAAAATAAATGAATTAGATTTAGTGATGGAGCCAATAAAACTTTTGAGTAAATAGCCTATACTATTTGATTCGAATCTCGTAATTTAAAATTGCTAAATTCGTGTTTATCCATTTTTAAAATTATATTTTACAAAGCTATATCATGTAGTACCTAATTAATTAATTATTAAATGAACTATACTTACGGCGTCCGCTCCCCGGACGGTGGACCGCACATTGACTTCACAAGTTATAGCGTACATTATGACATAATAAAAATGTATGAGATAGAATATAATTTATACGAATTATTTTTGTTTATTGTATGTGTAGTCTACATGACTTTACTGTAAAGAAAAATCTAACTTCCCCTCGTTCCATACAAATGAAAATAAAGTGAAATCATGTACATTTTTATTTATTTAAAATGTTGAAAAAATTATTGTTACTAAATGTAGCGTTTCCGGTGTACGAGTGTAGCTACCAGAGACCACCTCCTTTACGCCGTGTGAGGGATAATTGACAGGTACGTTTTAGCAATTTAAGTTGTGACAGCCATTAAGTGATAAACGTTTTATAACTGGCGGCGCTCAAATGAGCTGCGCGACGTTTTATAATATTCGCGTTCGTGGCGAACAAGGATAACTGAAACTTATCCGTAACGCGCATAATTAAAATTAGAATGTAAATCGACTTTTATTTGCCGCGTGACCTTGCCGTGTTATTGTTTCTCGGAAACATCAAACGCTACCTATTTATTTAATCCACCCCAACCTCCCGTGCGCCGCACCACCGCGGGAGTTGTCGCCGTTTTAGTAGCAGCCGCCTGCCACAGGTCGCGCTTAGACGTTGTAGAGCTTCTATTAGTCTATAACCATTAGCGAAAATAATAATAAAATTAAAATTATGTTTATTAACTCTGTATTTACTACTTATGGTAACTGTATTTTACAATTCATTTATATATGTATCTCCTGTATGGTACTAACCTATGAAAGCAAAGATTCGCTGCTA